>CM073759.1:161864185-162464185 GCA_037127475.1 Arma custos
CAGACCTCATGTTTTACTACAGTCTATGATGAAACTAAACGAGCTGGCTTACGAAGTCCTACCACACCCACCTTATTCGCCAGATTTATCTACAACAGATTTCTATCTATTCATAAATTGGTACAATTAAAATTTATAAAAGTGACTCTCAAGTCAAAAAAACATTTTTCAGAGTTTATTTCATCACAAAACCCTAAAGTTTTCAGTTCTGGGGTTGAAAAATTTGATGACATGTTGGGGAAAATGAGAGGAAATATTTTGAATCCATAAAGTTGTTTTACTTAATAGCATTTTCTTTGAAAAATGACAGTTCATATGAAACAACTCAATGTAAATTATGAAATTTCCTCAAATATTTTGAAATGAAAAACAAAAAAACATTTTCTACAGTTGGCAGTATCCAGTTCATCCTGATATGGATGCTTTCCAGAACATCCTGATGATGTTGATCTCCTGTATGTCCTGTAAATCTTTTTCTACCTCTTTAAACCAGACAGGTTTGGTCTTCTTTTCATTCTCAATTAGTTTCAGGGTTCATTATTAATAAATGAAACTTTAAATTTTTTAAAACTTATTATGTTTTACAATAATGGAAGGTTTTCTATAAGCCACTTTTTCCTTTTTAATAATTAGCAACAACTGCAAAGTGCACTTGTCGACTGTTACATTAAACAACTTCTTTCTGTTGTTAATTATTAATAAGAAAACGATGGGCCATTTAAATATTTTTCATTTTAATATTTATAAATATTTAAAAACCCTTGCTTAACATTCCACAAATTAAAATTAAAAAAGGGGCGACAGTAGAGTGATAAATATAGGTATTGGCTACTGAGAATCAAAATGTTGTTTATCTCTTGAGCTTTGTAGTAATAGTTTTAAATGACATCTTGTAATTTAATAATAATAAAAAAAAAAGAGGAAAAATAATCATAATAGTTATATTGATGCACATAAAGTGGTCTATCTTCTGATAAAGAAAAAAAATCTTATTTATATTTTAGGCGATAAGAGTTTCAATTACTCAAGCCTCTTAGTTTCTAACTGCTTTTATAGATTATTTAAGTGATGTTTTGTTTCTATTGTTATTTAGCATTAATTTACTCTATGTATCTTGCAATTATTTATATGTAACACTGTTAAAAAATAATGTTTCTTTTTTTTTAAGGATGATATCGAAATGCTGAGGCATACGAGTGAAAAGGAACGTTGGAATCTTAGTAGTAAATTAGCTCAAAGTGAAGAGCAGGTAAGGCACCTGACCGATCGAGTAGCTGTTCTCACGAGACGTAGTGAATCAGGTGCTGGCACTCAAGTGGATGATAGGGTTCAAGGTCAGCAGCAATGTTCGAAAAAAAAAAAATGTCTTCTTTGAAGTAGTTAATATGAATTTTTGAAAACATTATTTAATGAATTAATTACACAAAGATATAATAATAAAATTTAATAAAATAGTCCTAAGAGTGTATTAGAAAATGAATGTATAATTTTTAATGCTAAACTCGAAAGACAGCTCAGATACTTCTTAATGAATTTAAGTTAGGCATGACACATTTTAAACTTTTTCCACTGGCTGCACAACTCTATCCAAAAAAGCCCTTATATACAATCTCAAATTTTTTTTTATAGAATGGAGCCATATAGATTTTATATTAATAAAGATGATGCATTATTGTGATATACTGTTAGCTTTTAATATCTGATGATGGTTTTTGATTATTTTGAACTTGAATCAAAAAATCGGAGACAAACCTCCATCAAAATTAATAATAATGTACAAAATATATGGAAAACACTAAATAAGTTACTACACCAGAAGAGATACAAAAAAAAAAAAGATTAAATACTGCATTTTATTTTGTTAAGAAAATTAAATAAAATATAATCTAATGTACATGTGCTTCAATAAAAAGGAGGTAATAGATAAAAAAATGAGATATATGTTTTTCAGACTTATTTGTTGCAAGTCAAATAAAAAATATTGATTTATTTTCATCATTATATAATTATAAATATAAATGTGCTGTGTTGAGTAATATTTTAAAACTTCAAATTAAAATAAACTTTGCCTGAGAATAAAGGTTAGTAGCTCTCATCATAGTTAGTTAAAAAAAAAGTTGTTTTTAATTTTTAAAAAAATTAATGTTTTATCAATTATTATAAATTGTAATAGTGTTTACTCTTTAATTAATACATACAGCAGTATTTAATAAAAATTAAATTTCTGAGTGGTATTGCGTCTTGATCAAGCAAAACAATCAATGAAATAATTAATAGATATTAAAAAGTTCAATTTTTTTTTATTGTATTAATAATAGGTTGCTGCATATCAACTTAATATAATGCTTGTTATTGTAGATCAGAATGAATTATGTAATATCCTTACATTATATATTTTCCCATATTAAATAATTATGTGTGATGCTCTTGTGTTCTTATTTTTATTACACACAGGCCTCTTATATACATCATTTTAATACATTTTTTTTTTGTTTAGCATTGCTAGGAGAAAGAGCCCTTCTTGAACGTAGACTGGAAGAAGCTCATGTTCATCTGACTGATATTAAGGCCTCATGGAGTGCTCAGATATCTTCTCTTGAAACACAGGTAGCAAAGGGGACTAGCAACAATGGCAATATTTTATTTTGAAAAACCTTTTTTTTTTATTTATTAGTCATAATTGAATTGAATCTGAGAGAATAGAATTGTGTTCTGGTTAGGTCGGTAGGTTGAGCCGGCAGGCTGGGGAAGAAGGTGCTGAAAGGAGGAGAGCGGAAAATAGAGTCGCTGAACTTGAGGCGAAGCTTGAAGAGGAGGCTAAACTGAGGGATAAAATTTCTACAAAAGCCTCTAAACTGTCGGAAGAAGTGGATTCACTCGCTTCTGAACTTAAAGGAGCCAATGCACTCATCGTAAGTCAATGTTAATCTAAATAATTTATTCAATTGTTATATGATATATATACATTTTTTTAAATATTTTATTTGAAAAGAAAAGATATGGTATTTCATCACGGAGAGGTGAAATTACCCGGGTTCGAGTCCCGGTCCTGGCCATATCTTTTCTTTTCAAATAAAATAAAGTTAATCTAAATGGTTTGATTAAAGTAGTGTTTATTTTTTATGTAGAAAAGAATTTTAAATTTCAATAATGGTAATTTGTAGTATGCATGCTCATTAAAAAGTGAATTTCAAAGAATCAATCAGTACACTTAACAACGTAATAATTGAACTAGAAGTTACAATAAGAAATCCGATGAGTTCTGTTATTTCTTTATATATATGATTCGAATCTTTTTGAACCGTATAAGCTTGAAGATTTTAGAATAAACAAACACAGCTTACTATATCATCATGTCAGATCTTGACCTGGTAAATGACCAATTCGCAATACTTTTTTTTTTTTAATTCATCATCATTAATTCTTATCACTGTCTTAGAAACAGTACAGTCTCTACCACATAATAAACCCACGACTCTTCATGGGTCATTTGCTGATTTTTATTTATTTTTTTTAATTTCTTATTTATGAGTATTTTTTATAATATAGATGTTTAATAGATTAAAAATATAGGTGTTTGTAAATATAATTTTTGTTAATGATTGTCTGTATAAATTATAATTTAATAATAATATTAGTTTTTAAAAAAAAAAAATGTTAACTTGTAAAAACTTCTTTCTTATCAACATTGTGTGTGCATGTCTTCAGAACCAGTACAGAGCACGTCTGCATGAGATGCATGAAAATGAAAATGAAGAATCGATAATTTTCACATTATAAGGGCTTTTAAAATAATTATTTCCTGTTAAGAATTTTATATATAATGTTATATAAATAGGTTTTTGAAAGAGGTATATTTATCAATATTGTATTTTTTGTTTTTTCTTAATTATGTTGTTGTTGCCCTTCAAAGTTTTAATTTATACATTGAATAATGCACTATTTGTAATCTTCAAAGAAATAAAATATTTTGAAGTAAACATATTGAAATCAGTATTTCCTTTAATTTTCTATTCTGTTTAATGGTGTATGTCTTGTTTGTCATGCTTTTTGCGTATTATGCCTGCTTTGATATTTGTTCAAAATTGATTAAACCAAATCTTCGTTTATATTTATGACTAAAATGTCTCTTCTTATTATGTCTTTAATTATCATATTTTATCTAGGATAAAGATAAAAGTACTATATCAGATCTTACCAGGAAACTTAGAGATGCAGAAGAAAGTGTTTTGAGTTTAACCAGTACTAATACAAGACTTGAAGAAGAATTGGAAACAGAAAAAACTCAGCATTCTCAGGTATTTTTGGCTTTTGTTAAATTAGATTTTTTATTTTAAAATTATCAAAATTATTTATTTAATCAATAAAGTAGATTAGAGTTGTATGACAACTGTTATCTCTTTAGAAGGGTAACTAATTTTAAAAAAAAAGTTGTTTCTACCTATATTAAATATTTTGAAAAATATATCACTATTCCCAATTATTATTATTCAGTACAAAGATAATAATATTGTGGCGAACAATTATTTAGGTAATAGTGTTGAGAAAATGTAGCATATTTTTAAAGAAATCGATGATTATTAGCCACCCATTCAAACATTGAGGAGAAATTTTTTCTTTAAAAATTGTTTGGTATTGTTGCTATCTTCTTTTACTACAGATGATCCATCTTGGTCTAGAGTAGAGGCTATGAAGGTGTCTCTGTTTGGTGAGGAGGTGTATCAGAAAAACTAGTACAGAGCTGTGTCTTCGTTAGTTGAAATTAACAAGTTGAATTTCTAAGCCTAGAGAATGGTACAACTCTCACTACTTTTTTTAAAACTTTTTAATGAGTATGCCATAAAGGAAGGAAGCCATTACAAAAGCCAGAAGAGGTTTTACTTCTTAGTAGCTCCCATTATCAGCCTTTCATTGTTATCAATGGGGGCTAAAAGTGATCCTTAGCTTCTCGATCTCCAAGTTCCATCTGCTTTGATCATGTGCATCTAAAACACTAATTCTTTGTTTCTTGAGGTCTCCTATAACATTGTCTTTCAATCTGTCTTTTGGCACTCCTCTTTGCCTTACTCAGTCAGGGCAGATTTCGTACACTCTTCTAACCGTCCTCTCTTCACTCATTCTTAGCAATTGACCTAGCAACTTCATTCTCAGTATTCTGGCAAAAGAGGAGATTGTTATATTACAAAGTTCATGTTGCTCTATGTTTTTTCTTCTACGCCTCACCACGTTCCTAGATGGGCCATACAATATGTCTGAGGATTCGCCTTTCAAATTTCACCAACAACTATGAATACTTTTTTAGGGCCAGTCCTCTCAAGCTTATGTCACTAAATGCTGAAACAATGTTGTTAGGGGGAAATCTTAGATTTGTGGTCAAAAATCATTTTTCAGAGAAAATTCTTATTTTTATTAAACAGTTTAATTATTTTCAAAACTATCATTACTCATTTTGAATGTATTGTATATATTAATGTTAGCCCTGTTATTTTGGCATAAATAAATATATAGTTGTTCAATTTTTTGACAGAAAGTCTATATTATGTTAGAATGAAATGTTAGAAACAAATGTATAATGCATACATTTATTCAATTTTTTTTAAAAAGTAAATCTATTTTACTTATTTAAATTATGATCAATTGATTGCACGTCTTGTGAATTTGTATTATAATAACTGTAGTTTTTGTTGTAATTTATATCATGTGACAGTAAGCCAAAAACACAACTAATTGGCAAAACCAGTTTAGATAAAAACAGTTCCAACAGTATGGAAACAAACAAACTGACCAAAACTAAAATAATTTCTGTATTTCATATTGAATTTAAGATAACTATCTTAACCCATTATATCCCGAAATAGTTTTTTTTTTTTTTCCTTCATACTTAGTATAATTGGAGGAAATTACTTACTTTTAACGGCAAATTAAAAGTTTCACGATTTTTTTGCCTTTTTAGGGGTTTTTTGAAGCGTATGATTTTTCATACGCTGGGCACTTAGAGGGTGAAATAAATGGCTTAGGAAATAAACAGAGTTATACTTATAAATGTTATTTTATTTATTGAGAAATGGTAAAGTACAGAAATAAAAATTTTTAACAAAAAGTATTTATTTATAAAACATAAGAAAATTCTATAAAAGACTATTGTATGTGGTAAGCAGAAAATTTTTTTTGGATGCAGAGCAAAATTTCATGCAACGAAATTTGGCACGTTTGCCGCATGTTATTTGTGAATCAATGGCATCTACTAGGTGATCTATTCAATCATATCTCGTTTCGTCTGTCACTTCTGTTAATTGCTTTTGTCTTACACCTCTTGGTCTCTCAATACTGAGAGAGTGATAAACTATTCTTTTATGAAATTCTAAAAGTGGGATTTGTTTCAACTTTTTGTACAAAATCCATAAATTTACAATTCCACCGTTTCATTATTTGTGCCCGTATTTTCTATTTCGATCTAGTTCCGTAATATTCCATTTCCTTTTTATATTTTTCTTCACAATAGTTGCAGAGCTCTTATTGGTGCCAGCAATCACTCTATCTACATGTAAATCTTTGGTTTTGCAAATATTTTCATTGATTACCCTCACTTCCTAATTATTCTTAAGAATGCCTCTTCCCAGATGGAAAACCTCATGAGGGTCCCGTTCAGCGTCGCTCCCAGCATCATCCTTGTCCCCGTCGTTTCCATCGTTTGGTGGTATATGAACTGATTCTACTTCTTCGGATTCCTGCAATTCAGATGAAACTTCATCATCGAATTCATCACTTAAAATCAGTTTCACAGCTGCCTCCAAGTCTTTCTCATCCAATAAGTAGAACTAACATCAATGAAATAAATAATGTGGAATATACCCCCATATGCCCAGGGTATGATATTTCATACATAAAATTCAAATTAGGATTTGAAGGTAAAAAAAAAAGATATTATTCAAATAAGTATACCAATAAAACCTCTATTTTATGTAGTTTAACAAAAAAGTGATATATTTGAAAAAAGTAAAAGCCTAAGTAAATAAGGGAAAAAAAAATGACATCTTGTGCCCAGCCATGGCAGCAGAAAGACTAGTACTAAAGTATAAAAGGTCTGTTCTCAAGACAAGTTGTATGAATCTCTAAGATGATGCGGTTATGTGAAGTAGAGACATCCAACTGTCAATCCCAGTTAAAAAAAAAATGGGATTCACTGTCCCTTCTTATAAAACGCATATTAAAAAAAAAAAAAATCGCGTATGATATTTCATACAGTGGGATATAATGGGGTATATCCGATATACACACAGATTACGATTAACACAGTTAATTAAAAATAAAATAATTTAATAATTGAGGGTAGGGAATGACCATGGCTTAGCAGGTAAATTACTGTCAACATTTACTTACATATCTACTTAAGCACTTTAGTGGGTACATGTTTACATCCATGAATGTTGTACATAATTGGTGTAGGAGTTGGGAATTCATAAAACTTACACAGCTTCTAAAATTTTCTTTATTTTAACATCCATAGGTTTATGAGATGGTATTTATTTGTGTAAAATCTTTATCTGTTCACTAAATCAAGTTTAAGTATTCATAAATGTTAACTATGTTAAAATGTTTTTACTATAGTTGGCTAGAAACAACTATGAAATAATATTGATTTAATGCTTTATTTTATACCTTTCATCCTCTTTATAAGTCTAGAATAGGAATAGGAAGGGAAATGAAATTTTAAAAAATAATTTTTTACAGATCCAGAAAGAATTAGAGACAATAAAGCAGAAGTATAAGCAAGAAATTCAAGAAAATGTGCAATTATTAGATGCAGCTAAGGATGAATCAAAGAACCACAAAATGAAATGTGAAAAGATATTGAAAGAATTAGCAGATTTACAACAAAGTGAGAAAAAATCAGTTGAAGAAGGTATTTGTTTGTTGTATTTATATTCTTAGTTAGTTCAGTATGTGTATACAGCATTTCTTTCATTGAAATTTTTCTTTTTCAGTCAGAAGTTTGCAGTCGAAATTGGAAGTTTTGTCTCAGGAATCAAGTGAAATCCATAAAAGGTTTGAAGATATGAAAAGAGAAGCTGAAAAAGAAAAGTCCTTAAAAGAAGATGCCCTCTTGCGAAACGCTCAGGTTTCTCAAGAAGTTGACATAGCTAAGGCAGAGCTGAGGCACCAGGCTTCGGAACACGAGGAATTGTTTAAGAAAGTTTCGTCTCTTGAGTCAGCTGTCTTGGAAAAAGAACAAGTAATTTTTTTTTTACTTTTACTTTTTTATACAAATTGTTTTTTACTTTAATCCAACAACCTGAAGTCCATTATTATCTTTGTGGTGTACCCGAAACATTTCTTATAAGTTGTTGCATTTTTTTCCTGTTTGTTATATTTCGAATCCAAATTTAAACTGCACAAAAATGGATTGGGAATAATGCTACTTTATTGGTATTACTTTGCCTTGCATTTTTATTATAAACTTCATTAATATTTATCAGAAATGAATACGTTTTTTACTGCACGAAAATTGAATTAAGTAGTTTTAAAAAATAACTAAATGAAATTTTTTAGTTTTATAAATTTTTAAACAGTATTTCGTATGATTTTCCATTAAATTCCAATATATTTAAACGTATATTGAACAAAAATCAACCACACCTAATAAGTAAATAAATAAAATTATAAATATATTTTCTTTATATTTATATCCTTACATATAAAATTCTTCTGTTTGTGTGAATTTTACTAAACTCCTGCTAAATGGTTGGACCGATTTTGATGAAAATTTTTGTGTATGTTCAAGTGGGTTCGAGAATGGTTTAGATTCAGAATTCAGTCAGATAGGTAATAATTTTTAGTTAATTAATCCTCCTCCTAAATAATCTTTCGGATAATCAAACAATCGAACTGGACATAATCTTTCGGGTCTGCAATAACTTTATATATCTAACTATTTTGTTCATGTTTATGTCACTGAACTCCACCTAAACATTTGGACCGATTTTGATGAATTTTTTTGCCTATGTTCAGGTTGGTTTTGGGAGGAATGGTTTTGAATCATAAATCGATCCATGCTTTTAAAATTAATTAATCCTCCTTCTAAATGATTGAGCAGGATAACATAGATATAGTGAACACGTCTGTCGAGTCCACTATATCTATATGTATAAAATTCTTCTGTTTATGTGTATGTCACTCAAACTGTTTGCATGATGGCAACAGATATTTTAGTGATTTTTAAAAAAATATATCTTCGGTAAAATGTTCTTCATAATCACAATCAATATTTTAATTATTTATATAATGTTTACAGTTGGTTATATCATCTCAATATGTTACAATTTATTAATACTATAAAATTATTATATTAATATTTTTAAAACATGACATCTGTTTGATAAGCCTAAGGGTTTGATAAGCCTTACTATTATAATAGATATACGAGCGAACATGACAACATCTGTCAGGTACGCTAGTGTATCTAGAATAATAATAATACTTATCAAGCCCAAAGGCTTGATGCTTATACCACCAATCTTTGCTTATAAACGATCCACAGGAAGCTTGAACACTACCTAAACTCAAATCCTCAGATCACTTTTAACGCTATCCCCCTGAGAAGTTTACCAGTTTTCAAAACGCTTATTAACTTTTTAGGAATTTGTTCATTACTGAGCCCAACAACTTTACAAGCCCATCTTAATCTTGGTAATATAGCTATAAATTAAAAAATATATTTTCAACTACATAAATTAAATATTCAGCCATCTTAGATTAGCATTCAGCCAACATATCCTGCATTCTTTCTTTGAATTAGCATTCTAGTGTTTCTAAAAATAATCTTTTTAAATTATCTTCCTGTTTGGAGGATGGAAATAGGTGGGGGGAGGGGGGGAGGTTGCAGTCATAAACAACACCAAATAAGTGAAGACTTATTTTATACGCCTATATATTTTATATACCTACTTTGTAGGTCATCTTCAGGGCTATGAGAGAAAAAACAGACATAACTATAAAAAAAAAACATTACAGAACCAAGAATATAATAACATATAGAGTAATAGAAAAGTAAAGAATAGTGATGCATATATTATTATGGATAATGAATTTAAAAAATTACAGAAGGGTGTTAATGTAAAAAAAATAAAAAGAGAAAGGAAAATGAGATGGTAAACCAAAAGATACAAAATGAAAAAGTATAAATATAATTAAAAATAAAAAAGTGATAATAGAAGTATGGAAAACCCTGTTGAATTACAGATAAATATAAAATGTATGATAATAGACTCCTTGAGTGTTACACAAGTACAATGTATGAAAAATGATGATTTTTTTTACATTTATTTCTTGTTGTACTATTTGATACAATTCAAAAAATTAAAATGCTGTACCAATAGACCAGTCTCAAATTAAAAACAATTGTACAAATTTAAATATATCTGTGGAGAATCATAATTTACAATATAAGAAAAAATGTATAAAAAGCTTCCAACAGAGAGAAAAAAAATTAATAATAATAAAATAAACAAAATTCTTTGGAACTTGAAAGTAAACCCTATCTATTACAACTTAGACATTTCATTTAATATTTATTTTAGTGCGCTATTTAATGTTTTTACTAAAAGCTCATTTTTTCACTGTCAGGGCATGAGTATGAGACTAACCTAATCTCGAAACGTCGCCTAAGAAGTTCAAGAAAGACTGAAACACGATAACTAAAACACTATATATATATATATATATATATATATATATATATATATATATATATATAAAACAATAACAATAACAATGAAATGAAAGAAATTGGTATCCTACAATAATAAATGTTTTGTTCATTTAAGTACATACTGCTTTGTACTATTTTTGGTATAGTTCCCAATATTTTTAATAAGTGGGTTTTTATTGTTTTTACACTTAAAAAAAATTGTTTACATAGTTTGTTGATAAACATATTAATGTAAGGTATACTTAATTCTTTATGCATAATTTTAACTTTAGTGTCATGTGCATAATTTCTATCAATTCTAAGAAATTTGCTTACAAAATATGATGCCAAAGAATAAATGCACAAGAAATACGTAGAAAGTAATGAATAGGAATCTCGTTGAACGACAGGTAGATGTTAAAGCAACACATAGCAAGAAATGTTACTTTAAAAGTAATTTTGTTTATATTGTATAAAAAGCTTATGTACGTAAATGGTCGGCCTGGGAACTCGTGCGTTATCGCATATGTCACGTGACCAGGCCGCCCAAAGTCAGTCAGGTTCAAGAGCTGGTGAAGGATGGGCTCTTCCTCTTGGCTCACCTTACGCTACCTTGATTCCAAGCACCTCCTATCGTGCCGAGGGCGCATCGGGGCGAGAGGAGGGCACATCATTCACTAGCCCTGACTCCACAATAGTCTACACCGGTCTGTACTTATATCATATCATATCACATTATATCTCTTTTTATTCTAACTCAGCTCTAAATTTATCAACTATATTGTAGGGCACCATTTCCTGTTGTCTGTCTTCTCTTCTCCTTTTCTCTCTTTCCTAACACCAAGCAAGTGTGTTATTTATGCGGCATCCAGTCCCGCTGAGATAATATGCGGCATCAAGTCCCGCGGAGTTAAAAGAGACAGACACCAGGAGGGATGCCCAGCCTCTTATACGATATACAAAAAATAAATTGAATCTTGTTCACAATAATGCTTTTTTTCTCTCAACTGTACCCTTGACCCGCTGCCTCCGGCAAACGCAATTTTTTTATGAGGCCAGAATCAGTTTTTTTATTATTAAAGACTTTCATGCCTCAACATTTTTTTTTTTTTTTTTTTTTATAACAAAGTCTTCTGTATATTTCTATGATATTATTTTACTATATACAAATTGTTGGTTTTTAAGTAATGATGATATTACCATATTGCTGTGATGCTATTAAAATGATAATCATATTATCATATTGTCATCTTTTAGTTAAGAAATTTTGATGTTTATGGATAATAATTTCATTGAAAAAAACAATAAAATGAATGATGTGCTTGTATATAGCGTAACTCTGAATGTGATATTAAAATAAATACAATTCTTGTTGTAGATGATATGTAAATTCTAAAGAAAAAAGTAATGAAGTTTTAAAGTAATTGAAAAACATTTTATGTCACAGTTTCTTATAAAAACAAAATATATATTGCTAAAATAAGGTTTAAACTTGCAATGGAATACAAATTAAGGCAATATTTAAATCAGTGTATGAGATATTATTTTTTTGCAATATAAACGCGGTTCATAGGTTCTTTAGAGATAAGACCAATAGTTAATACCAACCGAGGTATGTTATATAGTTTAAAGGAATTAAACCTGTCTTCTTATAAACAAAATGAGAACAAAGGTAATGGCTATTACATTGATTTATATTGATTGCTTTTGATTACTATTAGAGTAATAGTTAAAATTATACAATGAAAATAATTTGATGAAAGATCAGTTGCTATATAATATAAAATATTATATAAATTATATAGAGAAAAACTTTGATTTGGTTACTGATATTTGTCACAATAAACTGATAATAAACTCCTAACCCGCTGTAATCCGGAACCCGGAGGACCAAATGTTGAGGCATGAAAGTCTTTAATAATAAAAAACTGATTCTGTCCTCATAAAAAATTGCGTTTGCCGGAGGCAGCGGGTCAAGGGTAAAGTTGAGAGAAAAAAAGCATTATTGTGAACAAGATTCAATTTATTTTTTGTATATCGTATAAGAGGCTGGGCATCCCTCCTGGTGTCTGTCTCTTTTAACTCCGCGGGACTTGATGCCACATATTATCTCAGCGGGACTAAATAACACACTTGCTTGGTGTTAGGAAAGAGAGAAAAGGAGAAGAGAAGACAGACAACAGGAAATGGTGCCCTACAATATAGTTGATAAATTTAGAGCTGAGTTAGAATAAAAAGAGATATAATGTGATATGATATGATATAAGTACAGACCGGTGTAGACTATTGTGGAGTCAGGGCTAGTGAATGATGTGCCCTTCTCTCGCCCCGATGCGCCCTCGGCACGATAGGAGGTGCTTGGAATCAAGGTAGCGTAAGGTGAGCCAAGAGGAAGAGCCCATCCTTGACCAGCTCTTGAACCTGACTGACTTTGGGCGGCCTGGTCACGTGACATATGCAATAACGCACGAGTTCCCAGGCCGACCATTTACGTACATAAGCTTTTTATACAATATAAACAAAATTACTTTTAAAGTAACATTTCTTGCTATGTGTTGCTTTAACAGTAGAGATGTAAAAATTTGAAAATATAAGTATGGGATGTTATAAAAATGTATATATAAATATTGAAAAATAAAAAGAGACCTTACATATATGTTAAGACTGTGGAAAAAATTCCAACGAAAAGCCCTTAAAAGTCTCCAAACTAAAACAGAAATTGAAATTATCTGTCCAATATTTCGGCTATTCAGGCATCCTCAGGGTAGATAGAGAAAAAAAAAATGAACAAAAACAAAACAAAACATGAAAAATGCACCCACGAAGCATCCCACCACCTCCAAGGCTCAAATGCAACTAATGAATCATAAGGAAGGTTACTGGACCCCTGCTGGATAAGGTTAGATAAAAACAGCTGATAAATACTGGAGAATTTGAAAATTCAACATGCACTCATCAAACTACAAAAAGCACAACAGGAATAAATAAATAATTGTAAACAACACCAAAACCTAAGACAAAAACCATATGAAAAAATGAAAGTAAGATTGCAATGAAAAGAAAAACTACATAATCAAGACACCAGGATTCATTTGTTTTTTCTCTATCTACCCTGAGGATGCCTGAATAGGCGAAATATTGGACAGATAATTTCAATTTCTGTTTTAGTTTGGAGACTTAAGGGCTTTTCGTTGGAATTTTTTCCACGGTCTTAACAAAAATGTATGTAATTAGAATGAAGTTATATTAATACAAAATATGATGTAAATACAGAAGAAACGTATAGAAATAAAGATATAAAATTACAGTCGGGAAAGGAGATAAATTTAATAACTATAATGCTCATTAATTATGAACTCTTTGATTACAACATAAGATGGATGCTAAAGTAATGAAGGGAGAAATAGGTGTGAAGAATGGAGATGGAGAAGGATGAAGAACAGATTTAAATATGAAATGTGTACGAACCAAATAGGAGAGGCGGCTGGGTAAACTGTGTAACCGACAATTAAAATACGTTACAAAGCAAGACGGAAGCGCTAACAGCGATCTCTAACAGCTAAAAATATAACTAAGAAAGAGAGTATAGGAAAATGAATAAATAGGTGAATTTAATGACACGTAAATAATGCATACAAATATTAAAGTAATGATAAAAGAGAGACAGCAAAGAGTATAAATGACTAAATTAATGGGAAATTGTAGAAAAATAATAATAATAAAATTTATGTCAAGAGGTCATAATGTGTCATAGAAAAAAGGAGAGAGTATGTATAAATATAACGGAATGAAAGTGGAAAGTAAAAGAATTTAAGGTTTTTTGAGTGAATTAATAATTTGGGAGTAGGTGGAGGATAGGTGATGTGAGTCGGTCTTAAGATTGATAGCGGAGGAATCTAAATTGATGTGCATGGTTTCGGAGAGGATGCGGTATCTTCTTGTTTGTCTATTAATGCTGGCGTTTTCGATTTTTAACATCCAGGGTCTCTTGCTGATTATTATTAGAGATACTTTGATTAACTTTAAGCTTGCCATCTTTATGTTAGTCTCATCCTTAATGATAATGGGATTGAAAATGGGTTTTCAGACCCAGAAGTGCAATAATCTGATGGATTCCATTCACATAATTGTTCTGTTTAGAAAACTCATGCAGTTGTTGGCAACCTACATGGATCATAATATTTATAAATTATTTCATACTAATATGTGATCCAATTTGAGCCTAGAAATTGTCAATGGTCGTTGCCATTGATCAATTTAGGAAAATGCCTTTGGTGTGTATTAGTTATTATTACATGTAAACAAATATATAGTACCTTATCTACATAAATATCTAATAAATATCTTCATCTATAAACTTCATGAATATGAAATTTATGTATTGTTGCTGACTGTTCTTTGTCAAGTATATTTTTCTACTTCAGTGATTTAAATGCACAATCTAGAAATGTATATATTGTTATCTTTTTATCTTGTAATTTAGATAATGAACATTATCTGTACTATTAGATGTCATGAAATATCCATCATTATTTTTTTTTATTATTTGTTTATCAATATTTTTATTTACAAATTAAATTCTCTTTTAAGAGATTATCAGTTTATGTTTACTCTAAAGATTTTTAGTTTGGATTACTAACACAGCTGTGTTATTTTCTTTTTCTACTTCTTCACCATTTAATTTATTTAGTTTTTGGTTTGTGTTCTAGAGATGGCTTGAGCAGTTTCCTGATGGAAATATTTTCAAATTTGTCTATTTTGTCTCCCTTTATTCATCCGTCTAAAACTGTTTTTCAGATACAAATCCATCTTCTCTACTTTAATCCTATTTGATCATCCCGCCACTTTATAATTCTTTTGTTTGGTTAAAGTAAAATATTATTTAAAAACTCCCAGTAAAATTTCATAATTTAGTAAAATAACTTTGGTACAGTTATTACTATTGATCAAACCACTTATTATTTCTAAATTTTGACTATGGATCTGTAGTAAATGGCTGCCTCTTGTATGTACTCGATGACAGAATGAAGAGAGTCATGAACTGTTTTCTAAGATATATTAGTAAGATAGATCAGTAAAGTCTTGTCTATTTATAATAATTAAATGCCTTCAAACAATTTATACTGGCATTGTACATTTTTATTGTTTTTAGGGGACTAGGTGTCTCCTGAAAATAAAATTACCTTTTTTTTTCACAAAGCTAACATAAAATAACCAACTTAAATATTTTTTTTTTATAGGAACTAAAGAAGTCCAAAGAAGACTATGCCCAACTATTAAGTGACATGTCAGCACTACAAACTGAAGCAGAAACTAAACAGGCAGCCGTGGAAGTAGAGGAAAGTTTAAGAGAAAAAATTGCTAATCTTGAACAGCAAGTTGTGGAAAGGAACAAGGTAGTGTTACTAAAATTAAATATTAATTTATTTGATTTTATTACGTTGATGAGCATATTATTCCTTACCTCACCATGCTCTTAATTTAGTATAGATCTTTTTAACCTTACATAGGAATTTTCCAAGCTACAATATGCATTATGTGTCGCAACATCAACACTTTATTTTATAGTAAACTAGCTTTTACCCGTGACTTCGTCCGCGTTGATTTTAAATAGAAATTTATGTTGAGTTTATACAGAGAGTGAATTTTGAATTCCATAAATGAACTCTAAATAAACAATGACTTAAAGCATTTGTAAATTCAGTCAGGCTGGCAATAAGGCTACCAATGTTTATCTCTATGATGATAGATTTTAATAAACTGTTCTACTAAATATTAAATGTCATAATTATAGAACTATCAATAAGTTTTCTATTGAAATCCACCATTTAATATCCAAAACTAATATCTAGGGGTCGATTTTGCAAAATCTTGAATACATTTATTATTATGTTAAAATGTAAAGCCTGCTTACTTATTTTAACATCTATAACTTAACTTGTTACGATTTCCCGTATTTTACTCTTTTAGGGTCGATTTTCAAAAAGTAAAACAAAACATATTTCTTCATTTTTAATGTAGAAGCTAAATCTAAAATTCCATGGTGCTCGCTTAAAAAATTATGTTTTTTTATTACAAATGTTGGTCACACTTTTAACCCTCTTAGGGGACAAATTTTCAAAAATCTTTTATTTGAAAAGAAAAGATATGACCAGGACCGGGACTCGAACCCGGGTCTCCCACCTTTCCGTGGTGGTGCTTTAACTATCTCAGCCATCCTGGTTCGCTTCTCGGTCAGTCATATCCCCTCCTTTCACTGATCCTATATCTCTGTGTGCAATTTGCGATGTATACACGGGGAAAATGTTAATTGAACATTTCTTTTATTTTTGGAACTTGTTGATTTAAGTCATTAAATATTATTATAATTTATTTTATTGTTGTTTGATATAATTTTTTTAATATTTTATTTGAAAAGAAGACTTTAAAAAAATACAAAATAATATAAATGATAAAGAAGTTAATATTTTCAAAAGAATAATTTTTTTTATATATAGAATCCTTTATGTTCCATTTTGTTTTGTAGAACATCAGAGTACTTCATCAAAAGCTGAGTGATATGAAGAAAACATTGCAAAGAGAACTGAAATCATCAGATGTGGGTGGCGGTGACCAGCAGGTTATAATGAATAATCACAATTCAGGTTACTATAGCGGTAATCTCAACAGTAATCACCCGGCCCCGGCTCCTTACAGTGGGCAGGTGGCTAATGGAGATGAAGAAGTCAACTTCCTTTATCTAAAGCACGTCATAATGAAGTTTCTTACCAGTCGAGAATATGAGGTAGTGGTACTTAGTGATTTTGTTATAAATAGCTTTGTAATATTTCTTCCTACTTGATTACCTAAACGGAATTATGTGTTAAAGATCCTCTGAGGTCAAATAACCTTACCTTATTCATAAGTATTCATCACAATAGGTTGTGGGAACATATTTAAGTATAAGTTTGCGATGTTGTAGCAGCATATTCCTAAAATCTATTACATATCCTGGAATTTCCAATATTTATGAAATTTACACTTTTTATAGAATATTCTTAGAAATGGCTTCAAAATTTTTTATTTTAAACTCTGATACTTAAAGCCTTAAATTTTTTTCGCATATCACTGAGAAATGCAGGAAAGAAATTGATAATAAAAAGAATATTTTATTTTTGTCCTACAAAAATTATTATCTTTCAATCTTGTGAAAGGTATTGGAGTTCTTTCAACAAAATAAATAAACATATATATATATATATATATATATATATATATATATATATATATCAATTAAATTAGAAGGCAATATGTGAGGCTCATCAGGCAGAGCAAACTGACTTCTTGGAGAGATTACTGTACTAACATTGACCCTACGAACCCTTGGAAATGGCCTTACAAGTATGCTGCTGACAAACTACGTGACAAATACACTCTAAAGACGGTTCAGAAAGAAGATGGGACATATACAACTAACATTATTGACACATATCAATATATTCTTGAAAACTTCATTAGAACTGACTTGATAAGTACAGATTCACCGTATCACACAGAAATTAGACAGTCCATTATATCTCACGGAGTAACACAAGATGATCTACCTCTTACAGATTCCGAAATAGCTGATACGATTTATAACTTAAAAACAAGGAAAACTCCAGGATTAGACGGCATAACCACCGAAATATTTCAATATACTTTTAAAATATTTCCCAACTTTCTCACTAAGTTGTACAAAGAGTGTTTCTCTAATGGAATTTTTCCAACAGAGTGGAAGAAATCTGAACTTATATTGTTTCCTAAGCCAGGACGAAAAGATAATAGTATATCAGCCATACGACCGATATCACTACTTCCGACGGGAGGCAAAGTTCTCGAGAAATTAATAAATCGAAGATTGTCACATTATCTGTATACAAATGATCACATACATAAAAATCAGTTTGGTTTCACCCCCCAAACTTCTACGGTAGATGCACTAAAAAATGCAACTGATTTTATTCAATATGGCTTGAGTAGAAAACTACATGTTGTTCTAATATCTATTGATATTAAGGGAGCGTTTGACAATGCCTGGTTGCCATCAATTCTACATACCTTACAGACAATGGACTGTCCACGGAACATTTACAAATCGATTTCAGACTATTTCAAAGACAGAGAAGCTTGTATTGTAACATCTCATTGTCAACTACGAAAAACACAGACTCTAGGAACTCCGCAGGGGTCCACACTATCTCCGTTATTGTGGAATTTAATCGTAAATGGATTATTAATGAGAGAATATCCGGAGAGCGTGGTTGTGCAGGCATTTGCGGATGACATAATTTTACTTACACAAGCTGACAATGCTGGAACACTACAAGAATTAGTAGATCAATATACGCAAAAAATTGACAGCTGGGCACACGAAAACAAACTAACTTTCAATACTATAAAATCAACATACATGATTTTCACCAGATCAAGGAATTCACCAACTTTGCAGGTAAAAATTCAAGGACAGCTTCCACAAAAAACAAATAAACTAAAATATTTAGGAGTAACATTTGACCCAAAATTAAGATGGAACGTACATATTGAATTACTGGAGACTAAACTACTGAGACTTACCAACAACTTAACGATAGCAGCTAGGAATACATGGGGACTAAAAACTGAAGCATTAAGGATACTGTACAAAGGAGCCATACTACCAATACTAACGTACGCTATTAACATCTGGCACACAGGACTGCAGAGAAAATACAATCTACGGAAACTTCGACGTGTACAGAGATTGATGGCAATCAAAATGGTAAAAGGTTTCAAGACATTATCTTATGAGGCAGCCTGTGTACTTGCAAAACTGATCCCCATCGACTTGATCGCTCAACAGTACACTACATTATATACCTTACTTCGGACTAACCAAGACTGTGACGGGATACTTGCCGATGACGTTGAACGACCTATTAACTATAAAAATTGGAAGCATCCTGCACATTTCCCAGAAATCAAACAACTTACAAAAGAAGATTATGCTGAAGCAGAAATTTATACAGACGGTAGCAAAGTTTGTGGAAATGTGGGATGTGCAGCGGTATTGTTTGAAGACGGTGTACTGACTGATGTAAAGAAATACAGACTTGGACCTAATTGTACAAACAATCAAGCTGAACAATACGCTATACTGAAAACACTAGAATATATACAGACATTTAATTTCCGTAGGACATCTATTTGCATACTAACTGACAGCCAAAGTACGTTATACAAACTCATTAATCGCAAAATTCATGAACCGCTGATTGAAGAAACCAGACTTACTTTACTCCACTTACAAAAAGCAGGATACAACATCAACTTCAGGTGGGTGAGAGGGCACTCTGGCAACGTCGGTAACGAATTAGCTGACAAGGCTGCTAAGTCAGCTGCCAAAGACGGCTCACTTTCAATACTCTACAGTAAATTGACTAAGACTTACTTGAAACACAGACAAACAGTTTTATTACTAAAATTTATTTAGTTTCTAATGTTATCATTAATTGATTTCTCATACAGAATTATATAAAATGTTTGTTAATTTATTTTTATCATGTTCTTCTTCTTATTCATTATCTTTATGTATAAAATTTGATTTATTGGTGTTTTGTTTATTTAGGCCCAACACCTGACTCGAGCGGTTGCTACCTTGTTGAAGCTGAGTCCTGAGGAGGAATGTTTATTGAAAGACACTTTAGATTGGAAAATGTCTTGGTTCGGTTCAAAACCTAGATTGCAGGATTATTCACACAGCTGATATTCTGCCTACCTATAGTGGGTAATGATGTAATTTAGTGCTGGCTTTAACTTGTCGGACTTCTAAAAACGTTTTCTTGATCTAATATTGGTAGGTTGAGTAAAAGCTATTTTAATTTTTTTTTTAGCTGAATCACTTTAATATTATTGGTTATTATTATTTTTTTAAACTATCATTGAAACATTATGATTCTAATCCAATTATTGGATGATAATAATGAAATAACCAGTAAATGATGTATATATGTATATATTAAAAATGGAAGCTATTTACTTTTGAATCCGTTTTATTTATTTATTTTATTTTTTTTAATAAAGAAATGTAGTTCTACCTAAGTATTTTTCATGCATTCCTCATTTGTGACTAATATGTCATAAATAATACACTTAACTTTTTCTTCTTTAAATTACTAATAAATCTAAAAAAAAAAAATATCCCTCATAGCAGATTTATTTTTTGTTGAATGATTTTTTGTAAAAGAATTGAAGGAAGTTTGCTTATCTTAATTTTAATTATACATATTGATGTTATATTATAATATAAAGGTAAAACTATCTAATATATGATGACTGCCTACAACATCAACTGTTTTAATTGTATTAAAATAATTCAGAATATAATGTAAAATATTGAATGACTGGTGGAAAATAGGTAAGAAATTTATCTTAGGAAATCTTTGAATCTGTAACACCAGTAATAATTAGGGAATATAAGTGTATTATGTGGATGTGGTATGGGTCGCCAAAATACATTTTATAGTTATACCATCATTTTGTAATTTACAAGGTTCATCCAGAAAATAAAGAATAATTTGCTGTTACTAAATAAAATCGAAAGCTAATACAAAATTTAACGTGTGAATTTAAATATGATGTACTTTTCTACTGCCAAAGATAGGATGTTACTTATCCACCCAGAAAGCCTTATAATTTCTGAAATAAGTGGAAATAGCTTGATGCCAGGTCACATCTGTTTGGGAATGTTAAAAAAAAATTGTACTTAAAACATTGAAATTCCTGTAAGGTACCCAAAATGCCAGTTCATTGATTAATTTAATTTGTTTTATCTTATTTTTCTTTTACATCCGTCTGTACCCTGATTCCATTATCACTTTCATCGTTTGTGTTTAAATTTTGATTGGCCAAACATTCGGCTAGATTTTTAAGCTGTACTATTTATAACTTAGATCCTGTTATGAACGACTTTACTTTCTGGACGATCCTCGTACATTACACATTTATCATCCCTATAACTATGAAACGTCCGTAGGTACAAACATTTATTTCTGTGTTATGTAGCAAAAGGTTTTATTAATGAAATCAGGAAAGCAAATCGTTTAGACCACTACTTGCCAAATAAAAGGGGTTGGTTGGACATATATTTATTTTAAAATGTTACAACTCTGTAATGAATCTGCTTAGCTTTTGAAGTATTATAAAATTTGTGGCCTAGTATTTGAATACCACATGTATTATATTTTATTTTATCTATTGAAATTATTATAAATGATTGATTTATTGTTTATGAAGATTGATATTTTAAACTATATATCTTCTATCATCATCTAAAAAAAATTGAAAGCATAAAAAAAAAAATTATAAGATAACAGTTTGGTAGCAATAATAAAATATTTTAATGTGTTTGTATCTAATTATTTAAAACAAAAATGCAAGTTTGATTCATCTTGAACCTTCTCGAAAAAAAAAATATATATATAATTTTTCCATTCCTTTAATAAACCTACCAATATTTCCTCCACCTTCCACCCATAGAAAAATATATATATATTTACAACTCGACCTAATATATTTTAATATTAGAATATTGTTGTCGTATACCTAACCTGGTAATTTCTAAGTTACCTAAAAATATTTTATATGGTTGTACTGCTAATTATGAATTTATTACTTTTTATATTATTTATATAAAGTGCTGTTAAACAGTGAATCTGATGGTATTAAATTGTTAGTTTGTTGGTACACTTGTGGGTTATGTGTGGTTGTATTTGTATATGTGAATTTAATCACAAAATTTACTAATATTGATTGATTTGATGTAAATTGTCTAGAAAATATGTTAACTTATCGTTAAAACATTAGTTACTTACTACTTGTTATGTTATGCTTAAAGAAAATTTTCTTTTTGTTTTTAAATATGTGTATTATCGTAATGATATATATGTGTATATATACTATTATTTAATAACAATTATCTTTAGGTGGTATTTCCTGACTATTTATATATATAGATATCGAAAACAAATATGTGCTCATTCATTACAAGTGAAAAGCTTTGGGGAGTTGTAACGAAGTCATATATGTTGAATATTTGTATTGTAATTTATCTGAAATAGTGCCTCTAAATTAAAGATGTAAGATTTGGCTGTATCTGACTAGTCATGGTAAATATTTGTTATTTACATTTTATTTTCTGTTTAATTTATTAAATATTTATGGTTCTTTTATTATTGTTATTTTGATGTTTTATTTCATAATTTTCAACATCACTTTTTTGCTTTTTCATGAAAAATGGTTATTTAATTTTAATAAGTATGCTGATTATCTCAACAATATTTTTTAAAATGTAATAAACTGCTAAATACATAAATTACTAAAATTTTAATGAAATTGTTAATTTTTTTTAACTAGTATTATTTGTATTTATGCAAATACACTTTACTTTGACTTTCCTTCTTTGCAATTGCTTTATGCTTCAAATATTTTTGTCTTGTGTAACTGTGTGTTTTGTATATACTTAAGAGGAAGCTTCCTGGTAACAAATGGCTCACATCCTGATTAAGCATATTTTTGACAAAATACTGCTATTTCCTATTTGTTTTAACACTCCTTCCAGTTACATTGAAACATACAATTTGCATCTTGCATTTATCTTTTGGGTGAACAGTTAACAAGATATGCATCAACTATGTCTCAGGGCATCAATGCCTCTGCCAAGACTTTCCATCCAGAGATTATTATGAGTATGGATTTTAATCATGTTTTGTTTTATAAAATTTAAAAAAACAAAACATTTTTTCAAAAGATTAACTATCGAAAAATAATTAGTTACCCAAAGAAGAGTTTGGAAGTATAATAGCTTTATTTTTTGTTTTTTATTTAAAATTTCTCTTTCGGTAGAAGTTAAAGCCAAAGTACAATTAATCAAGTTTGATTTGGACTTGGAATTATACGAATGTCAGAATAGTTATGCATTATGAATTATAGGAGCTTCAGATATTACTAATCATACATTTATAAATAACTGTATATTGTGCTCTATATAGATTAAAGCATTTTTCCAGAATTATAATACTTTTTATCTATAAAGATTAATTTGAGTAAGATGAGGGGGCAGGTTGCTTTAGGATTTTTAAATGGAGTAAAAAATCCTTGGTTAAGCCCTCCTTTGGAAGGGAGGTAAATTGAAGATCCCGGGCCTGTGCGATGTCAGATATCCTTTAAAAATCCTTATTTTAGCATTCCACAGTAGCATCAAGTTAGCCACAACAGCATAAAGTGATGTGAAATGAAACTAACAATTTGAATAAGGTGGAATTGAGTACAGGTCACCTCTGAGTAAAATTTATTTCTATGAAATGCAGGTTTGTTATCTCAACATCACCAAATAAATTGTATCCTTTGATAAAAATAAAAATACTTTATTTGAAAAGAAAAGATATGGCCAGGACTGGGACTCGAACCCGGGTCTTTCACCTCTCCGTGGTGACGTCTCAACCATCTCGGCCAGCCTTATCAATTCTTTCCACTGATCCTATATCTCCGTGTTCTCGCAATTTGCGATGTATGCAAGGGGAGAATGTTAATTGAACATTACTTTATTTGTGGATCTTGTTGAATTTAAGTCATTAATATTATTATAATTTATTTAATTGTTAAATGATATAATTTTTTTAAAATAACAATTAAGTAAATTATAAATATACTTTATCTTGCTGTACAATTTTTATATTGTCAGGAACGAGGAGGTCCGTTCCCAAGACTATCATCCAGCTATTAAATTTATGAGAGTCTTCTTCCGTTGCATGCCTGTTGAGTACTCATTATTATTTTATTTTTATAATAGATAGATGAAACTGTAATACCAAAACATAATATTTTTGGTGAGTAAATTTAAGATATTGAAGAATAATTGTATTGCATAATCGAGCCCTAACAAATAATGTTTAAATGTAATTTACTCTTTGTTTTTTTCTATTTTATTTTTATTTCTTTATATTAAGCTCCCAATGTGCTTTTAGTTGCAACTCCGTCACATGAAGTTGACTAAATTTTTTTAAACTTAATTTAAGTCTTCTCAGAAAATTTTGCCTATCTAAGCTTAATTAGGATAGGCATTTTTTAACTAGTACCTGACATCATACAGGCTCAGGAATCCCTTTTAACATCCCTTCTGAAGGACAGTATAACCAAGGCTTTTTTAAAGACAGTAAAAAATCCTCCGGGTGGCCGGCCGCTGGGTTACGAACCCGTGGTCTTGGGCTTAGTAGATTGTTATGCTAACCACTGGACAATAGGTGGCCCTAATACTACTTATAAATTAAATAAATAACTATATGAATACATTATCCCAACCTGAAGATCACAGTTAGTGAAACCATCCATCAGTTGACCTTATTTCTTATGGATTATTACTTTTATTTTAGATGCTATTTTTATTCCAAGTTTATTTAAGACTAGCATCAATGAAGTTTAAATTGTTAATTGCTAATCTTCATTCATCTATCAATAACAATCAAAAACATTATGTTCATAAAATCTTGTAAATTAGTTAATTTTTTATGATTTAAAAATTAAGGATGTAGACTAATTGGTCAAATACAAAATGTTCAAGCTTAAACAGCATCAAAAAGTTAGGCATTCTCATGCTTTTAAATACATATTAATGTTATTTTATTTTTTGGTATTTTTATACCTAAAACATTTTTATTGAAAATTATTATAAATATATTATATTATAGGCAATAATATAAGAACATCATATTAACTTAAAAAATTACAAGGAATAATTTTTGTTTTTTTAGTCCAGTTTTAAAAGTTAAACTACCTAAAATTTAAGTAACTGATTTAGTTTATACAATCTATTAAATTATATTCTATGAGGGTCACTTAATTGATTTATTTATAACAGTTGCGATCTTACTAAAAAATGATTGTCATTTTAATTTTCGTACTACAATATCAAAACACATATCTCCGCAATGTAACCTGAAGGAGGTTACACTCTTCAGTCTACAGGATCTATTCTTTTGACTGATTTAAATCTAAAAATTAACTCGATGAGAATAGTTTATTTACTATTTCAATATATATGTACATATATATATATATATATATATATATATATATATATATATATATATATATATATAGGTCTACTATATATATATATATAGGTCTACTATATATATATATATAGGTCTGCTAGGTCCTACTAATGCAAACATTGTGTGGCGAGTGAGAAGTGTCGGTAGCGAAATGTAGAGGGCGCTGTTTGTCGCCTACGTCACGAAAATGGCAGTGGATCGAAGGAAGACTCCTTCTCCACAATTACCATATAGGGGTAAATATATATATATATACATATATATATATATATATATATATATATATATATATATATATGCATTAATTTTATTAAATATGACTAATTGGAAGAATATAAGCCGTTGGATTCACTTAACCTCTCCCATCTGACGATTAAGATGCTCTTTGTTTTTAACGGTTAGTAGCTAGCCATTCGTTGTGCGTGCGACTTTACGTTTCTGATAGTTGCTTGTCAAACATAAGTTTCGTTATTTATAAACTTGTTTATTCTGTTATGGAGACATTTTAAATATATTTTGGAACGTTTGTTCGATTCGTACTTTTTATGTTTAAGTTAAGTAATCTACAGGAATGGATTCACTAATCAACCCTGATGAATCTGTTGATTTCAATAATACGTAAGTATACTTATATGTTTCCTTAGATTTATCTACAGAACGAGTTTTGATTTAGGTTTATAAGTTAGACTTATTTCATCGTGCAGTAAATGGTACGCAATTCTTTCTTTTATTTTTGGACGGCTAGGGCCAGCACAGTTGGATGGTTTAAAAATAAAGCTTCTATTTTATTATGTTGAAAAGGTTTTTTATTCTGGACTGATTAACTCGTTCAGCTTTTTATTTTAAAAAATGGCATAATTAAAATCATGTAAATACGTGTTTTAAAAATTAAAAACATTAATAAAAATTTGATTAATGCTAGTTGATGTAGGTTTTAATTTAAAATTCTAAACATCTAAAATGATATTATTTTTTATAATAAGTGCACATAGTGAAAAATCGTTTATATATGATAGGCATTAGTGTGGCAAATTATTAGGAACAAAATTAGGGCTCAAATTGTATTTATTGTCAGAATATTAATGTTTTTTATTTTATTTTAATACAGTGATTATTACACTTTTTAAAACATCTACAAAAGGAGTTGACGCCTTGAACGATTTATTTATAAATTTGAGAAAATACACCTATTGACCTTGGGCTCCCTGGGATTTCTTGTTTTTTTTTTTGTTTAAAATAAGGCTTATCTATTAATAATGGAGATAATTTATGTGACATATATGCATAAATTGCTACTTATTTTATGATTTTTTTTTTGGTAATGGTCTTAATAGTTACAATTTAATTATCCCAGATCATAGATTCAGATTATTTCTTGGACTCGGTCCTGAAAGGACCAATGACATTTTTTTTTCAAGATTTGTGTTAGTAATATCAATATTAACATTTTCGTTAACCTTTAAATGTAAAAAGTACAATTTTGATAATAAAGCAGAGCCTTTATTTCCTTAACAAAATTATCCAATGTCATTGATTAAGTTTTCTAATTGTTGAAATTTAAGTTATCACAAATAGAATTTATTCTTTTTTATTTGAAGAGAAAAGACATGCCCCCGGCCAGGAATCGAACCCGGGTCCTCTGTCTCTCCGTTAGTACTCTACCTGTTGAGCTACCGGAGTCGCTTGCAACCGGGGACAAATCTGTTCTCTTATCTGATCCCATGTCCCCGTGTTCGTGTTCTCGCAATATTCTTTCTTTCTTTCAGCCAACGCCCGTTTGTGGCCTTTCGGCTATCCGACGCCGTGTCGCCCAGTACAAACAAGCTCGTCCCTCCATCCTTGCCTTCACAAGTGACTTCCTTATGGCCATCGCAGGTCGTAAGTTGTTCTGCAGTTCCTTCAGCATTGGAACATGAGGGGCATAATGGTGAGTCCAGTTGTCATTCGGAAAGTTGCTGCTGCTACGTCTCTCGGAAGGTTCCGTGGTATGTTTTATTTTTCAATGCCTTCCCAGGGCTTTCCCTCTGCAGCTCTTCTTTATGCTCTTTTGACCGATTCGCTGAAAGTGCTGTTGATGCTGCGACAAGCACTGTGGTAGGAGATCGGGTAGAACGGCTGCTCTATGATACATCCCTGTTTGGCCAGACTGTCGGCGTTTTCATTACCCAAGTAACCGCAGTGTCCTGGCACCAATTGCAGTTCTATGTACTTTCTTTCTTGTAGCTGTTGTAGTCTTTCGTGGCAGACGTTTATTTCCTTTCCATCTTTTGGCTCTGGTGAGCAGATTGCCTGTATCGCGGATATTGAGTCCGACAAGAAGACTTTAAAATTGAGTAATGTTCGAAGAACATTCGTTCTCGTGTATACATCGGAAATATTGCGAGAAAACGGGGATATGAGATCAGATAAGAGAACAGATTTGTCCCCGGCTGGCAAGCGACTCCGGTAGCTCAAATAGAGATATTCTACAATAAATGGAAAATTAAAATGAATCAGGATAAAACCCAAGCCATATTACTTGCTAATTCGCACAAAAAAATGGAAAAAATATCAAGTAAATATGTTTAAAAACCTTAAAACTGCCTAAGACGTTATTCAAGTGGCTCGATATACGTTATCAGACTGTTATTGAACTAACAAAACGTTATTGGCTTATTTGCCTGTTTTAAGGAATATAGACGGATTTCATTCACAATTAACGATTGAAAAATTTACAACAAAATTAAACTTTGCTAATTCACCCCAAAAAATGGATAAAATATCAATTAAATATGTTTTAAAACCTTAAAACTGCCTTAGACGTTATTCAAGTGGCTCGATCTACGTTATCAGAACATTATTGGCTTATTTGGCTGTTTTAAAGGAATATAGGATTTCATTCTCAATTAATGATAAACAAATTAACAAAAAAAATTAAACTGCTGATTCGCACAAAAAAATGGAAAAAATGTCAAGTAAATATGTTTTAAAATCATAAAACTGCCTTGGACGTTCAAGTGGCGCTATCTTTGTTACTCATATTTGATTGATCTTTTTTCCATTTTTTTGTGTTAATTAGCAAAGTTTAATTTTTTGTTAATTTTTCAATCAGTAATTGAGAATGAAATCCTTTTATATTCGCAAAAAATAGGAAACCAAGCCAATAACGTTTTGTTAGTCAATAACAGTCTGAGTAGCAAAGATAGCTCTACTTGAGTAACATCTAAGGCAGTTTTATGGTTTTAAAACATATTTACTTGATATTTTTTCCATTTATTTGTGCGAATTAGCAAAGTTCAATTTTTTTGTTAATTTTTCAATCAGTAATTGTGAATGAAAACGCCTCAGCCTTCAGCTCTTATTGCAATCATGTCGAAGTGCTATTTGGTTATTGGTGAGTGAAACGATGAAGGAGTTATTCCAATAACGGGCTCGTTCTGGTAACACGTTATCACTGTAACCGTTATTTTCCAATAACACGTTATTTTAGACGGTTACGTTATTTTGACCCCACCACTATGTACTATTCATTTACTGACTAGCCCTGAGGAAGCTCACAACACAATGGGCGAAAGCTTGGCAAACAAAAGCAACACCACACGGGCCATCCCGGAAAAAGAAAATATATTTAAAATCATTATTTCATCCTAACCTAGTCATTCTGTTCCGACTACCATTCACCTTTTTTTTATGACGGTTTCCTTATTATTCCTTAGTATTCTTACACATGTATACCAATAAGGAGGTAGGATTCGTCAACTAAACCTGAAAGTTATAAGTGCTTGTGATTTTTATTATTTAATTTTCTTACATGATATATGTAAGTCGTTGCAAAACATTTGTCAGTCCATCCAAACCTCTGTACAGCACACATTTATAGACATAGATTTGTCTGTTTTAGAGTGTTGTTCACTGAGGATGGTTTCAATAAAGCTGATCATAAAAGAATAAGTTCAGCAATATATTAAAACTTGTGTATTAATATATTTTTATTTTTTTAATTTCTAGACGTGTTTAATCAATTTAGAATAATAAAAAAACTCTTATAAAACGAGTTAGTCAGGTTAATAGTTATTAAATTCAATTAAATTTTAATATAATTTTTCTAAAAACTATCTACTATTCTGAAAATATGATGATCTACTGGCCCTGAATGATGATACAATTTGGTAGCGGAAGTTTGAATTGGGAATACCGTTGAGTGCAAGGTAATAACTCCTAGTCTACGACAAATGACGTATTTTAAACTGAGCAAAGGCAAACTGAGTTGTTCTCGTGTTTTGTATGTGTTCCCTTAAAGTTTGATAGTAGTTTTTTTATGAATTTAGGCTCTTTTGTTTAGTTAGGGGTGTCTATTGTACGAGATAGACACCCCCCCCCCCAAAAAAAAAAATCAGTTGCTATAAACAATCAATATTATAACAACCATGTAAAGGCCCACCAGGCCGATCTGGTAAGAATAGATAAAATAAAAGGCTCTTTTTGTCCATTATCCAGTTATTTTAAAAATCCATTTCATATAAGAAGGTGCTAGAAATTATAGAGATTCTTTCCCAGTCTGTTATCAAGTTTATTTTTTTAAATGAAGGTAAGATATAAAATAGAATTAAACACGCAAAATATTTAATCAATAAAACAGTACAAACGAAATTCATGGTTATTATTTTATTTTTTTAAAATAATAAAAACAGGATAGAAAATGGAATTAAATTAGAAAATTAAATCAATAAAACAGCACAAATGCAATTCATAGTTAATATTTTAGCTGTAATTTTTCTCAATTTTTAGATTTTTTTTTATAATGAAGATAAATAAGATAGAATTTAACTTACAAATAGTTACTTTTTAGCTATTATTTTTTTCATTTTTAGATTTAATTTTTTTATAATGAAGGTAAGATATAATTAAACATGCAAAATTAATACAAAAAAACGGTACGAAAAAATCATAGGTAAAATAATTAATAATAATGCAGTATTCTGCCTATTTTTCTCCATGTTTTATTTTTATGATAATACAGTTGAGATAGAAAATTAAAATTAAAAAATAAATCATTAAAACAGTACAAAAAATTCATGGGTATTTTTTTTTAGTTATGTAGATTAGATAGAAAATAGAATTAAATAACAAAAACAAATCCACAAAGCAGTACAAACAAAATTCATGGTTATTCTTTGTGTCAGTTAAACGTATTTAAAAAACTAAGGTAGGATAGAAAATATGATTAATTTAAAAATGCACAAATGAAATTCTTATTTTAGCTATTATTAATATTGATATTTTAGAAACAATCAATGGAGTAATAATACCTATTACTCATAATAGTTATTATTGTAACTATATCTTTTTCCATTTTTCGATTTTTTTATTCTAATTTTTTGTAATGGGGGTAAAATGGAATAGAAGTTATATTTTGCAAATAGTTATTTTTTTCATTTTATCCAGTTTTTTTTTTTTTATAATAACAGTATTATGAAATTTAGAAATATAAATCATTAAACTATAACTATAGTCATAGTTAAGTACAATACTTACTCTCAGGCTAACTGTGTTTCCCCATCATCTCTTTGCAAAAACAGGAAATCCCGTCGCTTCTCAGTCAATGTGTCACAGTAATTGCGAACCAATAGAAGCCTGATATCAAATATATAAAGGAAATATTCAATAACATATATTAATAATTTTACGGTATAAATGCGTCAGAAAATTTGCAACGCATGCTTTTAACTGTTATGGTTTTTTTTTTGTTATTATTATCTCCTCGCGAAGTTTACATATTTAAATAATTAAAAATGTTATTACATAGAACGTTTTATGGTACGATGATCATGAATAGATAAAAGTGGTGTATATCGTCATATATTGTGGCATGCGCTGGCACGACTGTTGTATTTATGTATCCTACAATACATAAATATGTACATCCGGTGGAGCCCGACGGGCTGGAAACACTAGCGCTAGTGCGGGATGCTGGCGTAGTACTCAGATCGATTCATCAGTATATAGCCAACCTTCTTAGTGAGAGGTACGGTACTCGCGAACTCCTCCTATCAGCTGCTTATCACAGAATCAATATCGCTCAATTATCTAAGTTAATATAGAGAGATGACAACCGACCTTAGAGGTAACAGGAGGTTGAGGATCTGCACTTGGTCTAGGCACGTCCTAAGTCCGCAATTAGCAGTCTTCTCCAAGTTGGAACTTGCCGTGGTCCACAACAGGCCTCTCGTCGTTAGGATCGCAGAGAGGAAGGAAAACGCCAAGGCAGGATAGTTCCATGACCGCCGAGGGGATAAATATCGTCGTATTCGTTATTTATCAAATTTTGTGTTTTTTATTTCCAATTTTTAGTCAGAACTGTCGTAAATTTAGTATTAGACACTTGGTGAGAACTGTCACTGACTCTGGATTTTTTATAATATTGTGGATTAGAAGAATGGAAAAGTATACGAGATTCAGGAGCGAAACTCCCAGGTTTGGGTAAGTCGTATTTGTTTTTTAATTATTATATTTTATGTCTGCCTTAAGTGTGGTCAGTTTATGTGTTCTTCCCATGTTAATACTCACTTTCCCATGTTAATAATCTATACCTAGATATATCAAAATATATTTTGTCTTGCAGACATTGTAACTATAACTCGTAAAAATATATTCAGGTTTTATTTGTATTGATAAAAACAAAACATTTTATAGCGACAATACATTGTTCGAAGTATTCAACCTTAGTCATTAAGTGTTTTCATATTGATGAAATTCTTCAATTGTTTGGGATCATTCTACTTTCTTACCATATTGAAACACATTCTTGCATTGTTTAGATTTAAACAAAATTAAAAATATTGAAAAACAGAAAGCAGAACATTTAAAACACAATTTTATATAAGTCTTTAAAAAAAAAAGTGATTTGATTTTTGCATGATTAATAAAAAGGTTCATTCTAGCCACTGTGGTTGATTTGCGATATTAATCCAGCTTTTTTGTATGTTACAATAGCAATAAACAGCTTCATTTTTTACCTTTTTAAGTATCAAAATTAATTCAAATCTAACTTAAATTTATTAGATGTGCCTATGCAAAAGACGCATTTTAGTGATTTTTTTTTACTGTTTGAATATGATACAGGTTTTTTTTATTAACTTTAATTTGAAGTTATGTTTTTCTTGTAACAGTTAATAATTTAGCAACCACAGTGCATAAGTTACTCATATATATTCTACTTTCTGTTTTTCAGGATCCTGAAGGAGGGAATAGCTCTGGGAATGAATGTTTTAGTAATTATTTAAATCGGAAACATTTTATTTATTATTTATAATTTTATCCTTCTGAAGAATTTCCAATACAAAAATATAAGATTAATTGGTGGAAAAGAATAATATGGGATGTGTCTATTAATGGAGCAGTAGACGAACACGGCTGGCCGACGCAGTAGGCAGTTCCACATGAAAAATATTCATTTAAATAGATAGTTCATTATTCCATAATTCTTCTGATTTATATAATATTTGTAAATAGACTTATGACGAATGACTGTTCAGTTTGTTTTGTATTTTTCAAAAAATGAATTAATTTTTATAAATATTTTAAATAAAATAATCTAAAATTATGTTGTTTTTTGGATTTTTCCTTGTATCTGATGAATGGTTATAAGTGAATATCATGGTATGTTTTTGGAAGAACTACAACTACGAATATTATAAGGTTCTGACGCCAGTCAGCAAGCTAAAGATATAGATTCTTTCAAATAATGAGTTAGGTTGAAAATCATTTCTACGAACTCAGTTTGGTTATTATTATTATTTTAATAATGCTTAATAAAGCTTAATAATTTTAATAATTTTACAACTAGATTGTTAAATAATTAAACTAAATTAATGCAACCTTGAGGTTGAGGTTCAGGTAGTGGCTCACGAAATTTTGTGCCTTCCTGATTGTTAAGAACTTAATATTTTATATGTAAAGGAGATAGTTGGGGGGTGCAGTCAATTAGAACACAGAATAAGTAATGAACTTATATTATGTGCCGACGTTTCGACCTACAGTGTAGGTCATCTTCAGGGCGATTTTGGAGAGCGAGGCCGTTAGATTTAACAGCTGGCACGTACTGCTTAATATTTTATACCTTATCGGTGTCCAAGTTATGGTACCCTTGTATTTCCTAATTCGTAAAATAAAATTTGATACATACTGCAAGTTGATTATATAATACCAATATGTAAAAAATCAAACCTTATAAGAGAACTTAGGTCACTAATGATACTATCATCATTTTTTATTTTATTAGATGCTTCAAGACATTAATTTTTTTAAATATTTAACTACAAAACATTTTTTATGTTTTCTCAAAATTACAGATATCAAACGTTTGTTACGAAGTACAAACATATACAATAACTCGACTTAATTGAATTAAAGTAAACGAAAAATATACATCATCAATTAGATCGAGAAAATTTACTAATTGTTAAAACAATACAGACCAATCCATCGAGCCCAATTAATAGACTGAATATTAACCTTAATCAATATAAAAATACAACCGTAATCAATGTTTCATGAAAGTATTTCTTCTTTTTTATTTCCTTTTCTTCTACCCTAACCCCGACATCTCGATCTATTTTTGTGAGGTTAAATAATTTCTTTAGTTACTGATTAAAGTTGATAACTGTTACTTATGGTATAACTAAATTCAATTGAAGAATATTATTTGAATTTTCTTTATTTTTTAAAACAAAAATTAATCTGAAACCTCTCCTTTATCAAGTAATAATTAAGAAATAATAAATACGAAAAAATATATATTATATTTTTAAAAAATTAATGCTTTTAAGCAATGAATGTCTTTTTATTATTTTTGTAGAACAGGATTATCAAAAAAAAGTTCATTTCAAACGTATCTGAAAAATTGAATTGATGCTCTAATTGGGAATACCTAAACAAATCCTTCAAAAAGAACTAAGAAAATTTTTCCTTTTTTATTCAAATTTTCGTCATTCTTGTGGCAAAAAAAAATCGATAAATGCTAGAGGTATAACATTTTACATCAACAGTCTGAGTCAAAAGCATACTTCGAAAAAACTCCAGCTTCCGAAAACCCATTAATCCGAGAAGTCGGTAACTATTATAAACATTTACTACGACGGTACACGCACAAAAGAGCAAAACATATACTTCCCACTTAACAAATCACTATTCGTAGGTATCATAATCTAGTTATCTGTATTTATTTTATAGTTATTTTTAATTGTGTATTTATTTTCTATTTAATTATTATTATTATTATTATATTTACTTACTTTATTAGTATTATTTTTATTTATTTATAAATTACAATTATTATTATGGTTCGTTTTTCTTTATCTTTTTTTTTTTTTTTTAAGCGGTTTTTTTCTAAATTTTTCCTGCTATTGTAAAACTTATTTATAAAAGACAATTTTAATTAATTAAAAGTACTGTTCTTTAAACATGTAAAGGAAGTCCGAAACATGTATTTACACTTATTGCTACTTGTATATGTAAAACTGTAAATAAAGGTTGTTTTTTTTTTTTTTTCAACAGTCTGAGAGATTATATAGTATATGGTTCCATGACAGTTAAACATATATTTATTCGAAGTATTTGTTGTCGATTTCTTTAATAATAAATTGAAACGAAGGATAATGGTAGTTTAGAAATCTGTCTTACATACTATATTCATCGATAAATTAAAAAAAATTAATTGTTTTTACTTATTTGTATGAAGTATGGCAGTCGCAAAGATTTTTGGTTACTTAGATTTCAATGCCAAAATCCATTCTGACTAGTTTTCGTCCTGATCTTCATACGTACTTTCGTTCTTATATAGCATAATTAAAAAATGTTTAGCTTAAAATAAATTGATATTTCACATGTTATAACATATAGTTGTGCACCTCACAACTTTTATTTGTTTGAAAATAATCTCCGCAAATAGTATTATACTCAAAGAACATAACAGATTTTAGCAATAATAATATTAATAAAATATTGTGTACTAAACTGAAATTATTCGCTTGAAGCTACAGATCTGTATAGACAGGTTTTTTACTTTAGACATTTAATAACTTATTAAAATTCGGCTAAGATCTATGTACAAGAATTGAAGTTTGAAAAAATAAGTTTTTATGTCAATGGAAATAACTTATTAAATTTTAAGTTTACTTTATAAACAGTTTTTGCTCTACATTTTTTTAATCTTTTATCATATCTATCTCCAAGGGAGTTAACATAATCGTTCTAAAAGATACCTAGATTTTTTTTTATCGAATTTTTATTTTTTACATTGTAATAGTAATAAATGACAATATGGAGCAACAATCAAATTTTAAATTGATTTAAGACCTCACTTTGAGCAAAGGAACGGAATTCCAGTTTATTATACATACAAAGTAATTCGTGTGGCGCCCATATCAAATGTGATTTTATGTTTTACGAGACTGAAGACTATTAAAAAAAAAAAAAGAACGGATGTTGCTGATTTCTGACTAAATATGACTTATGAGAGACGTGACGTATCAAGACTCAAGTGGGTAATTCGTGAGTCATCCCTTCTATTGCTATGATTCCTTTCCCCATTCCCCCTTCTCTTTCATGTTTAGAGAGGATTTTCATTTTTCATGGAAATTCCTATTTAGCAACCAGTCATACGTTATCAAGTCAAGAAAATAAAGTCATTATTTGAAACTACATTAATCAGTAGTAATCAATTATTTTGTTATTACCTTAAATTTTTGTTTATTTAATATACTACTTTCAATTTAGTCATAATAATAAATATTACTTATTGTGAGATAATACGCCAGAATTACCAATTTAATAACCTGGTTATATGTTATCTAGTCCACGTTACTCAAGAAATCTTTCCTTGAAACCGTATTAATCATTTATTTAATTATTTTCATTTTACGTATATGACAATATATACTATGATACTCACAATATATCAATACATATATAATCTTTAGTGTGATGGGTCAGAATTACCTAATTAGCAACCTAGATTTCGCGGAAATCAATACCACAATCTCTTGACGTAGGTTACGAAAGAACAAAAAAAAAATTTGATAGATAACTGAGACATTAGTACTTCAGAACAATTTTTATGGACCGAAAGTATCTTGTAATGAGAATCATCATACTATTCGATTTTAAGAAAACAGCATATTACTAACTTAATATATATGTGTTTGGTTTGCAATGCGTGTTATATTTAAAAAATTACCTATATGACTTTCGGTGAGGAGTTTTTACTATCGAATGAATTAGCGGATGCCCTATTATGACTGTATGAACGTGCTAATAAGTGATATTTTTAAATTCTTAGCATTTTATAAGTTGTAAGGACTAAAGCTGTTTTCTGTCATTACATTTAATTGGTTTATATTAGATTTATTTGTTTAATACTAATGGTCGTTATGGTTCTTTTATCTAAAAAAAAAAAAAAGAAGAGGGAAGAAAAACCGTCCTAGTATTCTCAGAGAAAAGCTGCGGACCATAGACAGATTTTTAATTCTTACTATATTCAAACGAAAAACTTCAAATTTTGTGATTTGGGAATAAGTTGCTTTTATTGTTTATTCACAAGGTTCTGTATTCAAAATAATAAACTAAACACAGGTTTGAATTAAATATTGGCTTCACTGCCCAAGCAATGATCTCAAAGAAAAGTAAGATCCATTGATCTGAATAATATTTAAATAATAAAATGGGATGCTACCCTTAGATCGTTACACTTGAGACATAGTATTTCTATATCATTAATCCCTTTAACTGCTATAAACGAAATATGCCGGCCCAAGGGAACTTGCCCCCTTTGCTAAAACGATATATGCCGTCCTGCATCACACACGCCCTCAGTGCTAAAGACGATGTTTGCCATCGCACTGCTTATCTGTCTATTTGTTAAAGCCGAGTATAGACGACATTGTAATGTTGGTCTTTGTATAGACACCTGCTTTGAAGATTTTCTTCATACAAAATTAAATTATTAACTTTAACTCCGCCAATGTCGGTCCACAGTCCGAATCAAAAAGGATGATGGAAACAATGAAATATGTTAACAGATAGTAGTAAATGGGCGTAATGAAGGATAGAAAGCAGGTAAAAAGTAGGTAGCACAGGCCAGTTGACGGGTAGCCGGACCACTTAGCACTGTGACTGACGAAAGCTCTTCACTCGCAGCAGTTGAAGGGTTAATGAAAAACAGGCATATCCCTCTCTTCTCCAAAGGTTGACGTGGTTGAATGACGGGGAGTTGTTTAGTAAATAAATATTGTTTTTCATCTAATGAATAACACTAAATTTATTGTGCGCTGATCATAGTTACAATTCAACTTACAAAGAAAGAAAAAGGAGACCCTTTCACTATATATGACGGTCTACATGTCGAGTTGCCCGCATCTTGCTTACGACTTATATTCGGTATCTTAAGAGTACAGGAACTGGTAAGCTACTTGCTCAGTGACCTTACCCTATTTATTTAAATACTCCTAACTTTCCAAATAGTGTCAGATATAGCAAAACGTTGATGCGACGGTGTTATAGCTCGTTAAGGTAGATCTAAGCAATCTCATTAATGTTGCGCCGCTGGTTTGAATCCAGCATTAGGAGATTACAATTTATTTTGTGATAGACTCACTGAGTGACCCTCGGCCTTCCCAAAATAGTAAAAGATGTTAAACAACAATAGAGAGAAAAAAGGAGATGACACTGAAACTTGCGATAGTTCAGAATGTAACTGAGCGGCAAATTTTGTTTATTATATTGTTTATGAATCATTCTGCCTATTTTGTCACTAAAAGCATCCGAAATATTTCTACTTCAAGGTTGATCTCAAAAGTTGTTTTGAGTTTTGAAAGGAAAAAAAAAACTCGTCCGCATTGCTACCGCCATAGAATGCGCGTTCTTCTCTAAGACATGCCTGTGTTATCGTAAATACTCCTCGAAATATATTTACACTGAGTTGTGTTTCCTTGACTGTTGGAATGTACGTCCTTAGCTCCCAACCGTGGGCTACTTTTGAATGTGCCTAAACTATTCTGAAGTGTATATTTGTGTTTATTATTCTTTGTTAGTGCTAAAACGATACTTGTTATGTATGATCTAGTAATTTTCTGATATATTGATGGCCATTATCATATCTCATCATGCAAAATATTGATAACCTCGCATCAATCGTAGCGGACATCATCTGTCTACTTCAAACCACAAGGGCATCTTTATATACTCCTCATAGATCAAATAGAAATTTCTTTCTGTTCATATAGAGTTCTGTAATTTTATTTCCCTGTTAAATAATAATAAATAAAACTAATGTTTTGTATATTTATCACTTTAGATTATGCCAAATCCGTTCTTATATTGAGTGACCTAAAGACTGATAGAGTTGTACCTCGCAAACTTGGATTTCACGCTCCCCTTTTTAAGAAAAACGCTAACATTTGTGTACTTGCATTTTTTATAATGAGCCTTTATATAGCATATAGTACCATAAACATACCTAATTCGTACTGGAATTAATTTCTCCATTGTCTTTGCTACTCCAAAATTCTAATTGTTTACATATCATTTCGTATACTCTTTAAAAATGTAATGTTCTAAATGCAGAGAGCGTCCCAGTACATATACTATTCTTACTTAACTGAAATAAGACCAACACTACTCATTCAGTATTAGTTATATAATTAGATGCGTAAGATTTATTTGATAGGTACTTCTTTCTCCTAAGTTGTGATGCAGTTCAAGCAGCAGGCACCAGTATTAGGCACAATCCTTTCAACAAGGCAAAATAATGGTTATGAAATATAACATCTCCGTCATAATGAGGATGTTTCTTGTTCGTTATCTGTTTCTCAAGATGCAGTGATGACCTTGATATTGATAAAAAAAATTAACCAATCAATTTTGAGTGCATACCGATTTGGATAGCTTAAAGTACGAGTATTTAGGCTCCTTGGTTATACATCTTGATGTGAAGAGTTCGAAACTGACTGCGAGCCACTATAAATTGATTACCCTATCTTATAGGACAACCGAACGCTATAGTGTAATCTTGACCTGATTACTTCTTAGCACAACTGTTGATTAAGAAACAGAACAGTTCCTACCTTGCACTGAACCCAATACCTTTCACGAGTTGCAGTAGTACAGGTTTTACGTTTTCAAATAAGGATTATTTGATATCAACTAAACCATTTCTAGAACCGAATCTTGAATAAATTTGGTAGGTGTTCATTTATTGCAAAATGTGTTTTTATGTTTTATTCTTTATACATTTAACGTCACTTTACGTTGCTATGGGTAATAAGACGATGCTACAGTGGGATTTATAAATTTTGCCTATCCAGGTTTAATTAGTACAGTATCTTTAACGAGTACCTGACATCGTACAGGATCAGGACCTCCATTTTATGTTCAATCCTTAGGACAGTATAACTAAGAATGTTTTTATGTTTATTGTGGCTATAGGACCACCTACCGTGCTGTGAGCCAGCGAGCCAGGTTGGGCATAGTAGGTAGTTATGCTAACCACTCACTTCCCAATGGTACACCCTGTGTTCTTATACTTAGTTTTTTTTTCTAAATGCGTGGTGGTTTCATATAATTGTATTTACACAATTATCATATTTATTAAATTAATACAATTTACGTTCCTAATAGACTATAATTACTTAATTTCAAATTTCTTCCTCCCAGTCTACCTTCCTTCAGTTATTTCTTTCTAATACCGTATAATTTTTCTTCGGATAATGATTCTCCATCTTTATTCTCCCACTAGTCCTGCGAAACTAAGAATATTTTTTCCTGAGAATAGCCAAGCAATGTTAAAAGTGTTTTTCCACTTCGGTGAGTAACGAAGCTGAAAATGTATCTTTGTTGACTTTGGATTATCGGCGCGCCTCCTTACCAGCTGGGGTTATGGAGGAAGGCGAAGATTGCTGTGAAAAATAGGAACAGCTCCGTTGCCAGGAAACAATGACATGTAATCTGGGCCGAAAATATCTGCTCCTTCTATGACGTAGGTAGCAAACAGGTTTCAAAGGAATAAATGAATCAGGGGTTTGGATAAGATTGGCTCGAGTACAGAAAAAATATTGCACTCGTGTTCCAGATTTATCGCCATCGCATAAAATATTGCGAGTATTCTACATAGTTTTTAGCTTGTAGCTTGTAAATAAATAAATAGGGAGAGGTGTAACTAAGTATATTGAGTGCTGAGTTGCTGTGCACTATATACAATCAAAATGTATCTGTGCAAGATACAAGTGTCAAATCCGTCTGCGGCAGATAAATTATTGTTACGGGCTACTGGGTATTAAAATGAATTAAACAATTCCTTAATCAAAGATACTAATATTTATTAACAAAATGATAAAAAGGATACAATTAAACTATTAACAATTAAGTTATTGAACCAAGATAAATTTATAATAACAATATTCTAAATATTATAATCTAGGCCAAACTCCTATTTAATTATTACAATAACATAGGATATTACTAATTCTAGATAGCTTAACTAGTTACAATAGTTTCTATGAATATTATAAAATTACACTACAATTTATAACTAATAATTAACACTTACAGTTCACTAGTCCACCGACCGTAAGATTCTCCAAGTATCACAAACTGACACACAGTAACAAACAGAAACAGTTTATTACACTCGCGAGACTGTCACAGTTCACTGATACACTTATTACACGGGCCGGTTCAACACTGACTAGTTTATCACACTGACACTCACTTATTACACTTATCACAGATCTTCACTGGTCTACTCTCAGGCTAAGACTGACTGACTCGAGGTGAGGGAAGTCTTTTTGTAGGCAAGGCCGAACATTCTAGAACACGGAAGGGCCAGACAATTCTGGAATATTCTTAATCCTTTGCCGACAAAAGGAGACGATCTAGAACCGTCCTAATCCTATTTTAACTTCTCCCGCCGACGGATTTAAGCCGCTAATCCTCTTGCTTCCGTCTTCCTGCCGGCGCCCGTAACACTGCCCCCGCCTTAAAAGTGCTCTGCCCCAGAGCAAGTCCGGAGAAATCGGGCATTTATGAGCTTCTACTGATGGAGACGCACTTTCTTTCCAGGGGTTGAACGTGCACACCAATATGGCAACTCCAGAGGTGGCGAATGTCTGTTCGATCATGTCCCTGACAATCTTCCACTCCAAGCCGTCGTATCCACAGCCCAACTTCGGAATAGCGAGTCTAATTCACTAATAGCTTAGTGACACGCAGTCTCAGAAGCTTACTCCGAAGGTCGTCGAGGCTTCGCCGCAGTGCGTCATATGTCGGCTTCTGATCAGTGGCACGCTTGGTAACCAAGTAAAACAGGTGTCGTCCATTGTGCGGCTGGTGGAGTGCCTTCCCGACACTTGGTCCTTGGCGTTCCAGCTCCTCAGTTCCGCCGAACCTCTTCCTGAAGACCGTTGCAATCCCTCGAGAAGTCCTCAGATCTTCGGCAACGCAATGGGCCAGAGAATACTCCACTGGTAACGAGAAGATATCCCTGTAGATTACCTGAGTTACTCCACGGGTCCCTGGTACCTTCGTATTTGCAACTGGGTCATTATTTGTCTCCACGTTGTTTAGGTACCTAACCTGCTGGTCTTCTGCCGGGCCATGATCTCCTTTGTACGGTGCCAGTCTATTGAAATGGACTACCTTGGGTTTTCCTTTATGCTGCTTCCTGATAGGATTATTTGATATCAACTGATCCTATATATGACGTCGTTGATCCTCTTGACGATCTCAAACGGGCCGTCCCAGGAGTTCTGCAGTTTAGGTGAGTAGCCTCGCCTTCTTCGAGGATCATGTAGCCAGACCAAGTCTCCAGGTTGGTAGCCACCTTTCTCAGCCCTGATGTCTTAGCGCTCCTTCATTCTGTCACTTGCTCCCTGGATGTTTGTGCGAACCTTCTCGTGGATATTATCCATTCGCTTCCGTAGATCCGTGACGTACTCCTCTCCGGCTATTTCCTCGTCAGGCTTGAAACCGAATTTCAGATCACAAGGCAACCGAAGTTCTCTGCCGAACACCACATTTGCGGGAGTCTGCCCCGTTGCCTCACTGACTGAACTGCGGTAGGCCAGCAGGAACAGGTGAAGATACTGGTCCCAGTCTAGCTGATGGTCGGACCACTTTGGACAAATATCGACCCATAGTCCTGTTCATGCGCTCCACCATGCCATCGGATTGAGGGTGAAGAGGTGTCGTCCTGGTCTTCCGTATTCCCAGTGCTTCGCACATCCCGGAGAAGACTGCAGACTCGAAGTTTCGTCCCTGGTCAGAGTGAAGTTCCATGGGTACTCCAAACCTACTGACGAGCTGCTTCACCAGTACGTCCGCAACCGTGACTGCCTCCTGATTCGGAAGGGCGTAAGCTTCCACCCACTTGGAAAAGTAGTCCATGGCCACGAGAATATACCGGTTACCTTCATCCGTCACAGGGAAAGGGCCAGCGATGTCAATTGCTACTCTCTCAAACGGTGCTCCCACGTTGTACTTCCTCATTGGGGCCTTCTTTCTTCTTATGGGTCTGTTAGAAGTCGCACAACGCCTGCACCAGTCCAACACATCGTCCTTTAGGTTTGCCCAGTAAAAGCGTTCACGTACCTTTTCCAATGTACGGTGAACTCCAAGGTGGCCGCCAGATACTCCGTCATGAAGTTCCCTGAGTACTTCGGGCACTTTACTCTTTGGAACGATGAGCTGAAGTCTGCGCTGATCTCCTTTCGTGTTCTCCAATGCCCGTTTCAGCAGCCCGTTGTCCACTAGAATGGAGTCCCATTGGGCCCAGTAAGTCTTTAAATTCTTCGACATTGGAGCAACATCCTGCCAGGTTGGTCTTCCTTGCCCTGATAGTTTCCACTGCTTCATTTGTTTCAAGTCCGGGTCCCTGTCCTGCTCCTTTGACACCTCTGCATCCTGCCAACTGTCCATGACCACCGTTGTCCTCAACACTGCTGCCTGCTTCTGTTCTTGTCGAGAACAATGCCCGCAGTCTTCGCCACAAGGCCTCCTTGAGAGCGCATCCGCATTTCTGTGACTCGTTCCAGCACGATGAGCATATTCAAAGTCATATTCTTGAAGGCGCTCTATCCACCTCGCCACTTGTCCTTCTGGTGACTTGAATCGTAGCAGCCACATTAGAGCCGCGTGGTCCGTTCTCAGGAGGAATCTTCTGCCGTATAGATATTTGTGAAAATGCTCTATAGATTTCACCACTGCCAGAAGCTCCTTCCTTGTGACACAGTAATTGCGTTCCGGAGCTGAGAGCGCTTTACTGAAATATCCAATGACCCTTTCTTCTCCATCTTGGAGCTGAGAGAGGACGCTCCCAATAGCGGTGTTGCTGGCGTCTGTGTCAAGTATGAACTTGCCCTCGGGACGGGGATAGCTCAGAATAGGAGCACTACTCAACTTCTTCTTCAACTCCTCAAAGGATGCCTTACATTCGTGATCCCAAAGGAAAGTCCGTTTTTCCTCGGTGAGCCTGGTAAGAGGTTTTGCAATGTTTGCAAATCCTTTCACGTACCTCTTGTAGTAGGTGCAGAGGCCGAGAAAACTTCTTACTTGGTGCTTATCTCGAGGTACTGGCCAGTCGGTGATCGCTGCAATCAACTCCATTGTCCGACACAACATGCCCCAGATAGTTGACTTGCCTTCGGAAGAGATGACACTTCGGGTTCAATTTAAGGTTCGCTGCACGCAGTCGTTCGAAGACCTTCTCCAGATTCTTCAGATGGTGAGCGAAGGACTTTCCCAGCACAATGATGTCATCTAAGTATACCAGGCAAATTTCCCAAGAGAGACCTCTTAACACGCTTTCCATCAGCCTCTCAAATGTTGCAGGAGCATTGCAAAGCCCGAATGGCATTACTGTAAATTGCCAGAGTCCAGTCCCAATCGAGAACGCTGTCTTCTCTTTATCTTCAGGTTTCAATCCAACCTGCCAATATCCACTGCGGAGATCCAAGGTAGAGAAAAGTTCACACCCCTCCAGGGTGTCCAGCGTATCATCAATCCTGGGGAGCGGATAACTGTCTTTCTTGGTGACGTTGTTCAGAAGGCGGTAGTCTACGCAGAATCTCGTTGTGCCGTCCTTCTTCTTCACCAATACAACAGGAGACATCCAGGGGCTACTCGAAGGCTCAATGATACCATCAGTCGCCATCTCCTTGATGATCTTCTCGGCGTCCTCCCGTTTGGCTAACGGCAGCCTCCGCGGGACCTGTCGGATGGGCTTAGCATCCCCGGTGTCAATCCTATGCTGGACGATATCCGTTCTACCCCGTGGCCCTGAGCTGATCTCGAAAACGCCCTGCCATCGGATAATCATCTTCTTCACTTCCTCGCTCTGTTCAGGCGAGAGTTCCCGGCATGATTCGTCCACAAATCCTGTTAGTTCTTTCGGCAGTCCTCGCAGCTCGGTGGGATGACGTTGCAGCTGACGAACCACTGAGGTAGCGGTTGTACATTCCCCTACCGGTGTTCCTTTGTTCAGCGTTTCTGGAAAGCGGTTCAGGTTCATTAGCCGAATCGGATTGCTACGTCCGACCTTGATGAGAGACCTTGCAACCATTACGCCGCGTCCGATCTCCTGTTCTTCTTGCCTTCCAGGTTCAATTAGCAAACATTGACCCTCAGGTAGGTGTCCTTCGATCTTCCCATGCGTTATGATTTGCTCCGTGCAGGTAAAGTGGTGTCTTCTAGTAGGCGCACTCGTGAGTAGATGTCCTTTCCCTGCCGAAGGATGACTTCTTCGTCTCCCATCGTCATCACCCCTCTCGCCATATCCAGCTTGATCCCGTATGCGATCATCAAGTCCGTGCCTAATATGACATCTTCATCAATATCTGCCACGAGAGCGCGGTGCTTCAGATGTTGACCTCCGATGATGAAGGTGGCAACTGTCTCCCCGTAGACCTTGGCTGGCTCTCCTGTGGCAGTCCGTAATGTCCAAGTTGTTGGTAAGATCTTATCAGCCGGAACTGTTTTCAAGTTCAAGATAGTAATGGTTGCGCCGGTATCCAGTAGCAGACTTCGCAGCTGCCCGTTCACCATCCCATCTACGTAGAAACTGTTCGATCTGCTTCCTATTGACGCAACTCTGATGGTCTTCCCGGGGCCTTTGACTTTACGGGTTGACAGTTGCCCCTTCCCATCAACCCTACTTAGTTTTCCTGTGGCTTTTCTTGCTTCTTGGATGGACACTTGCTTCTAGGGTGTCCAAGTTGGCCGCAGCTCCAACAGCGTATCTCTTTCTTACGGGTCCTGAGAGCCTCCAAAACGTTTGTCACTATGTCTTCGACGCTAGGGACCACAGTAGGCTCCGCTTCAGCTGCTCGAACTCGCGCATGGCCCCGTACTGACTGCCTGACAGCCTCGAACTCCATGGCCTGAGATAATGCGTCTCCTAGAGTTTTTGGCCGGGCGAGCTTCACTGCTTGTTGCGTCTCGGGGTCCCGAAGTCCATCCAGGAATTTGTCGACAGCCAGGCTCTCGTAGACATCATCGGTGACCGATGGGTAGGCATTCCTCACCAGCCGGGCAATGTCCGCTTCAAATTCCTGCAGCGTCTCGTTGGTCTTCTGGATCCTGTTTCTCAGCTGTGAGCGATAAAGCTGGTCCATGTGGCGGTGGCCGAAACGCATCTCCAGCCTTCTAACCAGTTCCCCGTAGTTAGACCGCTCTGTCATGGGCATCCCTTGCAGTACTCCCAAGGCGTCTCCACGCAAGGCCAGGCACAACGCTGAAGCTTGGGTCTCTTTTGACCACCCGTGGATTGAAGCGGCTGTCTCGAAGAGAGTCATGTAGTCCTCCCACGGCGTCTTTCCGTCGAATACTGGAATAGTGTTGTGAGTTGGTGGCGTCCCAGCATTGGCGGGTATAATTCTGTTATGAAGGCTGCCCTCGGAGGAATGGTCGGTGTCGTTCGTCGATGGGTTGCTCATACGTCCCTCGAGAGCGTCTACTCTTAGCCTAAGTTCATTTTTAATTGAATTCAGTTCTTCTCCTAACCTAGATTCTACATCAGCTACTTTATTATTTACATCGGCTAACTTATTGCCAAAATTAGCTACTTCATTATTTACATTGGCTAACTTATTCTCAACATTTTCCATTAACTTAGTCTCTAACGTGCCTAACTTAGACTCTAATGTATCCAATAAATCACTTTTTACAGTACCTAATTCATTCTGTACATTACCTAGCTTATTTTCTACATTGCTTAATTCATTCTGTAAATTACCTAGCTTATTTTCTACATTGCTTAACTCATTTTTAACAGTACCTAATTCATTTTTAAAAGTTGCAGACAACTTGCTTAAATCGGTTTCAAACAGAACGTCATCTGGATTTTCCTCTAAGTCTACAAAAAATTGACGCAAGCGCTGTTGCAGCATACTTTTAGTTCCGGATGAATCCAGATCACGTTCCTCCAACTCCCGTTTTAAATCCGCAACTTTTAAATCAATTAATTTAACACTTTTAGAAGCCATTATACATACAGTAGCCCAATAATTACAAAATGCAAGACAAAATACAAAATAATAGCAATTACACAATAATCCCACTTCTGACACCAATTTGTTACGGGCTACTGGGTATTAAAATGAATTAAACAATTCCTTAATCAAAGATACTAATATTTATTAACAAAATAATAAAAAGGATACAATTAAACTATTAACAATTAAGTTATTGAACCAAGATAAATTTATAATAACAATATTCTAAATATTATAATCTAGGCCAAACTCCTATTTAATTATTACAATAACATAAGATATTACTAATTCTAGATAGCTTAACTAGTTACAATAGTTTCTATGACTACAATTTATAACTAATAATTAACACTTACAGTTCACTAGTCCACCGACCGTAAGATTCTTCAAGTATCACAAACTGACACACAGTAACAAACAGAAACAGTTTATTACACTCGCGAGACTGTTACAGTTCACTGATACACTTATTACACTGGCCGGTTCAACACTGACTAGTTTATCACACTGACACTCACTTATTAAACTTATCACAGATCTTCACTGGTCTACTCTCAGGCTAAGACTGACTGACTAGAGGTGAGGGAAGTCTTTTTATAGGCAAGGCCGAACATTCTAGAACACGGAGGGGCCAGACAATTTTGGAATATTCTTAATCCTTTGCCGACAAAAGGAGACGATCTAGAACCGTCCTAATCCTATTTTAACTTCTCCCGCCGACGGATTTAAGCCGCTAATCCTCTTGCTTCCGTCTTCCTGCCGGCGCCCGTAACATTATTTAATCTGTTAACAGCCATGAATGAACTCTATGAGATCTGCAGACTCTTCTGGGAATAATCCAGCGCGTATAAAAAGTGACTAACCTCAATTGGGTAAGAAACCTGACAGTTTAGGCCCACCTATGTAGTAGTTAGCACAATGTACTATACTCAAGATTGCGGATTCGCTGCGAGCTAGTTGGTCTTATGATTTTAAAAAGATTGTTAACAAAATTCTTAGTTATACTGTCCTTCGGATTGGACGTAAAATGGTAGTCCTGATTCCTTGCGATGTCAGGAACTCGTTCAAGATCCTTGTTTTATTATACCTGGATAGGGAAATTTCGGACTCCCACTGTTGCATCGTCCGATTAGCCATTGCAGAATAAAGTGACGTTGAACGAATTAAACAAACAATTTAAATATTTTTTATTTTTTATTACATACATAATTCACTGTTTCATTAAATTTAAATTTCTATAATGCCTCGGGTGGAGAATTCATCAGCTTACTCTCACAACGTTTCCATGGGCCCAACTCAGTTGTTCTTAGCTGTTTTCTTTAAATTATTGAAAATCGGGATAGCTTGGGCCAAACGATATTTTAATAGTAATTTATTTCTTCATTTTTATAATTATTATTTTTAATATTAATGTTTATTTTCAAAATATACGTTGGATCATATTTCCAAAGTTATTAAAAATAAAACTGTAACTTTAAAACCCATGAAGAGACTTTTGTTCAGTACATGGTAAGTGACTGCACTGTACTGTTTCTAAGCCGGCGGCTGTACAGGGAGGTGATTTTTCAAACTACACGCTCAACCGCCAGACTCCCTCCCCCAGTTTAGGGTACCCACTTTGTAGAGGTTGGGTGAGCCCCAAAAGGGTATTCAGTTCCCAAATGGTTCTTCGATGGTTGTTTACAGTTTAATCAATTTATTTGCCACAGCTGGATTTTAACCCGGGACCTTCGGCCTAATAACTGAGCAGTCTAGCGCTCTATCTACTGAGCTACACTTCCCCCTTTCCAAAGTTGTGTGGTTTATTAATTTTTTTTTTTACAATTCCCCTTATAAAGTTCCATTTTGCTTCAACCTGGTTATTCTAAACCCTTGTTTTTTGTTCACCGCTTTCATCTCTTTGAAATCCTTTTTGATCACCGATGTGATCAAGTATTTTCCGGACTAGTGAGTTAACTCTGTAGAATAAGTCTATATTTGGAAAAAATCTGTAGACTGAGCGTAATCTGCTATGCTCTGAGACTGACTTAGCTGGAGTATCTATACAATCACTTTATAGATTTTATATCACCGGCCTATCTAAACCTTATTCGGCAGTATACTTTCATCAAGGTAGGCATTTTCTTAGCTATTATTAATACCATAATCTTACGTAATGCCCCAGGTATTACTTTAATTTAAATAAATGAAGGAATCGTTGAAAGACTATCATAAAATCTGTTATATAAAACAGTTTTTGTTGTTATAGTTTATCTCCGTTCAATTCAAGCGGAATTCATCGATTTAAAAAAGAAAACAAGCTACATCTTATACCAATATATCGATTTTAGGACTGTTATTTGAATACAAACCTAAAAAATACATTATTCCGTCAGTCTACTGGAAGCAACTCTCTAACACTGTGTGTAATAGTGATGGCCGTACCATGTGTACTTCTATTAGAAATAGCGGTGTGGTTTTTTTTTTTTTTTTTTTTTTTTTTTTTTTTTTTTTTTTTTTTTTTTTTTTTTTTTTTTTTTTTTTTTTTTTGGCGTGCCAACCTTATGTCATTAACGCCAGTGGATAATGGAGTTGTTGATATTTATTGATAGGTTAATAGGAAGGAATATTTCAATGTGGCTTAACTAATGCTCTATGAATTATTTTAAACTGAAGGAAAATCTTATTATATACTTTCTAATTTAAAATAAATATTTATTATATATATATATATATATATATATATACATACACATACATACATATATATATATATATATATATATATAATAAATATTTATTTTAAATTAGAAAGTATATAATAAGATTTTCCTTCAGTTTAAAATAATTCATAGAGCATTAGTTAAGCCACATTGAAATATTCCTTCCTATTAACCTATCAATAAATATCAACAACTCCATTATCCACTGGCGTTAATGACATAAGGTTGGCACGCCAAAAAAAAAAAAAAAAAAAAAAAAAAAAAAAAAAAAAAAAAAAAAAAAAAAAAAAAAAAAAAAAAAAAAAAAAAAAAAAACCACACCGCTATTTCCAATAGAAGTACACATGGTACGGCCATCACTATTACACACAGTGTTAGATATATACACACACATATATATTTTTAATCGTAGTCTCTCGTGAATAATTGACTCCTAATTTTTTTTTAATTTATATATTTTTTAAAAGGCCTGTTGATTTTAGGAAGTTAAATAAGGAAATTAAGTTCTGTTCGCTGTTGCCTAATATTTCATCCAAATTTCCTGAAACTCCTGATTTTTCTCTTTGAAGTTGGTATCGCCTGCATTCCGTGAGAAAATGTTTTATACTCAGTGGAAGTCCACACGTTTCACACATAGGGGGTTCTTCTTTAGCCATGAGGTATGAGTGAGTCAGACGAGTGTGACCTATTCGTAACCTGGTGAGAATGACTTCTTCTCTTCTGTTTTCACGTACCGAAGTACTCCAGCTTCTGGAATCTGCTTTTATCTCACGCAGTTTATTATTAGTGGTATTTTGCCAAACTAATCCCCATTTTTCATTTATTTTTCCTCTAATGAAGCAAACTACGTCTCCCTGTGTAACTTTATTATATTGATCGCCTTTTTTAATTGCTTCCCTAGCAGCTTTATCAGCGATTTCATTGCCCAAAATACCGCAATGACTAGGTACCCAAACAAACGTCACACCTATTTTGTTTCTTTTTAAATTGTAAAGTGCCTCAAATATTTCAATTATCAGAGGATGTCTTGAGAATGTATTTTGAATTGCGAGGAGAGCAGAGAGGGAATCGGTGTTAATAGTGATGGTGCTTGTAGTTGGTATTATTATGTGTAATGCTTTGGCGATAGCTACTAGTTCTGCCGTGTAGTTTGAACTGACTATATTCATTGAGTATTGTTGTTTCCTGGACCCACAGACAAAAGCAGCACCAACACCGTTCTTGTCTTTTGAACCATCTGTGAATATGTGAGTAGCTGATGGGAAATCATTGGAGGAAAGCCTGAGGTATTCATTTCTAAACGCTATGGGGTTAGTTTCTTTTTTAACCATCTTAGTTAATGTTAGATTGAATTTTGGGGGATATGTAATCCACGTTGCTTTTGATGTTAAACTGTGAGGTAAAACATTTGGTATTGTAATATTTATGGTGTCTATTATTTCAATTATTCGGTGTTTAAATGATTTTTTCCTGTTGTTTAAATGATTTGGAGGTGCAGATTTTACGAATTCGTGTAATGGATGAACTGGGGATGCTAATATGGAGAGATAATAATTCATGGTGAGGTACTTCCTGCGGTATTTTAAAGGTGGCTCTCCACTTTCAGACAGTATACCAAGAACAGGGCTGGAACGGAAGGCACCAGTTGCTATCCTAATGCCTGCGTGATGAACACTGTCTAACATTTGTAGAGTTCTCTCTGAAGCCGAACCGTATGCCATACAACCGTAGTCAAGTTTAGACCTAACTAGACTTCTATATAGCATGAGCATGCTAGTGCGGTCTCCCCCCAAGAAGTACTACATAACATTTTTAAGACATTAATAGAACGCTGGCATGATGTTTTAAGATGTTTTAAATGTATGTTCCAGTTGAGTCTAGAATCAAAATGTAAGCCCAAATATTTAACGGAATCTTTATATGGAATTTCTTCGTTATTGATGTAAAGAGATGGAAGGTGTAGAGTTTTTCTAGGGGAAAAGAGTATGCATTCTGTTTTATTGGTAGATATGGTAAAGCCGTGTTTATTTAGCCAACTATTAATTATATTAAGAACTTCTTGTATGACTTGCTGTAGGTTTTCTATTGATTTATCTCAATAGTGAATCCGAAGGTCGTCTGCATACAGATCACCTTTTACCATTAACCGAAATTTACGCAAGACTGGATTAATGGCTAAACGAAACAGGAAAGGGCTAATTACGCTTCCTTGCGGTACTCCGTTTTTCTGTTCATATTCATCAGAGTATATACTACCATTTCTTATCCTAAATATTCTACACTCGAGGAAATTATGTATGAACCTTAATATATAGCCTTTTACTCCATTTTTTGCAAGGTTTTTTAGAATTTGCCATCTCCATACACAATCAAAGACGTTTTTAATGTTAATGAAGACTGCAAGTAGTTTCTCTTTCCGTCCGAAAGCATCACATATATCGTTTTCTAAACGTATGATATTATCTCTAGTGCTTCTACCTCTTCGGAAACCACTTTGCCATTCCTCTAGTAACCCCTTGCTTTCAAAGAACCATTGGAGTCTGTTTGATATTATTTTTTCTATTAGTTTGCACAGTGAACAGGTGAGAAAAATAATCCGATAGCTGGAGGCCTCCTTGACGGGTTTATCTTTTTTTAGAATTGGGATACCAATGGATTTTCTCCAAACTTCAGGGAATTCACCAGAACGAAAAATCCTATTTAAGAATTTTAAAATGATAATTTTGTTTTCTAGGGAGAGATTTTTGATAAAACTAATACAAACGTTGTCAGGGCCTGGACTTGTATCTTTTCGGGATCTTAGAGCATCGTTGAATTCTGAGATTGTAAACGGATTGTTAAGAGGTTCAAGAGGATCTGTGCTATAATTAAGTGGTTCGGATTCTTTTAGTTGTTTTATTACTAAAAACTGCTGGGAATAGTTGGAATCAGAATAAATCTCTTGAAAGTATGAGCCAATATAATTAACTATTTCTAAGGGGTTTGTAAGTGTATTTGTTGAAGTTTGTAATGAGTTTAGACGGGTATTTGTTTTACATCTTCCCGATATTTTACGGACCGTGTCCCAGATTTGTGATGGAGGTGTTTGATGGTTTATTTGCGATACGAATTCTCTCCACGCTTTTCTCTTCGCTAAGTTTAATATGTAGCGTGTTCTACGGCGAACATTTTGATACTGTTCGAGATGATCTGAACACGGGTGCCTCCAGAATTTTCTTAAAGCCTTTTTCCTGGATTTCACAGCAGATTCACAGTCTTTATTCCACCAGAGGGCTCCTATTTTATTACTTTGCTGTTTCGTTTTGGGGACTGATATTTCTGCTGCCGACAAAAGAGTGTTGTTAATATTTTCGGTAAGTTTATTAATATCCAGTTCTTCTAAATTAATTTCTTTCAGCTGAGCTAAGTTTTGAAATTTTTTCCAGTCTCCTTCTTTTATCTTCCATCTCGGCTCTTTTATAAACTTTAATTGTGGCTGTCTATCAAGGCAATCAATAATTAATGGAAAATGATCTGATCCATACAAATCGTCAATCCTACGCCAGTTGCTTCGTTGAAAGAGAGATGGGCTAGCCAGAGACATATCTATGTGTGACGAGACACCTGTAGCACTACAAAAATGTGTAGGGGAATTTTCATTCATAATCCCTAGCTGGGATGAATCAAGAAAGGACTCGACTATACGTCCTCTATAATCAGTTTTAGAAGAGTGCCAAATGAGATTGTGGCTATTAAAGTCTCCTAACAAAAGAGGCTGAGGTAGTTGCCTAAAAAGATGAAGCAACTGTTGGTCGGTAAATGGTTTGTTTGGAGGTAGGTAGAGTGAACAAACAGTGGCTTTCCATGGGTGAAGAACTTGGATTGCTACTGCCTGTAAAGTAGTATTTAGTGGGACTTCAGAACAGGAGAAAAGATTGGAAACACATAAACACACTCCACCACATGCGATTCGTCCCTCTGTAAAATCTTTTCTGAAGATTTGAAAACCAGCGAGAGAAAAATCGGCAGATTCTTTTAGACGTGTCTCTTGGATACATATAATTTTACAATCTACGTCCCTTAGGAGTGAGATGAGATCTGCTTTATGCGAGATAATGCCATTTATATTCCATTGTCCAATAATCATGAATATTGATTTTAAAGAATAGACCTATTAGAACGGATGATGGACGGATCGATATGAAAATTTGATTGGCATATAAGAAAAAAAAAATAAAAAAGTAATATAAACATATAAAATAAAAATATATATATAAAATAAATAAATAAATATATATATATATATATATATACATATAAAATAAAATATATAAAAAGTAATATATAAATATATATGCATAAGTATAAACATATAGATATAAATATAAACATATAGATGTATAAATGAGCATATTATAGAAATATATGCGTTTCGAAGGTAGAGAGGTACTGAAATATATATATGAAATGCGATAATGTTTTTTTTAAGTATATGAAATTTAATTTGTACGTACAGAATATTATATTTATTAAAAGAGAGAAAAAGTAAGCTCTTATAAGAATAATCCTGAAATACCCTTTTATAGTTCAATAGATAGACATTCATTTTTTAATGTTTTTATTTTTGGGTCGTGATGGTTTGCCCCCCGACACAAGTCCTGATGAACTAGAATCGGTAAGTGACATACTCGAGCCTTGAGATAAAGGTCTCTCCCGTTTATCTCCAGTTCTTTGGATTACGGGTTGTTGATCTATTTTTTTAATTGGAGGTTTTGTTGACATTTTGGCATTAGTTTCGTTATTATGGTTATCAGGTATGTTAACTATATTTGACGTATATTTGGTTTTTTCGTTATCGAGTGGAGCACATTGGTTTGTAATTTGATTATTTACAATCGTTTCTAAAATATTAATTTTATTGGTAAGAACCTCAACCATTGCGGTGAGTTTTCCAAATTGTTCTAAAATTAAATTTGTAGGGGGAGAGGATGTTGCTTCAGCATAAGAATGACTTGTATTCCGGAGATCAGTTGGAGGTGGTGGGAGGGGCTGAAGTAACTTTTCAGCTTCGGCATATGACACTTTTCGTAAAACCCTAAGTTCTTCTATATTTCTTTCCCTTTTAAAAAATGAACATGACGTATTCCAGGCGGCATGAGGACCTCTACAATGCTTACAATTATATGTCTTACAATTTGACTTTTCTTCTTGAGTTTGGTGAGACTCACTACATTTTCCACATACTTCGATATTTTTACAATTACGAAAACCATGACGGTAATCGTAACATTTAAAGCACATTAAAGGTTTAATATATGATACGACCTTAACATTTGTAAATTCTAATATAAGTCTCTCGGGTAATTCAGCCTTACAGAAAGTAATAATTAGAGAAGATGTTGGCATTTTTCCATTATTAGAATTTCTATAAATTCTTTTCACGTCTACAACATGTTGATCAGCCAATTCGTGTTTAAGTTCTTCTTCTGAGCAGTTCATGAATTCGTTACAGGTAATTATACCTTTTGAAAAATTCAATGTTCTATGTAACGAAAAATTAATTTGATAATTTTCATAAACTTTTATATTTTTTAAATTGATAAAATCCTTTTCGACTAGTACTTCTAATAGGATTAGCCCGTTTCTTAAAAACTTAATTTTAACTTGTGGTGCATAACTTTTAATAAAACGGAAAATTTTAAATGGACTGAAGTCAAGGAAACTTTTATTATCATTTTTTTTAGCAATAGACATCACTAAAAACTTTTTAGAGAATCTTCCCTTCGGAAGTTTAAAATCAAAAGGTGGGTCAGGTGGTTTGGGTTCCAACCTAATAATGTTATTATCCGCCATTAATTAATAATAATAATAATACAAAAATAAATTTAGAAAAATACAAGAATATATATACGTATGAAAGTAAAAGTAAATAAAAGGAATGAATTATAATGATAAGGTACTCCCTGACAAGCAGGAGCCGGCGCGTTCAACTAATCCTTCACAGAGATCCTCACTGGTTGAAGTCTAGACTGACACTGGCGGTGTGGTTTTCCATATTTTGATGGTTAAAGCGATTGAAACCATTTTGTTCGACATAATCACTAAAAATAAGCTATATCTAGCTGGTCTGATATATGACACCCTGATGACATTGCAGTAACCTTTTAAAACAAATTTTGTAGGAGTATTAAAATAAATGATATTCAATTATAGTTATTTAATATTTGATTTTGCTATCGATTCACTACTTTAATCGTATCGATTTTATTATGATACAGTATAAATGTAAGATATTTATGGGATACAATTAGGCAGGTTTAAAGACATTTATTTGTTAATGATTTAAATCTATTAATCGGTACTTAAAATTATGCTGTCAAGTTATAAAAAATATTTTCTCATTTACCACATTTTACACCTCTTTTGACTATTTTTTCTTTGTAATTTATAGTATTTCCTCCTTTTTTTAAAATTGTTTTTGGTCTAAAAAATACTGCTCAAATTTTACGCCTAGCTCTCTTCCATCCGGTTAATTCGTCCCTGGAATCTTACTATTAATACACTGCGCCTTTATGCGGCAACGTCATTGCTTGCGCTCTTTTCGCGAGGCATTTTTTATATCAGATACAAGAAAGTGCAGTCAATGTTTTATACTTTTTTATATACAACACAATACATAAAGTAAATACAGAAGTGTAAGTTTTGTTGATTAAGTAGGTCAAGAATTAATCTACTATGACAGATTGGATCCCCATCAGATTTATAATAGTAATATAGGGACTTAATACTTAGATAAAACAATCATTTTATTCTAGAAGAATATTCTTTTATAATAACAAAAGTGTACTGGTTAAACAGATAGCAATAAATGAGACTAGAACTATCAATGCTGAATAAAAAGAACTATCTATAAGTTTTTTTAATTACATTAATTTTTAAATTTTTTTTTTTAAGAGAAGATTTGCCCTGGCCGGGATTCGAACCCGTCACGGAGAGACGGGCGACCCGGTTTGGAATCCCGGCCAGGGCAAATCTTTTCTCTTCAAAATAAAAATAAAAATATTTAAAAATAACTATCGCTTACTTCGAATTGATGTAAACTAATAATTATAATTAGTTGGTAATGTAGCATTTGTCTGGGAATTGAGATTTTTAAGTAGCAAGTGTTCGAATCAGGGGATAGGGGAAAAGTGTGGTGTTGGATATTAGATTATAATGAATACTAGATGGTAATGAAACGAATTAGAAAGAAACCTTATGATAAAATGTTTCGGTTCTTTCTGAAGGTCGGACATTATCTTCTGAGTGCGCACTAAATTTTGAAGAGGAAATTAGACTTAAAGGATTGATATATGAAGTAACTGATGTTGTCTAAGGAGGGAAGGAAGAGCTAAATTTAGCATTAAAAAAAATATTGAACATAACCATACATAATAAAAACAAATAAAATTTCTGTCAAAATTTGGTGCCCCCTAAATTGTGCAGTCCTGGTTAGGTTTTCCCTATGAGTCTGCTTCCAGCATAATTATTATTATTATTAGTCTGGCGCTACAACACGTTGACGCGTCCAGGCCTCCTCAACCATCAGCCGCCATAAGTCTCTGTCCCGTGCTGCTGCCATCCAGTTGCAGACTCCCAAGCTTCTTCCGACACAGTCGATCCATCGAAGTCGGGGGTGGCCAATTATCCTCCGCCCATGGATGATCTCCGTCATTAGTCTTTTTGGAGCTTCCTCGTCGTCCATCCTGGCCACATGGCCAGCCCATCTCAAGCGGCATCGCTTGATCAGAGTCATAATGTCAGGCTCCCCATAAAGGACATTAACTTCTTCGTTTGTCCTCCGTTTCCACCCTCCACCAATGGGGAATATTAAAAGTATTGTTATAGGAATCCTGTGATTGTTCTTATTCTGTGCCAAGATAGTTAAATGGCATATCTCTGTAATTAATAAATCATCAACTACAAATAATGGATTGAATTGGTCAGTTGCAGTCAAAGATAACACTAAATAAGCAACACTTATTTTAATATGCCAAAGCCTCGGCCTAAGATGTAGGTCTTCTTCAGGACAACCAGTAGCGGGTAAAACTATCAACTGTCAACTGACCTGATAAAAAAGCTTCTGGGCAGCCTGGCCTTGTATCTTGTAAACCATTGTTCACATGTGAGAAGGACGATATTCATATTCCTAGAGGATTAAGTAATCCTGATTATTTTTTTTCAATTTTCTGCATAATTCTTTGATGTATCATGATATGATGATACCATTCCTAGAAATAGGATTTGCATATTTTTTTTTCTTCCCTTATTTTATGTCTTTAAATTGCTCAAATTTATAAATACAGTAAGGTGTACTTCCAAGGGTTCCAGACATAATCAATTCCAGAAGTTTCCATTTTCTGTTTTAATTTGTTCTATATTTAGATGGTATTTGCCTGTTAGTAAGTCGGTCTTTACACTTCATCGAATCCGAATCAAAAATGGATTGTAATATTGTCTTTTATGTGCAAGATAGTAATGCTGTATCGTTAATCTGTTTTAACCTCTTTCTTAGGATCTCGCGTCCATTTTTGCATTATCATCCGCAACTAGTTCGACTACCAATTGCGTGTACCAATAATACTTCAATCAAGACCAATGTTTGATCTCTAAATTACTCGCTTGCCACAACACTGTAGCACGCTCATGATGATGGGAGACAAGTGGATTGCTTCTGCCGGTCTAGCTTTAGAGACCCGCTCCCACTTAGGTGTCCTCTATGGAGGTAGAAATGATTTAACGAAGAGGTAGAAATAGCCCCGCCGACAAAGGGCTCCTGGAAGCCGGCCAGTCAGAGGTTTCCGGGGATGCGGTCCGTCAAGCCATCAGCCCTCTCACTTCCGCCTCATATTTCTCTTTGAATTACACTGATTTGTTTTTAGTGTCAGATTAAAGTTATTAAAGTCATCAGGACAAAGAAGTTCCGTACACCACGTGGGGTTTAATAAACCCCAGCCAACAAAAATCTACGTAAATTATTTTTTATTGTATTTTATTTGATGGTTATTATTTAAATGTTTCCATTTTTAAGAGAAAACATTTGTCAGGACAATCTTCAAAATAAAAATACTTGAAAAATCTCGGTATATTGTTCAAAACCATTACCAAAGAATGATTAAGGGGTCAGAAAACCCCACGTAGTGCAGGACGTCACTTCTATCCACGTGGTTCAGGGAAGGTCACTAAAAAGAGCTCAATTTTATTTTATACCATATTTTTATTTTATATCAACCTAACGGCAGACCAACCCTCATTTATCAGATTATGTACGTTCTTCATCAGTAAAACTCAATTTTTTACGACCAATTTTTATTATTCCATATTATGTGTAAATTAAAATATTACCCAGTAATCACCAATAATTTTTTTATATAATAGAATGAAAGTTTCAATTCGATGTTACCATTAGTTATATTTCTGTATGAACAACAGTTTCCGATGCCAAGTGAGCTGTACGTTATCTGTTATTGCCCCGGAGTTAGTTCGCTTATTATTGTTACGGGCTACTGGGTATTAAAATGAATTAAGCAATTTCTTAATTAAAGATACTAATATTTATTTACAAAAGTGATAAAAGAATACAATTAAACTATTAACAATTACTAACAAAGAAACTAAATAAGGAAATTACTAACAAATAGATTATTAACTGCAATAAATTTACAATAACTATATTTTAGATATATATAATCTAGGCCTAACTTCTATTTAATTATTACAATAATATAAGATATTATTATTAATAAATAGCTTAACTATTTACATAAGCTTGTACAAAGCACATAAAATTACAACTGCTACTTAAATAATTAATTACTACTAATTAACACTTACAGTTCACTAATTAAAGTCCACCGACCGTAAGAATGTCTGAATATAACACACTGTCACTGACTTATTACACTCACAAACTGTCACTTATCACTTATCACACTGGCTTATCACTGTTTGCGATGTTAAGTGTACCGCGTACTTTAACACTCTCTGACTCTACTCGCGCTGAGATGCTGTTTATATACAGAATGCCAGATCTAGAACATACCCGAAGGATCGCGAAGTTTCCGGAAAGGCCCTCTTTCATCTCTGCCGACAAGGGGGCTTTGTTCTCTTCCAGGAATCGCCAATTCCCGTGCTCGTAACATTATTATAGGAGTTTCCCATTGTTGAGAAGCTTTCTTATTAAGGTATTTGTTAAAGATCTTTATCCTGATTATATACGTTATAGTATTATAAAAGTATAGGGCTCTAACTGCAGGATCGTCTTATTAGGCATAGCATAAATTTCATAAACTTTTTTGTACATCGCCTTGAATGAAGGCCTTTTACTTCCCTCTTGCACAATAAATTGTATGGGCATATGAAAAAAACAAGTACATATTACGTTGAAAACAAAACATTTCTGTCTCAATATGAACATTATAAGTTTCAATTTTTACATTTTTTATTTTTTATTCGATGAAGTTTACAACTGTAAAGAAGTACTTGTAAAGAAGTGAAAAATAACTAACACTAAGTGAGAATTTTTTTTCTACTGGTCTTGCGGGCCACTCCTGATTTGTTTTGAGGCTCCCAAGTTGGGAACCCCTGGTTTAAAATGTCTTTAAATGAATAAACAACAGTAAGGTTTCTTGATAACTGGTTATGTCAAGAATTATAAATATTTTAAAATATCAATAATATTCTAATAGTTTTTCTTTTAGTTAGGGCAAAATGCTTGCTTTGTTATTTTATGACTTAAATATTTACATAAGCTTGTACAAATACCATAAAATTACAACTACTATTTAACTAATTAACTACTACTAATTAACACTTACCGTTCACTAATTAAAGGCCACCGACCGTAAGATTCTCCAAATATAACAAACTGACACACATTAATACACAGACACGGTTTATTACACTGACACTCACTTATTACAAGTTTATCACAGCGCCTGGTCTATTCTCTGACTTACTCGCTCGAGGCGAGGGGGGTATTTAAATAGGCAAGGCCGATAATTCTAGAACACGGAAGTAGGGGGAGACTGTTCTGGGATTGTCGAGAACCTTCTTAATCTCTTCCGACAAAGCGGAGGTGGTTCTGGTATATTCGAGAAGGTTCTAATCCAATTTTAACTTCTCCCACCGACGGGCTTAGGACGTTAATCCCTTATTTCCGTCTTCCTCTCTGTGACCGTAACACTACATATATATATATATATATATATATATATATATATATATATATATATATATATATATATAGTCATACAACCATTACGTTTTTTTTTCTGTGAATAGTTCTGTGACAGCTAGCTGCCACTGCTTGCTTTGGCCCATCTTGGATATTTCATTTCCCCCGTACCATACGTATCTGTGAGGATTCTCCCTATCCACCATCTGGAGAAGCGTCCGATGGAGGACTAGCAACCCATATATATATATGTATATGATTTTTCCTTCTGGGACATTCGGTGTATGGATGCTGTTGTGAATAAATGTTGTAACCCTTTCCCAACCTTCTAAAAATATCATTTGAGATTTAATAGATATAACCCATATAATAGTTCTTACTTTTCACCGGTTTTTCTTTTTTATCAACTATTATATTTATAAGGGAGCGGAGTGGCTCAGTGGTAGTGAAGTAAGTTGACCTAGCGGAAATCCTAGCTCAAGTCCCGCTGCAGGCAAGACTTTTGTTTAGCCTGTTGGCAGCTGGAGATGGATCATACAGGATCTAGGAACCTCCTGGAGCTCACCCAGCCTCTAAAAGTGGGTACCCAAAATAAGGGGAGGAAATCTGGCGGTTGAGCGTGGCCTAGGACAACTCACATCCCTGCACAACCGTTGTCTATAAAACAGTACTGCCTCTATCATGTACTGAACCCTCCTTCACGGGTTGTAGTGGTACAGGTTTTTTAAAATTATATGTATAATAAATGACAACTGTTCCTTATTATCCATAAATCAACGTTATCAATTAATAATCATGCTAAGATCGTTTATTATTTAAAAAAAGTTAACATTTCGTTTCATGTTAGTCCAAGTTAAATTTCCTGCGCACGATACATCCAACACATCTGGGCATCATGTCCAGGAAGGAGCTGTTAGAAATTAATTTGACCTCTTTTTTTTAATCATTTCGTCATCCTATTCGTCCCATCTGGGCAGATCTTTAAATGTAAAGCTCGTGATGGAAGCTGTTTAAATTAAGTAAAATCAAAATAAGCAAGCTTTACGATTAGAATCGCCGTTTTCATATCCCTCAAATAATTAATGTAAATAGGTGTAAGTATAATAAATAGGTATAATGTTTTAGGACGTATGATCAGACTTCTTAAACTCATTCTTTTTTATTTAATATTTAACTGTGCACGTGATATTATATATGGTATTATGTATTATAGTTATCAATAAGATATAACATAGACTATAATCAATAAAATCTGTGGGAAGAAATCAGTAATGATAATTTTTATCTATACAATAATTAGATACTAGTTTAATATTTATTTGGTTTTAAAATAATTTTTAATCATCTCTATTACTGCTGGATAATAGGATGAATTAAATAGAATGTTGAAGGAAAAATGATAAACAGAACATGCATTGATATTGTTACGAGCGCGGGAATTGGCGATTCCTGGAAGAGAACAAAGCCTCCTTGTCGGCAGAGATGAAAGAGGCCTTTTCGCGAAACTTCGCGATCCGTCCTGTGTGTTCTAGATCTGGCATTCTGTCTATTTAAACAGCATCTCGGCGCGAGTACAGTCAGAGTGTTAAAGCACACGGTACGGTTAACATCGGAAACAGTGATAAGCCAGTGTAATAAGTCAGTGACAGTTTGTGAGTGTAATTGTGTGACAGTTTGTTATATTCAGAGATTCTTACGGTCGGTGGACTTTAATTAGTGAACTGTAAGTGTAAATTAGTAGTAATTAATTAGTTAGGTAGCAGTTGTAATTTTATGTGCTTTGTACAAGCTTATGTAAATAGTTAAGCTATTTAGTAATAATAATACCTTATATTATTGTAATAATTAAATAGAAGTTAGGCCTAGATTATAAACATCTAAAATATTGTTATTGTTAATTTATTTCAGTTAATAATCTATTTGTTAGTAATTTCCTTGTTTAGTTTCTTTGTTAGTAAAAATAATAGAATACTATATTTATATGCTGACAAATGATTTAATGTTTAATATAATAAGCATTTATGTAGCAGAATGTTAACAAAAATCTAAATAAAATTTAATTAATTTTATATCCTCAAGAAAATCGGTGGACCGACAATATCACGGCCTTTTATGCGATTAATATAAATTTTATTTGATTACATCAAGCATTATTCACATTTATAATAAAGCATTTATCAAATACATATTAAATATAAAAATCTCTCTATTATATGACTTTTTTTTTATTGAATGTGTAATTTTTTATTTGATAAGTGTGATATAATTAAGTAAAATAATAATAATGGGAATAATTGTAATAATGGATTAAAGACGTGAAATTTTGTTTTCCTGCTTACACTATTTAAAAAAAATATATAACTTTAATGAATTCATATAAATTACAGTTAAGCAATTTCACCAATAGTTGTATAGTTTGTAAAATGTGGTTTGTTCCTCAGTGGGTACCTTCCCCCAGTACAACTTAAATTGAATGTATTTATATTATTTGAATTTATCCGTCTAATAATCCGTATAGGCTAGCGGCGAAGTATTAGAAGGTCGCAATAAATTGAAGAGAGCTGCATTTTTTATATATTGTAAAGCAAAGCTGACCTGGGCAAAGCTGAACAAACTGGAATTGAACGCAATGAAAACCCAGGCCATCGTTCTAGGTTCCAACTCTCTCCTTGCAACTATCCCCACCCTTCCAACATTAATCCTAAACGACAACCCCATCAGTTTCAGCTCCTCCGTTAAAAACCTAGGCATTACCATCGACCAAAACCTTTCCTGGAAACCACATGTCACCCAAATATCCCGACGAATAATTAGTTCCCTAAAATTATTCCATCGTTCTCGGCATCTCCTTACTCAACCTACTCGGAAGCTGCTCGTATCATCCCTCATCTTCCCCCACTTCGACTACTGTAGTGTGGTATACGGGGGGCCTCTCGAAAATGCTTGAGAGCCGCTTAAAAAGAATAATGAACTGCGCTTTAAGATTTGTCCTTGGTACTCCGAGGCGATCCCGGGTGTCACATCACTATGATGAGTTAAAGTGGCTCTTCCCTCCCATCCGTAGACAATATTTCCTTAGCGTTTTTCTATACCAATCCATCAACTCGCAACACCCTTCATATATCTATAGTCTCCTCCCATTCAAATCCTCTGTCCAGGTGCACAAAACAAGATCTCGCCTTTCCGATTTCTACATTCCTTCCCACAGAACTAAGGCATTCGAGCGCTCCTTCCTCGCCCGCTCCACCACTGTGTGGAATTCAATCCCTCCTTTCATCCGCCATTCCTCTTCACTAGCTTCATTTAAATCCCTGCTTTTCCATCATCTCTTGGCATCTCAAAAAGTCGCTCTCCAAGCAGGTCAAATGTATGCTTGAATATAACAGTATTGTAAACTCGATCCCGCTACCCTTGTTTTGTTTATTTTTCCTACATCAACGATGATACCGACTTTTTAAATATATTATCGCATACTATGCCAATCAATTATTTTAGTTAGTAATTTCGTCATCAACTACTGTATTAATATTATTAATCATTATTTTGGTAATATAAATATATTTATTTTTTACAATTAGTTAAAAAGCAGTCAAGTTCGTTGTATTTTACTTATTTTTTTTTTCTTATCTATTTCTATTTTTACAATGTTCTTGTTCTCACTTGATTATTTCATGATTTGTGTTATTATGTAGCCTTCTGGCCAGATGAATGTTATGTTTTTTTAATCTGTCCATTATTGTTATTCTAAAGGGACTTGGTCCCAGAATAAAGTTTATTTTCTATTCTATTCTATTCTATTCTATTCTAAAGGCATGTCAGACTAGTGTAAATCCAAGTTAGCTACCGAAAAAACGGATGGGAAAACTTGGTGTATTTTTGATAAAAAGTCATAAGAAATGAGGTTGTAGTAAATTTAATTAGCTTTAATTTAAGCACTTAACGATGCCTGTAGTTGTTATACTTCTCTTGTTATTAGAGAAAAAAAAGGAAAATCGGAGAAAGTAGGTTTGAAAAAATGACTAATTTTCAAAGATGCGTGACTCAGAATCTGTTACACCTAAAGGCCTTAGTTTGTTTGTTTTTTTGTAAAAAAATATCAATTTTGAAAGGTAACGTAACTCAGAATCTATTAAAGATACAGAGCTGCGGTTTGAGGTTGTTATAATGATGAATTGCTATGAATTTATGGTATATAATATGAATTTGAGGTTGGGCTCAAATTATAGCAAATTTAATCTGATTTAAAAATGGTTACCAATGTTTTTTTATCAAAACCGCACCGATTAGGAGATATTGAAATCCTCCGAATTATCCTCCGAAAATTTCGAGGTTTTTTGGCCACCAAAAGTTTTCCCATCTGTTTTTTGGCTAGCAAATAGGGTTCTACCGATACCCAAAAATATCGATACCAGGCCTTTGCAATATATATAGGAACAAAGTATCGATACCGAGAAAATATCGAAAGAAAAATATCGATATCACTCGGTATCGGAAGATTTTTAGTCGTTTAAAAGCACGGTTCGTCAAATGGCTACAAACATTACATTGCCAGGAAAACATCACAGATTGGATAATCAATCAAATAGTGAAAGACCTTTTATTTTTTATTAGAATAATATGGTTCTCATTCGATATTCTCAAAGTATCGAAAGATCTTTCCGATATTTCACAGATGGCTGATATATAAATTTTTTATTATGTTATGAACCCCATCTGAACATATCAGGGAAAGTAATTAAAAGAAAAAAAAAAACATATACATGCATAGGAAAGAACATTCTTTCGATACTAGAAGAATATGGTACTCATTCGATATTCTCAAAGTATCGAAAGATCTTTCCGATACTTCACAGATGGCTAATTTCTAAATTTTTTATTATGTTATTAACCCTATCTGTACATATCCGGGAAATAATTTAAAAGAGAAAAAAATATATTTATGCATAGCAAAGAAAAATTCTTTCGATACCAGAAGAACAGGGTACTCTTTCGATATTCTAAAAATATTTTCCGATACTTCACAGATGGATAATATCTACATTTATTATTAAGTTATGAACAATATCTGTACACATCAGGGAAATAAGTTAAAAGAAAAAAAAATAATATATATGCATAGCAATGGAAATTCTTTCGATACTACAAGAACAGGGTACTCTTTCGATATTCTAAAAATACTTTCCGATACTTCACAGGTGGCTAATATCTACATTTTTTATTATGTTATTAACCCTATCTGTACATAACCGGGAAATAATTTAAAAGAAAAAAATATATATGCATAGCAAAGAAAAATTCTTTCGATACCAGAAGAACAGGGTCCTCTTTCGATATTCTAAAAATATTTTCCGATACTTCACAGATGGCTAATATCTAAATTTATTATTATGTTATGAACAATATCTGTACACATCAGGGAAATAAGTTAAAAGAAAGAAATAATATATATATGAATAGAAGAATATGGTACTCATTCGATATTCTCAAAGTATCGAAAGATCTTTCCGATACTTCACAGATGGCTAATATCTAAATTTTTTATTATGTTATTAACCCTATCTGTACATATCCGGGAAATAATTTAAAAGAGAAAAAAATATATTTATGCATAGCAAAGAAAAATTCTTTCGATACCAGAAGAACAGGGTACGCTTTCGATATTCTAAAAATATTTTCCGATACTTCACAGATGGCTAATATCTAAATTTATTATTATGTTACGAACAATATCTGTACACATCAGGGAAATAAGTTAAAAGAAAAAAAAATAATTTATATGCATAGCAATGGAAATTCTTTCGATACTACAAGAACAGGGTACTCTTTCGATATTCTAAAAATACTTTCCGATACTTCACAGATGGCTAATATCTAAATTTTTTATTATGTTATTAACCCTATCTGTACATATCCGGGAAATAATTTAAAAGAGAAAAAAATATATTTATGCATAGCAAAGAAAAATTCTTTCGATACCATAAGAACAGGGTACTCTTTCGATATTCTAAAAATATTTTCCGATACTTCACAGATGGCTAATATCTAAATTTATTATTATGTTATGAACAATATCTGTACACATCAGGGAAATAAGTTAAAAGAAAAAAAAATAATATATATGCATAGCAATGGAAATTCTTTCGATACTACAAGAACAGGGTACTCTTTCGATATTCTAAAAATACTTTCCGATACTTCACAGATGGCTAATATCTAAATTTATTATTATGTTATGAACAATATTTGTACATATCCAGGAAGTTAATTAAAAGAAAAAAAATAATAGAGTACCCTGTTCTTCTAGTATCGAAAGAATTTCCATTGCTATACATATATATTATTTTTTTCTTTTAACTTATTTCCCTGATGTGTACAGATATTGGTCATAACATAATAAAAAATTTAGATATCGGCCTTCTGTGAAATATCGGAATGATCATTCGATATTTTGAGAATATCGAAAGAGTACCCTGCTCTTCTAGTATCGAAAGAATTTTTCTTTACTATGTATGTATATATTTTTTTCTTTTAATTAATTTCCCTGGTATGTATAGATAGGGTTCATAACATAATAAAAAATTTCGATATTAGCCATCTGTGAAGTATCGGAAAATATTTTTTTGAATATCGAAAAAGTACCCTGTTCTTCTAGTATCGAAAGAATTTCCATTGCTATGCATATATATTATTTTTTTTTCTTTTAACTTATTTCCCTGATGTGTACAGATATTGTTCATAACATAATAATAAATTTAGATATTAGCCATCTGTGAAGTATCGGAAAATATTTTTAGAATATCGAAAGAGTACCCTGTTCTTATGGTATCGAAAGAATTTTTCTTTGCTATGCATAAATATATTTTTTTCTCTTTTAAATTATTTCCCGGATATGTACAGATAGGGTTAATAACATAATAAAAAATTTAGATATTAGCCATCTGTGAAGTATCGGAAAGTATTTTTAGAATATCGAAAGAGTACCCTGTTCTTCTAGTATCGAAAGAATTTTTCCTTGCTATGCATATATATTATTATTTTTCTATTAATTTATTTCCGTGATATATACAGATATTTTTGAGAATATGGAAAAAATGTGCCGTAGGATATATACAACTTTTTATTCAGGTTTCGTTTGGATGAGCAAAAAAAAAAAAAAAAAGTAGTTCATTGTTTCGATATTTAGTTTTCAATACCGATATCGCTAAAATATCGGAAGAAAAGTATCGATACCAAAATATCGGTATCGAAAGGAAAAGTATCGATACTGTACCCAGATCGATAATATCGGTAGAACCCTAGTAGCAAGCTTGCATTTCCACTAGTCGGAAATGCTCTTACAACATATAGAAAATTCAGCTCTCTTCAATTTATTGCAACCTAAAGCTTTTTTTTTTATACCTGGCCGCTGGCCTAGTATATATCTGCCTCATCTGAATCAAACCTGTAATGAGTGTACACTCATTTACATAAAATAAATTGTAAAATTACACTTATTTCAACATTTTCAATTGTTCCTTTTTAAATTTAGAATATTGCTACACTAATTATTCAATTTTTATATATTGATTATATGCTGGTATTTCTTCCTTAAAGTAAGCTGAGTGGATCAGTGCTAGAGCGCTGAGTTGTCATGCCAAAGATCCTGGGTTTAAATCCCGACAAGACTTTTATTTAATATGTTAGCGAAGATGGATCCTATGGGATCTATGACTCTCCTAGGGCTCACCCAGCCTGTATAAAGTGGGTACCCAAAATAGAGGAGAAAATCTAGCAGTTGAGCGTGGTTTAGGACAAATCACTTCCCAGAACAACCATTATCCAAGAAACAGTACAGTCATTACCATGTACTGAACCCCAGGTCCTTTCTGAATTTCTATTATCCTAACTACTCCCCGCGATCTTAGTTCAGATAATCGACGCTCAACTACTAATTACCGCCGGAGGAAACCCCCTAATAATGGAACCGTGTGTATCTCTTATGATTGACAAGAGCGGATGGGTAGGAGACAGTTTCGGGTGAAGGTTTGTTCTAGGATATGACCCAGATCTAGTGATTGTTCAAAGAAGGAATAATGCAATTACTGCAAGAATGCTCACGCCTACTCTTCACTTTTAAAGCTTAACTCACCTTTTAAATTAGTTGCCATTTTCAGTCAATTTTAATTATATTACAGAAATTCAATTTTAATTACCTTGATTATGCAGCTCTACAATAGATATTAATGATTTTTTCCTCGTAATTTGGCTTAAAGATGAAAATTATGAACTAGATATTAACTTGTACTTATTTGTATTTGTGCATTTTTAACAGTTAGTAGTGAATATTTAAATGATTCTTAATAATATTTAATTTATTGATTAAATAATGATCTAATAGATTACTTTTATCTTTTTTACAGGTCTCTCCATAACCATTTGGAAGAGTCGAAACTCAACAACGTACTGTCAAGTAAGTCATCTTTTCCTTTTCCTGCTGTGTTTTCTGACTATGAAATCTTTTCGGATTTTATGTTGTGATATTTTTATTATTACTATACATAGGGTATGAATTTGTACATTATATTTTTTATTTATTATTATTATTTTCTTTATTTGTATTTACTTTATTTTAGTTTTTTACTTTATTTTATTATCATAACTTCTTTTTATTACCGCATGTATGTATTTATTTATACATTTATTTATTTTATTTTTTTATATAATTTTTTTGTTATGGAATGATTTTAAGCTACATAGTACCATTACTTATTGCCCACAAGTTGCAGATTGTAATGTTTCAATAAAGTGTTAAAAAAATTACTATACAATTTTTAAGTAATAAATAAACTCTACAAAGATGTTATTTATTTTCGCTCATGGGATTTTTTACAATATTCGCTTATCTCCAATTAATCATTACTCTTATAACATTAATCTATCATTTTATGAAGCAACATTCATTAACTGGATAATTGAATCATTCTACTTAATTATGTTTTGTTACTATCATTTAATCATGCATTAATGTATGAATTTTATTATGTTTTTAGTCATGACTTACGACAATCCACGACTCTATAGTTAATTAATTAATTAATATTTGTATTAAAATGATTTTAACTGTTCACATTTCAAAAATCATTGGTAATAATCTCGTAATTTTATTTCTAATCTAGTTTATGATTATTATCTTAAATTTTGTAAATAGTGTATTGTAATAAACTTAATCTACTTTAATAAAAAAATAACGTTATATTACATAGTTTCAAAATATCAAATCATCCTAATTATTGTGGTTATTTTTCATTTAATTATTTTGCTCATTTTTTATCATTCCATGCATTTCTGTCAGAAAATCTACAAAAGGTTGATGTTAAATTGTTTTTATGCTAAAAAGTTAGGTCGAAACGTAGGCACGCAATAAATAAATTTATAGTAGTTTTCAGCGTGTATAATTTTGTATACTTCACCAACCAGGGCCATTTTGTACATTATTTATATTATTTATTTTAATTAATCCATGATACGTTGTGTAGGATAGAATGATATATGTTCATTTATTTTTTTAAATCTTATATTTGAGTATATTATTGTGTCCCTCTTTTGTTATTCAAAACTTTCATTGGGTATTTTTTTATTACCAATTTATTAACTTTGATTTCTATTTATTTCAATATTCATCTTCCAAACTTCGTCCTTAGCTTTTATTCTTAGCTTCCTTCGGTAGGTCGCTAGGTCCGCCAAGTTGGCGTAAATACAGGTGCGTGCATGCCAGGTGGCTGGATTCGTTTACGTATTTTCCCCTTTGTCACTGACTGCTGTTACATGGCCCCAAACGATGCGAATTAATCATTGTGCTACATCTCTTTTCCTATGTGTTCTTTATAAGTTTTATCTCTAATTATATGTCCATTTCTGCTACAATAGTACTTCTTTGCGCTAGTAGGATGTTTTAGGATTCAGGCGCTACAAGAAATCGTTATATATATTTCTAAAAGCCGCAGATTTTTCTTAAAATATACATTTACACTGCTTTATGATTTTAGTTTGGTTGTTCTGCTTCCCTATGTTTCCTACAGATCGTGGTTTTACCCTTACCCAACATATTTACTATTAACAGCTGCCGGATGTAGATCAAATTTCTCTGTCCAGATTATTCCAGGGTTCTGTAACTATTTTTAGATTTTAGTGTTATGTGCTTTATTCGTTGTTGTATTTCGGTTATGTAATAAATAGAATATTATGATATATACACGGATTAACGTGCTTGCTATGTAATGAACTATAAAGCAAATTTTTGCCGTCCCATCAATTCCGTTTTGAGCATTATCTGACTGGAGTATAATAAATATCAGGTAATTCAATACTAATTTTTAAAAAATATTTTTTGGGAGAGATAACTGTCCCTATTTAGTGCTATCAGCCGATGACGTAATAAACCAGGAATTTATTGTGTGTTTGAATGTAAAATTACTAAAATTATCGGATCTCAGAGATCTTATTTTAGTGAGTGATGTTAAGTATTATTTGTTTGAGGTCTTATACATATTTATTCCAATACTCGTAAGAAACCTAAAATTACATTTAAGGTTTATGTACATTAAAATTTTCAACAAATCTTAATGTAATTCTTCATTAATAAAATTCTTAGTATATTGTGAGATAATCAAAACTTCTCTATATCCATTGTAAAGTGGATTTCTTAAGCCGTTCATTTGATCTTAATAAGCTGTAATTGCTTGATATTGTTAATCATTTATTCCAGACGGTTTGAGGTCTCGTATGTTTTAATCATGAATTATTGACGACTGATAGTCGAGACCACGTGCCTTGGTTTACTGATACTGAATCAATATCTTTATCAATAAGGTTATTTGACCCATTATAGCTTGTAATATATAATAATCAGCATAACATCCGTTCCATGCATTGCCTCGAATTATATAGATAGCGGGGGAAACTCAGTGGTAGGGGCCTGAGTTGCTGTACTGAAGATTCAATACCGTTTCAAATCATGCTGTGACAGATAAAATATTTAATATTTTTATAGGCGCATATGGACCCTGTCAGATCTACAGAACCCCCTGGAGCTTCCTCAGCCTCAGTGTGTACTTTTAATTGGGGCAAAACCTGTCGGTTGTGCGTAATCTTGGACAAGTCACCTCCCAGCTCAACTGTTGTCTTATGAACAGTGCAATCTCAATGAACAATGTAATGAACCCATAACCCTTCATGTATTTTAATGGTACAAGTTTTTTAAGAAGATTTTAAAAGTAAAATTTTTAAAACTAAAAATTAGTTAAGAGATCTAATAAATGCTAGTTGGTCTATTGACCTAATAGATGGATCCTAGAGAAGGTGCTGAGTTAACGGAAAATAAATTGTCTGCGATAGACGCACTCGAACCCGTTGAAACTCAGTGCACACTTCTTGTATCCACCTGAACTCAATAAATCAGTAGTTGTTTGAAAACTTTAATGAATTCACCAACGCGTAAATTTTAGGAATTTAAAAATATTTTAAGTCAGCCTCTATTAGAATAAAATTTAAATTATTGCGGAAATGCTAAGCGGAGGAGATATATGCCAACGTGGGCATTGCCAAATTGTAAGGCATCCCCGTGAGTCAGTTTTGGTTTATCTGGCTTCTAGTAAATCGGGCAGTTAAGGAGATATCTTGGGACTCTTCCAGCGATTGAAATAACCCATCATGTCGCTTTTATCAGATAAATATATCTTATTTATTTATTGTTTTATTTGAAATATTAATTTGAAAATAAAATTTATTAGGGAATGAACCCTAGTGGAGTGGCAAAAGTGGATTTGAAATCTGGCGTACATTTTGGAGTCAAAATCTAATGAAATTAATATGGTGGTAGTTAGAGATGAATCATAATTAATTAATGACTATAGGGGAAACACGAGGTAACTCATTTTTTTCCTAAATGTACTGGGGAGCAAAAATGTGTTTGAAAGACAGAAATTGATAAAGAAGAGAATAGTTGTGAAATTATATCCTGAACAGTTAGAATTGGTAACTTTAAATCTGAGCATTTATAAAACCTTCGAACCAAACGATTTAAATCAAATTAAAATTCAGTGCAATTTAGAGGAAAAATTGATTACGAACATTATTTTTGAAGAGTAATAAAAATAATGCAATAAAAATTATTATTGAATAACTATTGCATGGAAGCGAAAAGCATTCATAAATGGTATCACCGACACTCATCGTTATCTGCATGCCCCTTTCTTCCCACAACCAGTGAAACCCAATTCCGCAAGGCCAGACTCAGCACAATCTTTCCAACTACGTCCCAGTTTACTCCGCGAGTATTTGCTCGTTTGTACCGGCATAAATACATTTTATGTTCATTATTATCTCAAGGCATGTTAAGCCATGTGACTCCACTTAGTTTAGCCCAATTCTTTAGCGGATTAAAGTCCAAATATTGTAGGTAATACGTTGTTTAGGCGTTGTGTAAAACCTTTTAAATTCTCCAGTGGATTCGTAATTTTTTATACTGAATATTATACACAATATCTTATTTTCGATGACCTTTAGACGTTTTCCTTCAATCTTAACGGCTACGTTTCACACATTAGTAAGATACTAAATTTATAAATTTTAAGCCAATGTCAATGTCAGTGTCGACTTATAACAAACAACAGTACCCTTCCTTATTTTTTTTTTTTATTATCATATACTCCAAATACTTAAATTAAATACATTATATACAATTATAAATAAATCAATGCAAACACATGTAATTGAAGTAAAAAACAAAAAAAAAAAATACAGTACCACTACAACCCTTACTACGTATTTTAGTTCATAAAAATGTATGCCTTCAGTAACTACCATTTTACATTCACTGGAAATTAAACACGTAATGGCTCATTTTTTATTAAATTCATACTTTATTAGTATTATAAAAAGAAAATATCTGAACCACAACATGTGAAGATTGTTGTACGGTACAAGGTAGAGACTATTCTATTTCTAGCACAACGGTGGTGCGGGAAGGTGATTTGCCTGAGATTTAATGATTTGCCCAATTAATGGTACCCATTTTATAGATCCTAGATATCCCCGGAGAGCCTGTAGATCAAATCCCCAAGGTCCAACCGTGGATGTTAACGGATAAAATAATTTATTTGCCACAGGCGTATTTATACCCGGGATCTTCAGCCCACTATACATGGAAATATCTCTCTCTCTCTCTCTACTTCCGCTGTTTGTTTTGTAAAATTCACTCATCATTTATATCATTGGTAAATTAGATCAATAAATGTTCGCGGATGTATCTATTGCCGTATTGTTGGCAAATTATATACGGCACCAATTCGGTTGTGCGTTCTGCCTGCTATATTTACATTATCAACTGTTCTTTTGCCAAATCAATTAACTCTCGAAAATAGTTTTAAAAAATATTCTTTTATTTGGCATCGATTTCTATTTCCTGAATTATTCCTGTGCTGATTAATTGTGCTAATAGCTTCTCAAGAGTTTAAGTATTATAGAACTAAAATAGATAAAAAGGTTTTATGCTTTTAATGTTGGCTCACTTACTTATTTATTTTTTTAATTTGTCTGATATTCAATAATTAAATATCGAAGTTATCTTAGATTTTGATAATTAAACAGTTTTTGATTGCTTAAAGGAAAACAGAATGCATAAAAGCTTTCGAAATTTTAAACCAATTGTACTAAATTTTTTTAATAGAGTAATTTATTGATATTTACAACTATAATAATATTAAACAAGTAAATCTGCTAATGTGAAAACACTTGCGGAGAAATTACCCATCGGTAGCACTCCAATAAAGTTCTATAGTAGAAGGTCTCGAGGCCATCTTCATTTCAGACGCCTCGGAGGGTTATCAGGAATAGTATGGGAAGCAAGTTGAGAGACTAGCGGATTCATACTACAGTTTGAAGCTGAAGAATCCAACCAAAAGTAGATACGCTAAATCGGTACTGAAGAACTTTCTTATTTTTATAAACAAATAATGATATTAATAATTGAAAACTCAGATGAATACTGGCTACAGTGGCAATTCTTACAGTTTTTATTCACTTATTAAGACGCTGGTATAACGCCTGACTTCGGTGAGCGGGCTAAACCCGCATAGCTTGGAGGAATTGAGATCTTCAATTAAAGTTTAATTCATGAATTTATTTTATTTCATACATTATTGTTTATTTATTGTAATTAATATTATTATTTACGAATGATGACCTGTTTGTATAAATTATTTTCATTATAGTTTAAAAATATTTCGAGAAATATATCTTTTCGAGGGTTACCTTCTTCCGTTTAAGAATCATATCTATTTTATAGTATATATTATATTATTTTTCTTATTTCGCCACAGTATTATATATGTGTATATGTATATGTATATGTGTATAAGTGCCATAGCCGGGTAATGGTAGAGCTTAATCCTACTGAGAAGATAAACAACTCCCAGATAGTATATAAGAAGGATTAGTTTATCAATAAAGTCAGTTATAACCGATCTCTCTGTGCGTTCTCATTTCGAAACCTTTCCTTTTTTTTTAGTTTATGTGTCTCGAACTCATTAAGTGGTGCCGAAACCCGGGACACGGATTAAAAGCATAGGAAAGAAATTTTTTTTTTTTCGTTTTCTCGTTCGTTGTGCTATCTTTCCATTCGTTGTGAATAGTACTTAAGTGCGCCAACATGAATGATCAGGCTCCGAGCATCCTGAGGCCTGCGACCTTGACGCTAGATCCCCCACAGGCGGAGCAGATGATCCCTGAACTCCAACCTCAGGTAACTTCCTCCTTAGCATTAGCGCGGGCAGACCTAGCGAGGCAGGAAGCTAATAGAATTGCGCAAGAAACTAATGAATTAGAAAAAATGAAATTACGGAAGGCCAACGCGCAAGACATCAGGAGAGAAATCTCTGATTTGGATAAGTTCAACGGCGATGTCGGCGAACTCAATCATTTTATCAAAGGTGCAGATGGAATCATGGCAAGCATTCAATCCCAGGTGGCAGCGGATTTTCTAGAAGAACTAGATGCAAAGAGATTGCGAGTGGCCCTGGCACGGCGTGTCCGGAGAAGCGTGCTGAACTTAATTCAGGCCGATGAGGAGACTGAATGGGCAGTAATTAAAGAAAGGTTGAAGAAGGCGTATGGAGGAGGGAGATGGACGATCGAGGAGGACATTTTTCAAATGTTCTGTGAACGGAGGCAGAGCCGGCAGACACCGGGTCAATACGCTGCAGTCATGCTGGAGCGGTATCAAAAATTAAATGCAAAAATGAGAGAGATCGTATCAGCGGAAGAGACAGACGCACGAATGCTATTCCTGTCCACGATCTGGAAGGTACAGTTGGCGAGGCAGTTAGGAAAAAAGGAAGGATTTCCTATCGAGAAAACGTTCCTTGAATGCGCTCAGAACCTTGTGGATACAGGGGCCCGAGAAGAGGAGAGCTACAGGATGGAGGTAGATGAGCCTGAGTGGACAAGGGTCTCGGCGAATCGACCAAGAATTTCTGCGACTCCGGGTAGAAGAACGAGTGTCAGAGAAAAACCATTCACGGCAAGAAATTGGCTGCCCAAGTCGAAGAATGGGCCAAGGAAGGATGAGCGGAAGTGCCACGGGTATGGCAAGGCGGGCCATCTGGTAGCAAAATGTCCACGGTCCAGATGTTACGAGTGCGGGATGGAAGGGCATTTTGCCAGACAATGTCCGTACATCTTTCGCAGAAAGGAGGGACATCAAGCAGAACCGATGGAAGTAAATGCACAGGAGCTACGGAAAAGGAGGTACTCGGCCAGACGAGGTGGGTCCCCAAGGGACACATCTAGTGTCTCGGGATCATCAGAGACGGAGGAGGAACCAGGCAGCAGTGGCGAGGGCAGCGTGAGCAGCAGCTGGAATCGTCAACGAACGGCGGGTCAGCGGCGGACGGCGACCACGAGACGGAAGCAGGCGGCCGTATGAGGAGGGTGCTCGCAGAGAGGCGACCGAGCTTGCGTCATAAATAACTTGGAAGGTAAGCTGAAAAATTGGTTGCCTATTATTAAGACGTACGGTGAAGTGAAGTGCCTTGTAGACACAGGGAACTCGAGTACCTTGTTGTCAAAAACAGCAGCGGAGAAGTTGTGTGGTAAGGGGGAGGCACTTCAGATCCGGAGATGTAAATGTAGGCTGTTAACCTTAGGAGGGCCATGTAGAGTGATGGGCGAAACGGATATGGGATTGAGCGAGTGGGGAAAAACGGGAGCGCGTCTGCAGGTGCATGTAGTAGAGAGTTTGCCCAGGGAGTATCAGGCCATAGTTGGGTGCGACCTGTTAGAGAGGGTGGGCGCGAAGGTAGAGAATAAACGAGGCAGGTGGTTCATTACGTTAGGGGGTAAGTCATACGCGGGGCACCGGGCGGTGCGAGGTCCTCGGGTGGGGGCCGTGACTAGGATAGTTGAGTGGAGGAACCTATTACTAAAGGAATTCCGGGACATCTTTTATAAGGAAGGGGGGGTATTAGGTGTCACGGGAAGGACGGTACACGAAATTCCACTAAAACAGGAGAAGACCACGTACGTGAAGGAGAAGCGGTATCCCCAGGCGCTGAGACAGCACATCCGGGTAGAGTTAGATGAATTAAAGCGACAGGGAATCATCGTCGACAGTTCATCCCCGTTTAATAGCCCCCTGTGGGCGGTAAAGAAGAAGAGTGTGGCAGGGAACGAGAAATACAGAGTGGTCGTGGACTTCCGTCAGTTAAATGAAAATACGAAGGACGAAGCTTATCCAATTCCCCGGTTCGACGATATCATAGATCGATTAAGCGGTGCTGTAATATTTAGCACGTTGGATTTGAAAGCGGGGTATCACCAAATCAGACTTCATCCTCGGGATCAGGCGAAAACAGCTTTCATGTTCGAGCGGGGACATTACGAGTTTACGAGGATGCCGTTTGGACTAAAGAATGCGCCCCTCACGTTCCAGAGGCTGATGGACGAATTTCTCAGGGGTGTAGATGAGGGGATTTGCCAGGTCTATATGGACGACCTGCTCGTGTTTAGCAAATCGGAGGACGAACATGTGCAACACCTTCGACAGGTCTTCACGAGGGTTCGCGAATTCGGGCTGAAGCTGTCTCCGGAGAAGTCCGTGCTGGGTAAAACGGAGATAAATTTTTTAGGGCACACGGTGTCTCGGGAAGGAGTTAGGCCGGATAAGTCCAAGGTGGAAGCGATCACCAAGATGGCGATACCCCGGGACGTGAAAGGCATTAGAAGACTTCTGGGGGCCCTTAATTACTATAGACGTTTCGTTCCAGACATGGCGCGGTACCTGGTACCCATTAATAACTTGTTAAAAAAGGGAGCGCGCGTAGTTGTCACACCGGTCATGGAGGACAACTTGAAGAAATGTCTGGAGCACCTGACGGGGGAACCGGTGCTAGCGTTCCCAGATTTCACTAAGCAGTTCGTTGTGACTACCGATGCCAGTGAGTACGCCTTAGGGGCGGTCTTGTCTCAGGGGCATGACCAGGGGGACCGGCCGATAGCATACGCGAGCAGGAGATTGTCCGAGGCCGAAGCCAGATATAGTGCGTTGGAGAGGGAGCTACTAGGCATTGTTTGGGCGGTCGACCATTTCAGGCCATATTTGTTTGGCAGAAGATTCCGGGTCCAGACGGATCACCGGCCGTTACAGTGGGTAGGCCAGCTAAAGGAGTCATCCGCTCGAGTGGCTCGCTGAAAAGAGAAGCTCAGCCAGTACTCCATGGATGTCGTCTACAAACCTGGGAAGGAAAATGTAGTCGCCGATTGGTTGTCGCGGGCACTCATGGTGAATGCTATCGAAGAGGATGTCGCAGGGCCATCGGGAGATATCCGGCAGTTTTTGCAGGATTGGTCGCCGGAGGGCGAAGGGGAACGGTCTACCACGATAGCGGGAAGAGAAGAGGTATCGTCAGAAAGAGAGAGCTCTACAGACGAGAGACCGGGGGATTTAGAAGAAATTGACGAGATTGTTAATGACAAACCGAGGCAGATAATCTGGAAGACGAAGACGTCAGGCATGCTGGCAATAGAGTATCTGCGTTACGGGCGGTCTCGCGTCAATGTCATCTCGTCGCAACCAGGGGTGCGATTGGACCTCGTATGTAAGGCCCTCAAGGACGCTTCTAAGCCGGGACACACCCACCACCTTTACGTGGGTAACGCAGTGGGAAAAAATACGACAGGTGTGGAAAACGGATCAAATCCCGGATCGTGTGTTCATTCGGTGCAGGATCATGGTGGAGACCATCAGGGACGGCGGCCGACAGAAGGAAGTGACAGGGGCCTACCACGTGGGCAAAACCAACCATCGGGGGTTCAATGAGACTCTGCAGGCGCTGAGAAGGCGCTATTATTGGTCGGGTATGCGGCGGACGATCCAAGAAGTTATAGGGGCATGCGAGGTCTGCATGACTACGAAGTACGACCGCCACCCACCGCAAGCTGTACAAGAAGGAACACCTACGGGGGATCGGCCTCTCCGCGATCTGCAGGTGGACACGTTCACCTGGAAGGGTTTTACATGGCTCACTACCATCGACGTTTTCAGTAAGATCGCTATGGCCCGTCTGATTCACTCCAAGGAAGCAGAGTCGGTGTTATCAGCCCTCCGGACATGGTTTATGTTTTATGAGGTACCCGATACCATAACGTCCGATAAAGGGAGGGAGTTCGACAACGCTGTGGTGAGCGAGGAAACGCGTAAGTTGGAGGTCGCGTGGCATTTCAACACTCCGGGACACCCGAAGGGTAGGGGAGGGATAGAGCGGTTGCATAGCACGCTTAGCGATCACCTCAGGGTCTACCACGTCGAGCAGGGGTTGACGCCGGACGTAGCGATGCGGAAAGCGGTTGCGGCGTACAACCATTCTATCCATTCCGTAACGGGGTTCTCTCCCTTTGAAGTGTTGTTTGGGATTCGCGGGCCCAGTCGGGATCCCGAGGGTACGATTGGAGGTAACAACGCAGCGTGTGACATTGTCGCGAACCACGTGCGGGTTCGAGAGGCATGGGAAAAAGCGCGAAGAAGGATCGTGAGGGAAAAACGAACCCGAGTTACTAGAGAAAACGCGAGAGTCCGAGATTGCTCGGGGGCACTCAAAATTGGGGCCATTGTCTACAGGAGAATTGGGTCTAATAGGGGTAAGGAGCCACGGCGATACGAGGGACCATTCCGTGTTGTAGTCATTCGGGAACACAACACAGTCACTATCGAAAGTGTAGGGGACCCCAGGAGGCGGAGGACGGTCCATATTGAACAGCTGAAATTTCCTCTGGGGTCTGGAGTGCCTTCGCCTACTCCAGTGGAGTAATACAATGTGCGGAACAAGAAAGTGGTTGTATTCCTATAAGTGTAAAATTTTGTGTGTTCTTATTATTATTAGTAGCTATTTTTTGTTTTTCCTTTTTCTCATATCTGTTGTGGAGGACAACAATCAGTAGGGTGTGGTTTTGGTTGTTTTATTATCCTTGTGGCTGTATCTTCTTTTTGTTCTATTGTATCATTGTATGGTATTTAATTGTACATACTGTAATTTTGTGTAGTGGGAGCTGTAGTGTTGTACAGGAGCCAGCTCTGCTATTCGCCTGGACTGGTCCTTCCTTTAGTTTCCAAAAGTGCCTGGAAACTGGAGGGGGGGAGTTAAGTGCCATAGCCGGGTAATGGTAGAGCTTAATCCTACTGAGAAGATAAACAACTCCCAGATAGTATATAAGAAGGATTAGTTTATCAATAAAGTCAGTTATAACCGATCTCTCTGTGCGTTCTCATTTCGAAACCTTTCCTTTTTTTTTAGTTTATGTGTCTCGAACTCATTAAGTTATATATGTATATATATATATATATATATATATATATATATATATATATATATATTATCAGTTGTTTTATTAATTTACGCTCTATTTTTTTTTTATTAATGTGTATGATTTGCGTTTATTAATGCATAATATACAATTTAGGTTCAACAGACCATTTATTCTGTTGTTGCAAGTAATTAAAGTAATTTTTAAATTACTTTTAAGCAATGCAGTTTAAAAAAATATATCAATTCTAAAAACTAAATTAAACTTTTTTTGTCTGTGGCTAATTACATATATCATTATCTGTATTAAGCCAATTAGGTCAAAATCATGATTGTTATTGTGCCAGAAATTTTGCTGTTATTAATTGTCAGATTAGATCGGGCTTTTTGACATTAATAGTCCAGTTGTTTGGGGCTAAATGCCAGGATAATCTGGAAACAATTCTTGATAAACCTTTTTGTTCTCTTAAAATCTTTAGATGAGGCCGGATTTTATCTAATTTGTTTTCCTTTCCTATTTATAAAGGGTGTATTAAAAAAAAAGTGTATGGTATATTAATAAAAAAGTGTACCATTACAACCCATGAAGTACTGAATTTTTGGTTCAGTACATAGTGGAGTGAGTTCTGTTTCAAGAACAACGGTTGTGCCGGGAGGTGATTTCTCTGAGATCACACTGAAACCGTCAGGTCTCTCCTAGCACAATAAGTACCCGCTATTTGGAGCCTGGGTTAGCCCCCTGGTGGGTCCCTTGATCTTTGGCTGTTAACAAATTGTATAATTTATTTGCCACAGCCGGATTTGAACCCTGAACCTTTGGACCTTTATGTTATAATAAAACAAATATTCACCTCATAATAAAACAAATATTCCCAAATCCGCTATATTCTTTATATCTCCGTACACTATAACTAAACAGCAATTGTTAAGGCGAATTTAGGATTTTTCGAAGATTTTTGGAGATGTAGGTAACAGCAATTTTAATAACCGTGGGTTACTTAATATCACTTGTGACCTTTTGCCAATTAAACTTGTATAATATTTCAACTGCTCTTATATGCCAATAACTGAAATCGAGGGATTGCCAATTTAGAGAGGTGGATTCGAAGGTCCCGAACAAGTTCAGAATAAATGAAAGTATATCTTGATGATCTACAATATGTATTCTATATTTCTTTTCTTTTAGACTGTCAACTTCTAAGCTCGAGCCCCGAAAGGGACTAAATCCAAATTTGAAAATTAATTTTATACAGTGGAGATGCAAAATGGGATAAAACCATATTTTTAATGTTTTTTTCACAAATTCAGCGTCCTCTATAAGGTGGTAAGTGGTTCACCATTCAAAACATTGAAAATCCAATCTAGTTTTTCTAAAAATAATTGTCTCAAATAAATAATCGCCTGAATTATGCATATTTGTGCGTTTCAAATTTGGATTTAGCCCCTTTTGCATCTCCACGCCTCCTGTAATGTCATGTTTTTTATTTTAGTGTGGGCTCTACCGTGTCATTCAATACAGAATATTACTGAGATCTTCATCACTAATTGAATTGCCTAGCAACCTATCAAGTACGAAATAAATTAGTAGAATGTGTAAAAATTGCTATTTTTACTTTGATTTTTTTTGTTGTCTATTTCATTTCCTCATTATATATGTTGCCCTATGTATTTTCAGCTTTTCTATTCACCATGTAGATATCATTCCTCAAATCTGAAAATCCAGAAAATCAGTGCATATAGAACAAACTGAAAGATATTTAGGACCTGACTAGACCCCGGCCTTGCTGAAGTGACTATATCTTTCTATATAAGGTTCCGTACCTCCAGCAAGGTCCACTACTCCTCTCACCTATCGTAGCCTTTGCCATCCAGTGTCTCCTTTAGGAGGGTAGTGTAGTGCTAGGTCTTAGTGCGGTGTTTATATTCCATTGATTTGAAATGTAAGTCATCTAAATTTTTTTTTTTAGATCAAGTCAGCTTAGGTTTGCTGGAGAAAGAAAACCTTTCTGAATAATCGGGACACAAATATATATATATATATATATATATGATTAAAAATTTACATTTACCTAATATAATTTCTTAACGTTTTAGTAGAATGAACTGCCTGTCATTTAAACTGCCTTAATGAATAGAAATCATGTATTAGAATACATATTTACACGTTTTTATTGGTTCTAGAGAAGTGAGAGCTTCAGCATTGTAATGATGTTGAATCCACACAATTAAGACAATCTCTATCTTTTTTTTACTTGTTTTATAAAATTTCTCATAATTATCTGCAGTGTTTTATTGTGAGGACGAGTTTATGATTCTGTGTATTGTTAATGAATTTTAATTAATTAGTTTATAATTATTATTTATCAAGCAGCATCCTAGTGTTAATTGTTTATCCGAAATCTAAATGGTATAAACAATAAAATTAATTTTTTTAAATTTATTATTTTTGTAGAAAATGGTTTAGGTCATCAATATCAACATTTAGGTTGGCAATATAAAAACCTCAATATTTTTTTTACACATCATATAACTTTTATAATCAAATATAAGTATATAAATTAATCATTTAAAATATTAGAAGTATTAGATTTGAATAAATTAAGCTAAAAAATACCTTTCACTAATTTCATTTAATATTCAACGCTTCATTAAACGAAGACGGAATTCGAATTCCGTATAAATCAATGAAATGGATTTTATTTTAACTCATAATTTTTTATCGCACCTATTCTTTTGTTAATTTTAATTATTATAATTGTTTTTTAAACATTAACTACCTACATTAAAATTTTCAGTTATTTTTAGACCGTGTAGATTAATTTAATATTTGTTTTTGCTTTATGTAATTGAAATGACTATATAATTACCACAAAACATCTGTCACTTCGACAAGATTCATTGACCCGCTAACATAAATATTTACAGTATTCCTTAACTCAGCTTATCATGATTATGCATTCATTGTTTATTTAAAGCTAATTAGCATTGTTTCATTTCTTTGTCCAATGAATGTTGTTTCAGTTTGCGATTATATTGCATCATCAAGGCTGCTGGTCGAAATGGATTAGAGATTTCCATAACTTTATTTCTGTACTGTCAGTTTCTTTGATCTCCTTTTTTTAATAATACATCAGTTAATATTTATAAATTTTTAATAAGATTTATAAAGATATATTATAGTATTTATTTTTCTGTCATCTATCAAAAATTCAGAAAATATGAAGCGAAACTGTTTCTGTCCATTTATGATGGTAAATAATTTTGACTCACATTATTAAATCAGAATATTAAATCGAATATTATTATTTAATGATTTTATTATTAAATATGCATAAATCCTCTTAAAAATATCCTATCATTAAATGTTCATAAATCTCCCTCATTTCCCAAAAACATTTAGGAGGCTTAGGGAGTATGTTTCAGATCAGTTTTAATAAATCATTTATATGTTTTTAAGCCTAGGTGATTGTTTCAAAAATTTAGTATTTAAGATAAAAATAGGGAGCAAAATTTTTTTTAGGAATCAGCGTTGTTTTTTTTAAGATTTTCTGGCAAAGTCTGTTTTTTTTATGAATTTTCGTTTGCGATTGATTCATGGCAACGTATTCTCTATACGTTTTAACCTTCTAAATCGTCCTTACTAAAAACTGAATCCAGGATTCCGAGAGAATTTGGAACAAATAGGTTGAGTATTATTTCGACTAATTACTTCTTTGCTCAACCGTTAACTCGGAAAAAGCACGTCCTTACTAAGAACTAAATCCAAGATACTTCATGAGTTATAGTTTGTTTTTTCCCCATTTTTAATGGTGATTCAATGGAGAAGCATGTACATTTTTTTTTCTCATTGCTCATTAAGAATAGTAAATAAACAAGAAAACTCAACTTTGTTGATAAAAAACCTTTTTTTAGAGTGTATTTTTAAACCATTAGAAACCTTCTGTGCAGTATCTTCCTAGGGCCCAGGCCGTCTGGCTTGCACAACACTTAGGACCAAAAAGCTTCTATCTAGAGTATACACATGCTGCAATAACAACTTGCTAAAAATAGTTACATAAACTCTTTTTTCTAACTTTATGGATCATAATTTACTGGTTTTTAGCCCAGTAAATAAGTTACTTAATTATAGAACCATCTGTATGTCGGAAATTATTTTTGTAATTCATAATTGGTATATTAGTTGCATTATTTTTAATGAGAATTGCTTTATATTCTTTTGCTTCCATATAAACTTCTGAAGAGTATTACATTATTTATTTCTTCCTTTTTGTTCCTTTTTTTTTTTTTATTGTGCTATTAATCACATTTGAGTGAGATTTAGCTACTTTAAAAATTGATTAATAGCATATTCTTTATAAGTTTTTCGCTGAGTTGCTGTGTCCAAGATCCCAGGTTCAAATCCGTGGACATTTATTATCAAATTTTTTATGCCAACAAAACCAACACTTTTGAAATAGGAGAGGGTAACACTTCAATGGTTTCTTTTACAAATATTATCATTTTTCTTTAAAACTTTCATCTTACGCTAAATTTCACAGGCGATATGCCAGATAGTTTGTGCTAAAGTTATTGTATGTAAACTGTTAAATTAAGATAGTATCTCTTATTTGAAAGGGTTGTTTTGTTTTGGATGATAAGGGCACAGCCTTTGAGCGGGTGCAGACCCTTCAGTATCTTATCTACCACTGCCTGTCTACGTCCTCAAAGGTTTATTTCCATCTGATCGAAGTTTGTCTCGTTTCCGTTAAACTGTGGTCACTTCATATTTAACAACTGTGGTTTGAGATAATTTGTTCACCTTCCCTCAAATAAAATCCTTGGTAATAGTAAAATAAATATTTTACCAGATTAATATAATTTATTATACCGTGGTTTTTACTAACCATATCTCTTCCCATTGAATAATTTAAAAGCAGAAATGAATGCAACGTTTATGATATGATAATTTATGAAATCTGCATTGTTGTTGTTGTCTATTCATTTAACGTGACTTGATGCTGTTATGGCTAAACTGACGTTACTGCAGTAGGAATCCTAAATTTTGCCTATCCAGGCATAATTTGGATAGGTATCTCTTTAACGAGTACTTGACATTTTAGGTTTGAAACTCCGTTTTAGGCCCCTTCCGAATGATGGCATAACTAAGGATTTTTACTCCCTCTAAAAAAATTCCGGACTGGGAACCCACGATCTTGGGTATTGTAGGTTGTTATGCTAACCACTAGACCACAACTAATCCCCATAAGATTTTCGTTATTATCCGTTTGGTTCCTTGGTTGTATTTTTGACATGATCTAATTTTCAATTATAAAAATAGGATTTTGGCATTTTTGGTCTATGCTGAAGATGAAATATTCACAGAACCTAAAAGTCCTGTAATGTAACCTAATGTTCCTGCTGTGATGCTGTGTACCACTCTGGAGTAGGCACCTTTATGGAGTACTTCATGTTGGGCAATGTATCTATACAATCCGAAATATATCTGATCTATGATTCATGTCGAATTTGTCTTTACTATTAGTTGCTTAGTACTGTTGACATAGCGCAGTACACTAAGGGTTGAGGCTGACTGAACCTGAAAGTTGTGTGGTGTAGTTGAAGGGAGATAATAAAAAGAAGTAGGAAGGATTGGATGAGGAGAAGTTTATTTGTCCTTCTCTATTCCCTTATTTTCTGGTAGGCATCTACAACTCTTGCAAGGGGTCACTTATGGTTTTGTCAACCCAAGGTCGTGGGTTCCCAGCCCGGTAGGTGGCCTTAGGATCTTTCGGAGAGGACGTAAAATGGTGTTTCCGAGCCAGTGACTCGTTAAAGATCTCTATCTTAATTATACCAGCATATACAGAATTTAGGAATCCCACTCTAGCATTGTCTGATTAGCCATAGCAGCATTAATTTGCTTTAGATAAATAAACAATAAACATCTCTTGCTAAAAGTGGTTAGGCTTTTATTAATTAGTTAAATGCTAATTAATTGAGGCCTGCTTGTTGTATCATTATAGGCTCCCCCAAGTCAGGTGCGGTTCCTGGTTCGATTCCAACCTCTGACGGTTAACCTTTATTTCTTGACGGGCCAAAAAATAAATTTTAGACCTTCCCGTTTGCTTAAAATATCTCTTTAACTCGCCAAATAACTTGTCCTTTCTCTCTTTTAATTGTTTTTCATTAAATCCACTGAAAGAAAAAAAGTGCCAACATATTTCTTCCGTGTTCTGAAATACGAACATTTAGAAAATATTTTACTTGCGTATATTATTTGTTATTTTTGGAACTTTCCGTCTCTTAAGACTAAATTAGTAATATTTATCCTTTAAACACAATTGTTTATGTATAATTTGCGCGGTTGTGTAGGCGTTCATATTCGTACAAAACATCGGCATATTTGGCTGGGGATCAAGAATGTTTCAGAGATCCTTCAGCTTCTCTGTATATTTCTAGATGCTGACAACTACTCATATCTTTATCTTTAGACAGCACTACTTTCAGCCAACGGTTGTTCAGGATGTTTTGGTATACATCACGGTTAACCACAGTGTTTTTCTCCAATTAAGGATACCTTATAGGGACTGAATGAGCCCTAAAATCAAATAAATCTATCCAAAGCATTAAGTATTACTAAATTATCACATGGGCATGATTATTAAACATAAAATCCAGATAGATGATTTTTGGCACCATTCCTCTACCTCCCTAATTATAATCTGCAGATAAAAAACAGTTTAAGGTTAATTTCATTTTATAAAACACATTTTTTGAGAATATCAAAAATATATTCTTTTCCTCCCATTCTTGATGTTTTGAAATTTCTGTTTTAGAAAAAATATTATCTAAGAGGGGTAGTTATGCTGGTATAATTTTTTTTCTCTTTATATCATCTCATATATAATTTCATGCATAATGAATATTTTTGGTGATGATTGATTTAACGATTTAATTAGCCTTAGTATAAAAAACAAGTAGAGTGTAATATTTTGAAAAATGCAAAAAAATTCCCAAATAAAAATTATTTTTAAAGAAATATCAATATTTCTATTAATCTTAAAATACCAATATTTAACTTAATGACTATTAGCGATGCACATAAAGTATAATAATTATCACTTTGAACTCTTATTTTATAATTTTAAAAAATGTTTATGATTTACTTATAACAAATGTTTTATGTTAGTATGATACAGCTGTGACTAATTGAAAATATATTATTATATTATATTATGTTATGTTTTTATTGTGTCTTTACGTGATATGTCATTTACTTCTAGTATACGGATTGTTTTAAATAATCGAATGTCACCACTTTGGCCAGTACGGTTGATAATTGCCCTTTGTCTTTACTGTTATTGCCTGTAGACATGTTTAGACCTAGCTTATTGTTATAGCTAATAGTAAAGAGGCTTGCCAAACCTTGGCTTGTGGTGTTTGTTTCTCTTGTATTTATTTTTAGTTACATATTTAGCTATCTAACCTAATTTAATAACTAAAATTAAGGAGATTAATACGACCAAAATCCTAGATGGTAAAAAAAATAAATAAATGAGAAACAAATTATTATGGGGGAAAGATTTTGTAATATTTTTGTGGTTTTGTATCCTATATTTATTAGTAGTACAGAAAGCCATGTTTATAATAGAATAGAATAAAAAATAATTTTATTCTGAGACTCCCTTTAGGGTAACAAATGTGTATAGAAAATACATCTGGCCAAAAGGCCTTGCTAATAAAAATCCAATGCTATTTACAACAGTGCCAACAGAGGAAATTACTAAGAATAAAAAAAACATTAGTTAACTAAAAAACAGCAAATAAAAATATAAAGTCAAAGAGCCATAAAAGTCATTATTTAATAATAATAAATACAGTATAATTAAAAGTACATTTAGGACCGGTTGCACCAACCTAGTTTAAACTGGGATTTCCAATATCTCAGTTTAAATCGATTATTAAGCGTTGCACAAAGTAGGTTTAAACTCGAATGTAGGTTTAAACCTTACCGGCCACACATGACCGTTTAAACCTCGTTTACATTAAACTCGTATAACCATATTCTCACATTTCAAACTTCATTCTTGTCGCCCTTGGCTTTGTTTTTAATTTTCTTAACTGGCTTTGTTTTGTTTTTAATTTTCTTAACTGGCTTTGTTTTGTTTTTAATTTTCTTTACTGGCTTTGTTTTCAATTTTTGTTATTTATTTATTTTTCAAGAAATGGATATTGTTGGCAATATAGACATTGACGATTTGGCAGATGACGAAGGGTTTTTTCAATTAGTTGCTCATTCATTGATGAGTACAAAAGTATTTCGTGCTCGACAGAATCATTTTCTCCAATGGTCGAATCAAGAATTTTTTGACAGATTTAGACTTTCAAAAAGCACGGTTCAAGTTGTTTTGGATTTAATTAGACCCTCGGTTTCGAACATTCAACTTTCAAACCACATTTACGTTTGGCAATCAAAGGTAAAGTTTGTCTCTGATTACCAAACGTAAATGATGGTGAGTGATCAACAAGTGTCTTTGGCCTGAAGAGCATCAGAAATGTGATTGAAAGCACTTGCCGTTTTTAAAAAACAAATGGAAAGACAAGTTACTGTGTTTCATTATTAATAATTACTGGCACTTTTTTTGGTTATCAATAATTGGTTTCTGTGGATGAAATTTGAAATGAATAGATGACGATTTCATAATAAATCAAGTGATTCAGTTTTTAATTGTTAATCTTTATGTTAACTGAACTACATAGTTAAAATGACTTCCCTTAATATCGTTCTTTCTCAGTTTCGATTTGAAGATTTAGTTCTGAACTGGATAAAAACTGTAGTATTACCTGTTGAAAACGGCACAAAACAACAAACCTAAGCGTAACCTCCCTTTTAAACGCAGTTTAAAGTAAACTGTACTCCAACAACGGGTGTTCAGAGAACTAGAGTTTAACTGTTAATCTAAGATTAAACTGAGATCGTCTAATCTCAGTTTAAACCGGTGTTGGTGCAACCGGCCCTTAGTATTTAGTAATTCAGTTTAACACTCTTATGTTCAAGTTAAAACTTTATTTTTTTTTAATTAATAGGTTTGAAAATTAATTTTCTACGTTGTATCTTCAGCCCAATCCTCAGTTTATCCAGCCCAATACACAGTTGATAACACCATTCTTCGTAGATCTATACAAATAGATAAATTCGACTTCCCAACCCATCCTAATACTATACTTACCACGTAAGCTGATGATAAATGTGTATTATCAGTCAACAATAATCCCAGTAACAGCTATTGCATCCCATACTTTTCAACATCATATCACTGACCTTGAAGAATGGTGTCAAAACTGGAGGATGAAAAGAAATTCCCACAAATCCAGTCAAATAACCTTTACCCTTCGTAAGAAACCAATGACTTCCTATCCTCCAGTATCCTTTAATAATAATAATAATAATAATAATTCCCCACTGACTCCTGTAGAACAAATTCGACACTTAGGATTACATCTCGACAAGCGTTAAACTTGGAAGAATCCTCTTACTAGATTGAAATGACAAGAAATTTCTTGCTGTTTCAGGCTACTCCAGCACTTACTAGACAAAAGACTCATCTACATGACTATTATTTAAGACCTATTTGGGCTTGCGGAGTAGAGCATTGCATAGAGGGGCTCCACTAAGCCTTCTAATTCCTCTCGTATCCAATTCTTACAACCAAAATTCCTTCGTGAAATCGATAATGCTCCTTAATTTGTTACAAATAAAGTAATTCATAATGAACTCAATGTTGTTGATTTGGCCCGAACCCGATGCCGGTCTTTCCATGAAAAACTGCATTCCCTCTCAATCCCACTAGTTTCAAACCTAGCTATTTCTCCAGTCCCTGATAGTCCTCCGAGGCGTCTGAAAAGAAGATGGCCTCACCAAGTTAAAATTGTTATTTGAGTACTACAGCTGGGTAGCTTCTCTACTTGTCTTTATCCATGTCTCTATGTATTATTCCTGCCATTTACTTGTATTGTTATAATATAGTTGTAAATTTCAATGAAAAAATTAATAAAAAAAATTCTACGTTTTAAATTTTTATATACCCACTTATCGGTACTTATAAATACACAACTGTTATTTATGTTGGACTGTAGATCATTTATTTGTCTGACTGGTTTCTTTTTTAGCGCCATGGTGGATTCCTACAATGCTTTGAGGGGAAAATCGAAGGCACTATTTTAGGAATTGCCAAATCTGCCCCCGTCTATCCTATCAGTCTCTTCGCTGTTTTCAAATTTATTAGGCCGTATTTTTACAAATCTATTTTTATTTAAGTGATAAATTTAAAAAAGAAAACGAAGAGAGGGGCTTATTTTAGATTAGGGATTTGTTGGTTTATTGCGTAGTTGAGAGCTTATTCACCTTCCGAATTTAGTGGTTTCAATCCTAACTAATTACTTGTAAAGGCCTAAGAATTTTGTTTATTTATTAAAGTACCGTTCCTTGTCTTATGAAAATTCAGATATTTTGCCAACATTAATATATCAGACTAGAGGTCTACTGAAGAAGTAAGTGTCCCTGTCTCTGATCCTTAAGATAACACCATAACACCATTCTTCGTATTTTTATTCAAATAGATTAATTCGACTTTAATGAGTATTTTTTTACAATTAAAAGAAAATTATATCTTGTATGTTTGTTTGTTGGCGTTTAAAGGCTTAAAACCCTTAGGTCATCAACGTCTGCGGTTTTTTCATAAAATCTTGGTTCACATTGTAAGGAAAATTATAGAATTATATAAAATTAATAGACTAAAATATATCATTAGAAGAATATATGAAACGATATGTACAATAAAAATTGTGAAACAGGCTTTGTTGAAAACATAGAAATTCCATATTTAATAATTGAATCATTTTATACTTATGTAAACAATTGCTTTTGGTTTTTATCAGTTATAAGATATGTTAAGCATGTCCTTTTAGAACGTCAGAAATTGTCCATTATCTGTAGGGACTTAGGAATGTATATTAGAAGGCATTGAACATTCGCTTAAAATCTTGATGGCGAATGTTCAATAATTGGAAGTAAAATAAACAAATTTTTTTTTCATTTTGGTATTGTCCTACTTACTAAAGACCACGGCAAATGGTAAGAAAGGACCAAGGGAGACTGAACAAGAAACTATTTGACAAAATCCGTGAATACAAGAGAGTAGGAGGGTATGTAAAACAAATGAGAGAGGGAATAGAAAAATAATGGACAAAGGCTTGTAAGAAAAATTTATAAGAAGGGTACTGTGTGGTCAGAAGAAAAGATGCAAAGGCACGCAGAAATTATGAGAAAATACTGAGAGAAAAGAAAGCCGAAACTGAGAAAGGATAAGTAATGACATTCGCGTGGTCTTAAAAGATCGTTTCGTGAAAAAAAAAATGATATCATGACAGAATATAATTTTTTTGCCAATGACCCTTAAGGTTTATTTTTTAATGTACAGAATTTGTGATATATTTTCATACATCATCCCATTGAATTTATAAACGAAACAGTAAAAGTCGAAAAATTTCTCTGTATAAGACATGAATGAAGATGTCAAAATAAATTCAAGAAAATACTAATACTAATAAACTAATGCTTAAGTTCTTTGAAATATAATATAGCATTATTTTCGTTGTAAAAACAAATATGACATCTCGAAGACTAATAGGATTAATTGTCACTAAAAAATATTATTGCCAGATTGCCAACAATTCGCACATTTAATTATTGAAATATTGGAGTGCTACTGATGGGTAGTTTCTCGACAAGTGTTTTTTTTTCATGTCATTTGTTCATATTAGCAAATTTATCTGTTGTAATATTATCACAGTTGTTAATATCAATTAATTAATCTAAAAATTATTGAAATCAAATGGGAACATCAAAAAAAAAATATATGGAGAACGGAGATAGTTGGGGGGAGCAGTCAAAAAAACACAAAATAAGTACTAGACTTATATTTAGTAAGTGCCGACGTTTCGACCTACAGTGTAGTGAAAAAAATACATGTTTAAGAATACTTAAAAAAATAATAATAATTAAAAACTGTGCCACGATAATCCACTAAGTCTTGGGCTGTATACATGGTAGGTAGAGACTTTATTGTTTTTAAGCCAACGTTTCTGTAGGAAAGTAATTTGGCCGAGATCACGCAGTATCCCAGGATTTACCCGAATAATGATTGCCCAAAAATTCTGGATGTACCCCTGGAGGGTCTGCAGATTTCACAGCGTCGATTTATGCTGTTAATAGATTAAACAATTTATCTGCCACAGACAAATTCGAACCAGGATGGCAAATTAGCACTAGGACTAGCCTAACCCCAGTGAAGGGCTTTTACTAACAGTTTTTCTAATCTTGTACACCATACTACACTATTTACACCAGCGATAAGAAAAATAATAATTCACTCAATTACATACTAATGATATATTATATTTAAAAATATTATTTATATTTATGTTATTGACAAAATAAAAATAGAAGGCATTCATTTTGTCAAAAGTCACTCGATCCAATATTCCCTCCTGTTTTTTTTTTGTTTTTTTTTTGTGAATGAAACGAACAGTTAAAATAATTCGTCCAATGTTCGATTAAACATGTATCGATACTATTATTATTATTATTATTATTTTTATAATCGATACTGCACTTCATTAAAATTTCGCCTTAGAGACGACGCAGAGAGTCGTAGTAAATTAGTCCAATTGTTTCAATTTGTTAGAGAAGCCATGTGGGAGACTCCAATAGAGCATATCCTGGTTCCTAGTCCAGTACAATAATGGTCCTCTTGTTGCCATGGCATCATCCGCCATCATCCTCACCCCACGGTTCTGCCACTGTGAGTTTTACTATTTTATTTTAGAGATATTCTCCAATTATATGTGTGAAATATACGTAGTAAATCTTTTATTTTTCACATTTCGCTAAAATTGAATTTTTATGTTAGCAAAACTTTTGTTTACTGTTTAACGTCACTCTGTCCTTCTATGGCTGATCGAACGATGCTATTGTGAAAGCCTTAAATTTTGCCTATCTATGTATAATTAGAACAGGAATCCTTAATGAATTCCTTACACCACACATGCTCCACCAATTTTTTAATGCTCCTTATCCGCCACCTTCGGCATAGAAGTGCGTTATGCTAACAACTATACCACAAGTGACTCCCACAAAACGTTTTTAGCATGTTAGGTCTTATTTTTGCTTAAAAAATAAATTAGATAAATTTAACAAGCCAATTTTATCGGTTTGAACAGAAGATTCATAGGGCTAGTTTATAACGGCTTTTTAGGAAGAAAAAAATAAACCTGTTTCCCTACAATACATGATTGTTTGAACTTGCTATTTCGTGTCAATTCAATAAAATACGGATTTAAAAAAAAAAAAAAAATCGTGATAACTTGGCATTTTCCATAGTTTAAGTGAATATCGCAAATTTACAACACAACTTACAAAAGTTTAATGAGTGGTGCCAACTGTGGAAAATCAGACTGAACCACGAAAAGTCACAACACATCACTCTTACTCTTAGACGTGAAACATGCCCTCCCATTTTCCTTAATAACGCACCCATCCAACAGAGAGACAAAGTACAATACCTTGGACTCACCTTTGATTTTCAATGAAAATGACATGGGGTCCTCACGTTAAGATGAAACGCCAATCACTAAATCACAAACTCAAATTAATGTACTCGCTATTCAGGAAAAACTCCAAATTAGATTTAAGACAGAAATTAAATACGTACACTTACTTACTAAAACCAGTTTGGAAATATGCTTTACAAATTTACGACATCACTAAACAGACTCACAGAAAACGACTGGCAAATTTTTCAGTCAACAGTACTTAGACTTATCACTAATGCACCATGGTGCGTCAATAAAAAACTCTGCATACTGACTTAAAAATACAAACGATTGACGAACACATACGAACGTACTACAAACGCTTTCAAGAAAAACTATACGGACACCCAAACCCATTGATACAACAAATGGCCATGCCTGAGAACACTAGGAGGAGACTAAAAAGGACGTGGATGAGGGGTCTAATGCAGTAGGAAATTAAAGCAAGCCAATGGAAAGGTACCGCTGGGTACTGTTCTTCGTCATGCCTTCCATGTCATTTTGTATTATTTTTCTGTCAGCCAATCTGCTGATTGTCAATTACTTGTATTTGACAGATGATGTCTGAACTTTTGAAATTAGTTCGGGTAACCAACACTACGATGTATACATAATTTGCATAAAAATATATATACATATTAAAATAAAAACATACAGATTTTAATTTTGAAAATACACGTATCAAATAAAGGAATAGACTTATCGAAAATATAAACGACTGTGAAAATTTCTCAATTGAGCTGATGTAAAGTTTTCCGTAGTTTCATCACATTTTCGTTAATATATAGTCATTTTACAGGCAGTATCATTTTACAATGCCTGGTTAAATGAAAACTCAGCAATAACAATTTTAAGACTTTCCTTTCAAAGGAAACATGGAATTGACGTGAGCTGTTCAAATATTGTTCATGCAACTGTTGTTTATAATGTCATTGACTCCACATTTCACTTTTTATCAGTTTCCGTAACATTATCTAGACTTCCTTCAACAGATAAGAAAATTAGTCAACTAATGCTTCATCAAAAAAAGTTAGATATACAGACATTACTCTATTAGGGTTTTCCTTTTATGCATGTTGATGATAGAGGAAGGTATTGAAATATAACTTATTTCTGACGATACTTTGTTAACGACTTAAACGTTAATGAAGATTGAAAAAAATAAATATCTGAAAACCCATGAAGGGGTTCAGTGCATGGTAGAGACTGCCCACTGGGTCTACCTATGGTTGTTAAAAATGATATTTTTTTTCTTACTCAATGTTAATAGCACATGAACTTTGGGGCATCACACAACTTTATTTACTACTATTTAATAAATATGCTAATAAAATGTGCAGAACAGGACGCATTGTTGAGATCAGAAGTAGTTTGAAACTGGTCGATGGTTCTTTAACTACAAACCAATTAAACCAAATCTGTTAAATCCATCTATCTTCGGAAACTCTCAACTCTTATGTTAGTTCAAACGTTTAAACAAGTAAGTTCCTATTTAGGGAAATCTTTGCGTTACAGTATGGTCTCGGCCAAATTACTTTCCTATACAAGCGTTGGCTTATAAACAATGGAGTCTCCGCCTACCATGTATACAGTTAACGGCTTCGTGGATTACCGTGGCACTGGTTTTCGTTGTTATTAAAAGTTTAGATAATTATAAAGAATTCTTAAAAATTACTTTTGTTCGTTAAGTGCGTACTTGGTTATGACGATTAAATTAGTACGCTTAATCATCATATGTTAACAATCTGATAATCGATTTTTCAATTCTAAGTAATCCTATTAGCCTTCGAATTATCCTACTTCTTTGTACACCTTGAGTAATGATTTATTTTTACGCCTTCAATCATGTCTTTTGTTTTTTATCTTATCTGGAGAACTTTTTCGACTTTAACTGTTCCGTTTATACATTTATAATTGGAATTCATAATTCATTCGGTACGGCAGGTGGAGACATTAACTACAGGAAGGGCTTCTTATCAAGACTTAATTTAATTCTTTGACGGTTTATAAATATAACACGTGGTGAAGACAGACGGCTCCAGGAGCGAGCTTAGTATCCTCGAAGGATGTGTTAGTGTATACTAATTGTGAAGTGTTCACTCATACTAATACAGGCTCCTGATGGTCACGTGGCAGACACCTGGGATCAATCCAGCTGCCTCTTCCAGGTCCTCTGGCTGCTCCATATCCGCTCCAAGAATTGACAAGTGTCCTTCAGATGTGTTTTCTTAATTCTATTTATAGCTTCTAAGTTGTTTTTATTTCACTTATATTTTTGTTTTCTGTTTGTATTTTCTGTTATGGTTTGTTTAATGTTTTGTCGTACGCAGTGAAGGAAAAAATAATAATGAGAGTAGACAGTCTGTTTGTGTATTTTGACTTATCCTTCGGATGACCGAAAGTGGATTTAGCTGTTTCTGATTTTTTTAAAAATAAACATAACTTATGATGTGCGCATGTATATATAAACATATTACCTTGGTAAACCAGACCACTAAACACAATTTATTTATAAATACTCTGGACAATTAAGCGTCGAGTAATTTAGAAAACATTAAATTTTGTGAAAATATGACATGACTGAAAAACTGGAACAAAATTTTTACATTGGTAAATAAAGTTTAGTACTACAAAAGCATTAATAAATAGATGAAATATGAATGATTTCTTATATTCTTATGCAAAGATAAGTATTTTTTTTTCACACAACTGGTGTCTCCATCTGTGTTGATATAATAAAACTTTAAAATTATCTATTACAATGATAAGTAATAATGGAGTCAGAAGATCGTTGAAGAGAACGGATTTGTCTGATTTGGATACGACCCCTGGTAGCTCAGTGGTTTAGAGCTCTGCACCGAAGATGCAGACGACCCGGGTTCGAATCCCGGCCAGGACAGATCTTTTCTCTTCAAAACAAAAATATTTAAAAGTAATTACCATCAAAATAACAATTAATAAAAATAAAGCTAAGTCTATTTGACGAGTCTTGTTTGGACTGTTAATGTGAGATGTGATGCACTCTGTCTTCTTTGATGCAATTATTTTTGGTGTGTGTCCTGATGATGCCTGAATTGGCGAAACCTTGACTGGTTAGTTTTTTTTTAGTACATATTTTAGAGGTTTAAATCATTGTTTTTTTCGGTTGTTTCCTCCTGCATTCTAATTAACATTTTATTTTTTTTATTTTTGTCGATTATAGTTTAAATTACTTTAGGCATTACCTCCTTGCAGAACCGTTGTCCATGAAATAGTACAGTCTCTACCATGTACTGAACCCCAGGCCGGTTCACGGGTTGTAGTAGTACAGGTTGGACATAAGATGAATGCTAGAAACAAAATTCTATGTCTAACAGATGAAAAAAATACTGATTCAGAAGATATTGATGCAGAATATAATAATAAAATATTGTAGAGTTAACCTTTTCAGTAGTTTTATCATTTTTTTAATTATTTTTTTATATAATTTGCTACATTTCTAAATTTTTTATGTGAAGATGTACCATCAGATTTTATTAAAGCAGGTTGGTCATTTATATTCTGCCTTCCAATGAAATAAAGGTTTGTTAGATTTTATGTATAAGCTTTGTTATTCCACTTTCATTTTTCACTATGTCTTAAAAAATTCAAAAGGATTTGTGGTCGGTCATATTAACACTAATAACAATACTTCTACCATTTCGTTTGTTTTAAACTGTTTAGTGTATTTGTACTTTAACTTTGCTTTAGGGTTGGCGTCTTATGATCCTATGAAAGTTGTTGGTTTTGATAATCGAAATTTAGTGACAAAACACGGATATGCTCTTTTAAATTCCTGTAGCGTTTTGGTATAATGGCGGTAATTGATTTCAATTATATTTTGTTCTGTTTAATGAATTTTACATTTTAGAGGAATTTAGTGACTCAATATAATCGTGTTCATAAGAAATATAAATGTCGCTTTTCTCAAAGATAGTAGTGTTCTTCAAAAGTAACAAAATATAACTCGATTCCTTTGAATTGTTAGTTGTTGTGTACTTGTATTTTATTAGGATTTGGAATAAGAGTTATCTCTCCATATTCAAGTCTCTCCTTATCGCTTTGACATTTTCGAAACCCTAGATCTTTATTGCTTCTTCATATCATTATTGAAACTAAATATATCATTGGAAAATCAGACATCCTGCCTGAGAACATTCTAATTTAGCTTTCTCATATCAAATTATTTTGTTATATTCTTATTGCGTTGCATAATCGTCAACCGATCCAAGAAGGTTCTGCTGCGACAATATCTTGCATGTATTACTTGCAATATATCTGCTTATTCATCATTGCGTATGATATCTGTAACGATGAGGTGTTATACCAAGTAAAAGTTTTACCTATTTGGTTTAGAAAATTCCATATTCTTGAACAAGGTGCGAAAAGTGGATGGGGAGATTCGGAAACTGTAATTGCTGTCGGAAACAAGTCACGATCGTCCTTCGCCACTCTTTGCAATATTCTTTCCTTCCTTGGTGCCTTGATGCGTTTTTTTATTCTCCATATAAACATCCAATGGCAAATCTCTTAGTTATTCAAATATGGCGTTGTTCCTCTTATGGGTAAACACTTTTATTAACATTCATATGCATTTTATATTCTTACCAGACTAATATAAAGATCTGTAGACTAATATAAAATTCTGAAAAAACAAAACAAAACAAATTTATTATTAAATCCACTTTGAGCCAATACAATAAATAGCCTTCTCAAAGGGGGCCTTCTACTAGTTAAAGAACTGTTTCTTTATCATATATTTATTCTTTAGTTTACTTATCGCGATTGCCCAAGATCGTGAGTTCAGAGCACAACAAGTGGCCTTAAACAATTTTTAATGAGATATTTTTGCGAAGTCTTCGGAAAGGACGTAAAACGGAGATACCGAGCCAGGCGGTATGGTGTCCGGTACTTGTTGAATATCCCTATCCTAATACCCCTGTATAGGCAACATTTAGGACTCCAACTGTGAAAAAAACTCCCTCCTACAAAATTTGAGGTTTGACGTTTCGTAAGAATGCTAATGTGATATTAAAAAAAAATTATTTGTCTTCCGTTTCATTCTACTGTTTTTCTTTGTAACTAATCGACCGATTTTTATTAGTTTGACCCTATCATCACAAGGCGATCCTGCTAACTCGACATTACTATTCGCCTTTGTATAAGGGTAGAAGTAAAGTCTATTAGAATCAGTATAACAAAGCCTTGAAGAAAAAAGTCTAGACAAAAAGTGTACATTAGTACACAAAAACCTTAAGGACTAGATCTACACTTAATGTTTTATTGAGAAATACACGTGGACTAGGAAAATTGGTTTACTGACGATATCTATCGCTCGGTATCACAATTAAACTAATAAAAAAAGAGAGTATATGTGCACGCGTGTGATTTTGTAGTTTTTTTTTTTTAAAGTAAAATACTACTGTTATGCAGAGAAGAGATTTGTCCGAGATCTATCTCACCCGTCAGCTTTCCCCCCTATTTTGTGTTCCCATTTTATAGAGGCTGGGTGAGCCCTAGGAGGGTTCGAGATCCCAAAGGATCCAACCTCGACTGTTAACAGGTTAAATAAATGTCACAGCTAGACTGAACCAGAACCTTCCCCACGGCAACTCAGCGCTCTACCACTAAGCTACCCCGCTCCTTATATTTTATAAATTAATATTTGAAATATTAAATAAGAAAACATTCACTTTCTTAATGTATTAGTAAAACTGTTTCTTTTTAATTGTATCGACGTCTACTATAATGGTCTTTTTTTATTTTATTTCTATTTTAGAGGTTAATTGATGTTTCCAGTAAAATTCGTTATCAATTTAATAATACCGTTAACAATTGGTCTTACTGCAATTAATTTTTAAATAATTATTGATAATTGAATTATTCATTAGTTTGGAGGTAAGCCTAAGCTTACCCCTTATTTAATTAGGTACTAAAACGCAGGTGTGGCACGCTCCTTTATTAATCCGCCAGATGTTAAACTTATACTACTTGTATTTAATCATTTATTTGACTTGCTCTTGTATTTTATACTTTCCTATATATTTTCCTAGGAATATTTGTGTAAATAAGAAAAAAATATATTAATGTGGGATTTAAAGTATTATTTTATCCAGTTTGATATAACTGGTATCTTTTGTATTTATTATTATGGAAGTTAACATGACATGAAAATAAGTTAGGGTAGTGATGAGTGAAGATAAATTACTAATTGATCAATAATTCGTTAATTTAGGATATTAAGCTATGTCCAGTTCATTTTATTTTGGATGTTAGCAAAAATGAATATTTTAGACGAAATTTTCGTTTTTTTAAAACAAGGATCTTGTATAGCATCTAATGGATCCTGGAATATGCTTTGACAATTAGTGAATTTAAGAATAGGTCTGATAATGGAATGTACTATTGTATCAGATGAATAGTTTTTTTTTTAATTTTTGTCGAAATAGATGGAGTTAATTATTTTATTTGGATCGTTATATTCCTTGATGTCTATTATTATAAATAGTAAGAGTGGTAACATGGACATAAAAATGAAGTGCTCTTTATAAAAAAATCTAATAGCTCACACACCTTCTGACTGCCAAACTTTCTCTAACCCATTGAAGGTGAAGAATCAGGGTATTGTCCGACAGTGTAACAAACGATCTTTTGCTTAATCAGAGACAGGGCTATAAATGAGAAATATACCATTGGTTATCAACTTTATAATGTATTATCGGTTATCCAGGTTATATTCCTGTACATCACGTTTGTTGCCAATACTATCCTCACTGGGACCTAATTAATTTAGGTATAATATAACCTTTTTAATTTTTGTCATATAATATTATATCCTTTTATAATCGAATTATAGCCCTGATGAGGACTAAGGGTGAGTGATCGAGCTAGGTGGTGGGGGAAAGGGCATGGCTTCCTTATGCTCGGCCAGCCCAAGACGACTTATGCGCAGATCATTTTCGAAACTAGAGTACACCCATCGATTACTGACAAAGCAGATAAGTTTTATACACCGACTGGTCTTGATGGTTGAAGTTCATTTTAATATCCTATGGGTTGGCTTTGTTATATTATTTTTACTTTTATATTTCATGGTTTAGAAATTAGTTGTTTATAAAGATCATGGAGAGGCATCATAGCATCTCAGATCTGCCGTATAAGCAAACTCAGCAGTCTTGATCTAAGACAAAAATAAAAATAAAATAGGCATTCATGTCAATATAACTCATGAACAGGCCGCTACGCGTTGCCTATCTCGCGCAATACGTCAGTGACGCTAAGCATGTCGTCAGTGACGCTAATCCATAAGTTTTTTCCCTTCCAAAAATTACTCAACACGGATAAAGAAGTTTTCACTTTAAAAAAAAGTACTGTATTTAACATAACATATTGTTAAATATTAATAAATAAAGTCTTTAGACTAATTAGAAAAGTTTATTTTCTTTGAATTTGAAAATTTTATTAAAAATTATTTGATTACTTCAGTAACATAAAGGTAGTGCAGTTTTAAAAACCCTAAATAATGTGTAGGTAATCAACCTCTCCTCTACCTACTTCTAAAGAGGAAGTCTTGAAAATTATTACGTATCTGGTTAATAAACAAGCGGAAGTTACAAATAGTACAATAAGAAGCAATTTAGTTGTCGGGAGAGAATTTGTAGAACATAGGAAGAGATGAGAAATGAGTAAGAGAATGTGGACATGGGATGAAGTGAGTCGTTTCGCTTTAATCGACTGTAACCAAGCTACAAGTTACACGGCCTGTGTAATTTAGTGAAGGAAGGTAGATGAAACAAAGGGAGGAGGATGCTGTCAAAGAGAGAGCTTCTAAAAGGGACCTGTTAGGGAGCGGGGAAAGAGCAGCGCCACGGGGAACTATATATAACTCTCTCTCTCTCTCACACACACACACACACAAACATTTTACAAGCCATTCGAAGGGCAGCACAACTAAGAATTTTTTACGCCATTTAAAAAGGCCACCTGCAGTACTACGAACCAGCGATCTTGGACATAGTACTTTGTTATGCTAACCACTACATCAAAGGTGACCCATACTGTTTTAGTAAAGTATCATATTATTTCATAATGTGTATCTATCCATTTTTATTACTACTGATTTAATTACTGATAAGCAAAATCAGTAGTACTATTAAGGAAGCCATTTTGAAAATTCATTATAAACCTTATGATGCTGTTTTATTGAGGATAAGACATACGTGGTAATAAGGAACATTTATTCAACAATGGTACAATATGATGGTACCATTAATAATATAAAGCGATGATATAATAATATCATTCCATTAAATATAATGAGCTTAATCAAATAAATTTGAGTACTTTTCGAGAAACTGTTATTGGTACATCAGGAAAGTCCAGTACTCTGTATCTTTGAAAATAGAGATCCGGTTTAGATATTTATTATTTAAAAGAACTCCAGTTCTTTCCATATGATTCAAAGACATAACATTTACTAAGGAAAAATAATTTTTTATTATTAAAACTTTATTCCCTTCATTTCTCAGCGATATATTAATAAAATTAAAAATAAAAGAGCTCTAAGTAGAAAACCTAACTTCTTAAAAGCTTGTAAGTTCAACCCCGTCCTGTTAAGATCTTATAGTGCGTTCATTAATTTTTCAAGATTAGGCAAGTCAAATCTACTTCATTTCAGAAATGTACTGGATTTGTTCTGATCCCAGATAAAGCATGGTTGTTTGCCTGTAATAACCATTATATATATATATATATATATATATATATATATATATATATATATATATATATATATGTATATACACATATATACATACATCACTTACTCCTTAGTGTTTCCTTAAACTTCAGCATAATTACGTTGTTCCTTAATGACTTTACTTACGTAAAGCGTTGCCTAACCATAAAATGGAATATTTCCTAAGAATTTGGTCTGAATCAACAAGAGAGACGAAACATGACAAGACTGATTTACAACTGTAAGGCGATAAGCGGTTCCCTATATAATTTCTTTAGCTACGTCGAAAACAATAATTCCTTCTTTAGATTTCGAAGATGAAGTTGGTATTCGCTCTAGGATTCTTCTTGATTGCCTTCAGTCTCAGCGTTCATGCTGGTAATTCATCTAACTCCTAACCTGTTGATTGTTGCTATAGTTATGTACATTTAATGAGATATTTATCTGTACTGCCTGCTAGAGTACTGCTCCTCCGGCACTTTTTGTCCTGCTGGTTTCCATTGCTGCGGGTACTACACTTGCTGCCCGACCTACCTTTCCTGTTGCAATTCAGGATACAGTTGCTGTAGAGGTCCTTTCTTCTCTTATCTATCGTATGTATTATTTATTATATATATAATTTATCTTTGATCAAAAAAATAGTTTTCATAAGTGTGATGCCATGTCGTAACAATTTGATGTTCTTTATATGTAATTAATCTAGAAAAATCAGATAAAAACTACTTGTATAGTGTTGAGTAACATACTTGTGGCTTTGCATTTGTATCAGTTGTGGAAATAACCGTTTTCTTTTGGACGAAACTTTTTGTAAGCATTTGGTCTCAAATTATCGATATGTATTTATATTCTGATTTTTGTTTTCGTTTGCCTCTATATGTAAGATATGTCGGTGAATGATAATGATACCGGTGAATAAAATGTTATGTCAAGTTTTGTCCAGAGTTAATTATTTCTATTGAGGTTAGCTGAATCATGTTATTGTCTTACTGGAAAAGTGGCTAAGCCAGACAATTGCATTAAATGGAGTTATTGCTTATATTACAAGACTATTTCGAGACAAAAACTTCGAGAATGAAACGGGGGTGTTCCCCCTCTTGTACTCGTTTGGACAAAATTCGATCTCTGATAAGTCACCTCCCTGCACAATCGTCGTCCTAGAAACAGCATAGTCTCTACCCTGTATTGAATTCAAGACCCTTCATGGATTCTAGTAGTGCATATTATCAATTATTTACAAGATAAGCCACTTAATTATTGATTCTAGTCAAATCAAGGCTCTTTTTTATTTTCATCTTTTGAAAACATGAATGAATGAAAAAAATGTTAAGAATTTTTAAATGATTTTGTAGAATATAACTTGAGTTTTCTTCGACGCAGGATGAAGAAAAAATAGAGTACATCAGTTCTGAGGAGAAAAAAAGGGAATACCATGGATGAAGTGTTAGTTCGTATGGAGGGACTTCATAATTTTATATTATTTATCAAGGAAGGAAACAAGAGGGTTAGGATGACCTATTCTCTGTGGATAGATTACGTTGTTTTTTTTTCTCATTCATCATCGTGGGAGTATTCCCGGAAAACAAAGTTATGCAAGGAAACTATGGTCGAGCTTTTGTATGTATTAAACCTTCATCAGCCTGAATTGTAGAGCTGTGATTGAGACGCCTGATTCTTAGAATTTCTCCGATTATATGGATTTAAATTAGACATAAAATAATTGGGTACTAGTATGTTTAAGGGCCTGCTGACATCAGCGCGCTCAGGTGTCACTCACCTCAACTATTTGGACCTTGTCAGGTTATGCATGAATTTTAAATAGGCATTGCCTTTCATTATGATACAACAGATTTATAGGAAATGAAATAAATGAGAAACATGTAGACAAAATTAAACTAGAAATAATAAAACATTTATTACAAGCAATATTCATTAAATAACAATTTGTAACTAAAATATGATAATTTTTTAAATTTTTAAATGTTTTTATTTTAAAGAGAAAAGATTTGCCCGGGCAAATCTTTTCTCTTTAAAATTAAAACATTTAAAAATTAAAACAATTATCATATTTTAGTTACAAATTGTTATTTAATGTTTAAAATAGAAATATTTAAAAGATGATGTTATGATAAACAATGAAAGATTTATTCCAAACAATGCTCATTAAAAAGAATATCTTCAAAAATTGCATCAAAAGGGTCTCTTCCCTCTAACTTCATTATATAAAATGGACAATAGTCTCCAAAAGTAATGTACTATTCCTCAACCACGTATTTAATTGAATACCCAGGCTCTTGTTGCATCCTTTTTTCTGGCATCTCCATCTAATTTTATTCCCCACTTGCAGTTTCATATCATGTCCATTTCCACAACGCATTTTCTGCGCAATGACATTCCGTTCTTGTAGAAAACTAACTGCTGATTTTTCATCATTCACCGTGCGAAAAATCTTCTTCAAATTCCAAGTCATATTTGAAGAAAATAATCAAAAACACATTCACGTTGAACTTCACATAAACAATAACAAAACAATAGAAAGGTTACAATAACAGTAGGATATGGTTAAGAAAAGTGACACCTGAGCGCGCTGATGTCAGCAGGCCCTTAAACATACTAGTACCAATAATTGTTTGGATATAAATGATATATGTATATATTTAAATATCAAACCTAGTCATTGCAAAAATGGAAAGAAAGATAATAAAGAAAAATGTAGCATATCTCTCATCCAAAGACGTATCGATTTGAGACAGTGCCTCTCAAAAAAACGTATTTTGGGAATAACGGCAATAAATATAGAAAACGAGCTTTTTCGAAAGTCGGAGGCCGCACTGGGAAGATTTAGTGGGGAGTTGCCATTGGTTACCAACGTAATAATGTATTATCGGCTGTCTATGTTGTATATTAGTATCCCAACCAGCGCCGAATTATAGACTTCTGCACAGGTCATTTTGTAAATTGTCAGAATATACATGCGTACTGAAGGAAATGAAGGATAGATAACCGTGGAAATGTAAAATTAATAACCCATGAACGCAAATAAAAAAAATGCACCTTCGGAAAATAGAGAATATGTTGGACGTGGGTACTATTGGAGACTTCTACATTTCCATAATTTTTTAGTCTCTATATCAGTCTCAATTTCAAACCGAAAAAGTGAAAATCTATCATAATGCATAACATGATAAACATTTTACGTAATGATTCTTTATTATTCCTTAGATTTTTTATTTATTATTAAAAGATAGGATTGTTTTGGATTACTGTACAACAATCTCGGTGTATCAATGTATATTCTAAGGTTATTTTTCAGATTTAACTAATAATTATATTTACTAATAGTGATAAAACCAATTTTTTATTACTATTAACTCAGATATATAGTTTGTTACTAATTAATATTGAAGATAAATATTTTTATTATGATTTTCCGCAAAATAAATTTTTATAGCTAAAAAAATTTTTGTATTATTTTTATAATCCCGTGTGTTATTTTTTGAATTATGATTTAATTTTATTTAGGATTATTTATAGATTTATTTGCATCATTGCTCCAGTCTAGTTCTGCTTCTTTGCAACGGAAATGTAAAAATATATATATATATATATATTTCCGTTTCCGAAAAGTAACGTTGAGTTGGGTTGGCTTATAGTCGTAAATGTCTCATAACTGTCAGTTTAAGAAAGTGTTAATATAACTGATATATACAAGTTAGCCAAACTGGATCAGATATTTTTGTTTTGACTAGTGACGTATGTAATCTGAAATAGATACTCCACAGCATCAATGAGTTTTGCCCTTTTTATATTTATACCATACATACGTTAGCGGATATCATTGATGTATACTTATTTTTTGTGATTTGCAAAGTTAAGAAATCTCATCTGATTTTTAAAAGTATTCATAGATTATTTTTATTTTTTAAGGAGAAAATTATTTAAAACTCAAAAAAATTACCAATAATTATAAAAAATTGTTCATAGATTAGATTGAATTCATAGGTATATCTGTTCAATATAAACCCAAAATCTATCAGATTTTTTATCAAAATCGTGAGTTTTTTTATTACAAACTTTATCCAAAAACTGTTGAGATAATGATATTTAATGATGAAGTTTTGTTAGTGCTTAAAGAATGATATTATATAATATAATAAAAACAAATAAAAAAAAACAAAGAGATAGACATGAGGAAAAGACGTCTTAAATTCTATGGTCACATAATGAGGCTTCCCGATAACAGACTTACAAAAAGAATAGTAAAATACGTAGCATCCCTTGTTAATGGAAGGGAATGAATCTAAAATATTAAGAGAGAAGAAATATTAATAAGAGATATTAAGAGACTTGGAATTAGCCAAAATTACTGATGAAGATACGAAAACAAGAAACAGTTTTAAACTTAAAGTTGAAATATGGGAGGCTGAACCAGAGACAAAAGCACAGAGAACTGGAGCGAAGAAAGAAAAGCTGAATTCTCGCAAAAAAAGAAAACCTGGTGGGAAAATAAGAAAAACAAGAATCCCAAACACCAACCATCTTTACTTAGCGTCTTCCACTTTGGCAGCTTTACGACTAATAATAATTTTTAAAAAAAGCAGCTGTATATATTGAACGCTTTAATGTTAGACATTTTAATTTGTTTGTTTGTTTTAGAGTACCTGGTTTACTGTTTTAAATGATTTTCACTTCAGAGTATTCATAGATATTTCGTTTAAAGTTTATTTATTTCCTATAGGAGAAGGAAGCTCTTTATAACCGCTGAAAATAGAAGCGTGTAGATCAACTGTCCTAAATAGATTTTTTTTCATGTAGTAGGGGTAAAATTCATTTATAGTCATACTTCAGGACGTATTTTTATTTCGAGATTTATTTTGTTTGGGCAAGGTCACGATTTATTTAGCATGAACCGAATGAGACAAGAAATTAATTATAATGTTTTGTTCTCATAATTTGTTCAAAAAGATATTTAATGTCTGTGCAGTAATCACTTTGAAAAGACTTGACTTTACAAAACAACTACAACAAACAAATATCTTTGTACCCCGATTCCATATAAATTTCAAAGGTGCTATACTAAAGATGTCAGGTACAATTACTAATGCTGTAGATTCTGAAGTAAAACCTCAAACCCCTCAAATCTAGTCAATAAACAGGTATCATCTGTACTTAACAAAAACATATGTTAACACGCTGCAATTTTCATATAAATTCTAATTTTAAAACTACCAATGTTGTTGTTGTTGTTTATTTAACGAATAGTTAAGTCTGATCTAGTGGATTTTTTTTTAATCCATGTTTTTTGAAGTATCAGGCACATGATGAAAATCCAGGATTTTTTTTTTTTATAATTTTATAATTCGCATTAAGGTCTATACAAAGTCTTTATGTGGAATGTGAAAAACACCACTTTTCAAGAAAGTTGAAAAACTGTTTCAAAGTTCTTTTAAAATCTGTGTGTATCATCTAACGTTTGCCTATGTCATTAAATAATACACCTTTTTACGTTTTATAGCTGAATATTAGAATTTTATACCAGTCAAATATTATATCCTAAATCATTCGCTGGAGATGGAATACAAAAATGTTTTTTTTTTTACATTCGATGCATAGCATTTGTATCAACGACATGTTCGACTATTATGACTAGTGGTTTGGTGAACTTGAACGAGTGGTTGTAGTGAACTTGACCCTATTATAATCCCTGAAGAAGACCTGCAATGTTGGTCGAAACTTTGGCTTTAAAATGGACAGTTCTTCTTACTAAAGCGATTTTTTTCTGACTTCCACCCGGACCATTTTCTTTCTTATATAGTATTCTATGTAGCGTATTAAGAAGAGAGATCTCCCAATGCGCCATTTTCTAATTATATCAATTACTTTCAATAGACTGTTTCTCTTTTACTGATACCCGGCTTGTTCGTGCGTCATCAATGATAGCTCCTTGATAGGAATTGCTATTTAAGCTTGCATAACCGTTGCTTTATTTGGTTACCTTTTATGTTGTTGAATCTTTAACATACCACATCCATTGTTTTTTATGTTATAAGTTGTATGCTTTGAAATTTGTTGTTTTTCACCTTACCCGTGTAAATTTGTATTCCTGAAAAGTTTGTGTATCGAGCTTACTAACGAAATCTTCTCATTTTATTATACCGTACTGTTGAAACAGTTGATTTATTGAATAAATGTTTTAATACTGTCTTATTTCATTACAGGTCGGGCCCCTTAAGGTCATTTAAGACGTTAAATGGTACAGCAAAGAATTAATTCTATACTGGTTTCAGATACACTGTACGAAGACAATAAAATTGTATTGTGCCTGCTGTGATAATGTAAATTATTAAAAATTTGAGAATTTTACTTGTTAATTTGTTATTATTTTTCATAGTTTTGAAATGTGCAATATTTTAATTATATTTCTGAACTTCTGGTTGTTACAATGTTTGTGTTCACTTCATATACAAGGCACAAATATTGTTTATAACCTGTAGTTTATATGAAACATCCAAAAATATGCAATGAAAAAATAAAAAATTATGTGGCATATTTTCATTTCAAATTAGGCACATCAAACAATATTGTACAACCTGCATACAATCTTCATGAAATAAATTGAATATATGTATTATTGTACAATGTGTGTAGGAAGAAAGGTCAACTATTTTTAGAAAATCATATTAATCGGTACTTGTTTTCGAATGCCATCTAAGGATCACGTTCCAATTTCAATTTCTCATTCTTTTCATTTCTTCCAATATGCCTTCATGGGATGGTTCCTCCAATCCTCAGATTACCCTGAATCTTTTTTTTACGCTCTTAAATTTCAATACCTTTTTCCAAAATGCTTCCCTGTTATTTATCTCTAAAACTTGTTTCTCTACGTTAACCCAGCATGTCCTCTTCTTTTTCCAAAAGTTCTTGAAAATCTTTATTGGTTCATATATTTTCCTCCATTTGACAACAATAAGAAATAATGTCAAACAATTTGATAAGAATAACTTATTAAAGATCATATTTGACAGTTGTTAGCACGCTATCGTTCTCGCCCACAAGTCTTCATTGGCCTTAATTCGTTCAGGGCATGTCTCTTCGTTCTTATTTAATATAATTTTTTGATGGTTCAAGGTCAGAGTTCATTGGCAGATCCTACGTGTGTGTAATTATTATTGTAACACATGCTGAATTTATTGAGTGAATAATAATCTATGACAATACCGTAATTGAAAACTAGAAGATATTTCATGAATGAGTATTCAAAATCAAGGTAAAATAGGGTGTTCCTACATTTCGAACATCAGGGCTCTATCTTATGAAGAAAGTCTGCCATCATTTTTGCACATGATTATTTATTCGACGTCCATGTTTCGATCCATACACCTTGATAGAAAAGGCATTTCTATTTGCCCCTTTTAAGAAAATCGAATCCCTCTTTTTTTTCGATATTACATATTTTAATATAAAAAATTGGCAAATTACTCTAGGAATTATAATAGATTATTATAAAATAAGTTGCGTCCTTGATATCAGTGAAAATTATATTGTACAGGGAAAGGGAGAAGAAATAATTCTTGAAAAAGGAGTCAATATATTTTAAAATTAATTATATAAACACTAGCTTAAAAAAAATGAAATGCTTAAAATTATATTTAATGTAGAGAAATTGTATTGTTATTATAAACCAAATTAAAACAAAGATTGAACTAAGTCAATTTTTTGTATTTATTCATTTGTTTTTTTTTCTTCAGAATGATTCAAGGGTTGCTTACAACAGGTTGTTTTTGTCCCACTTTGAAAAGAAATTTATTTTCGTCTGTTTTTTGTTGATCTTTCTGCTGCTTCCTTGATACCTGTCCAGGTGCAAGCATACTAAATACTTTTAATAATATGGAGTATGTTTCGTTCTTCCACGTTTAAGCCAGCCTAGACCATTCATTGCACTACCTCTTCCAAACAGCATTGAAGGGAGCATGAACTGGAGCATTGTACACATCATATGTTCTATGTGCACTCTTCGGTGTCTGCTATAAATATATATACATAGAAATACTAACCGGTCAGTAAACATGACTGCATTCTCTTTGGTGTTCTAGTCGCTAGCTCCACGACATTCTTCTGCTGGTGGCGGGCTGTTATTGCAGATCGTTTTAAAGGGCGATAAGGCGTAAGGCCAATTTCCCACAAAGGATTCGTAATCGACGTTTGATTAATGAATATACAACAGAATTAAAACAGGGAAAAGGCGAGGAAAGTTGTTTGTTTAAAAAATGAGTAATCCTCATGTTTACTTTTGTTGAGGAAATTTCTTATCAATGAAGATTAACAATCGTTTTGTTATTAGTTTGTAGTTTGTTTCTACCAAATAATATTAAATGTATTGGCTGATTTCATTAAAATTAAGAATAAATTACAAATATCACTTTTCAGTTTTGCGCAGTAAACATATTAAATATGTTGTTACTGGTAGACTTAGAACCTGAAATTAGTATCTGATTATTAAACGAACAATCACTAATTGTAATATATACAAATAACTTATACAGTGTTATAAATATGAACAATATACTTCACTATCTGAATATTATATACTTCTAATCTGAATTGAGCTTCTATTCAATCCTCTTAATAATAAAACACACTCAATATAAACTCATTATATGGAAGGTAGTATTGTGATTATATGTATAGACTATTTTATTTTGTTAAATACTAATCATGGCAAGAACATTGCCAATATGGTTAAAAAAATAAGATAATAAATACAATATAAATATAAGCAAAATTGTATTGAGGACAGTTAACCTCCAAAGTAAACGATTTCAAATGCAAGACGCCGACTTATCACCATTACCTCCTAAATCCAACCTCATAATTATTTCAAAGTTATATTTAAGTGAAAATAAAGTTGTTTAAGATTATGAAGATAAAACTTCACCATTTACTAAACGTCTGCTCTTCTAGATGAATATATTTCACATTTAAAAGCTATCTTTTTGAAGTTGTAAATTGCAACTTCCCCGACATAGCATGGTGGAAATTGTCTCTTTTCATGGAGACCAATTGCTCTTTGACGGACCAATCAGCCTCAATGGTCTACTCAGCGTTCCAACTACTGAAAGCTCTCATCTTCTCCAATGAAGCTGGGAAGTATAAACTCAGTTGGATGGTTTCACATCTAAAAGTCTGTTTCAACTTGAAACTCTAATATAAAGTTCCTTTCGATAACTGTTATTAGTTTAAAATAAGAACAGTTATTTCTGGTCCCGAGGCCTGCTCCTTTTCCCACTTTGGGTTCCCTAAATCATGAGCCGCTATCTTATCTCAAGTTGGGGGGCAACATCTTCTAGTGCCTATTGATTTCTAAAGGTTCTCGATAGATATCCTTAACGCCCTACCCCTACTGCCCAATGTTTAAACAAGATATGCTTCTGTTCCATTCTCTGTTTCGATACGCCATTCTAATTGAGAACGTTGTTGGATACCTAGCTTTGTACGCAGTGAGCGTATTTTTTTGGCTCATATTGGATGTGATAGATTCTGTTGTGGTTACTTTTGGAACTGTTGATTCATTTTCCGCTTGGATCATTTCCAAGCTTTGTTTTTTCGCTTCAGCATATATGATTTGTGAAACGGCGTACTGGTTGTACAGGAAGTGATATTTCTGTCAGGAGATAGAAAACATCATCCTTCAATTCTTTATATGAAGCAGTATGAAGACATGTAAGCTTTTTATTTATATTTAATTTTTTCACGGTGATTTTAATTTTTTATTGTTTATTTTAAACAAGGGGATATCCCCAACCGCTTTGAAAAGATTCTTAAAAGCCTTTAAAGTGGTTAGAAAGATTGAAAAAATATATTTTTTTCGTTATACTCATATTTTTAGATGAGACTAAGGACGAACCCAAGACTTTCACTATTTACAATACAGCTTATTTTGGTTAAATTTGACATAAAAACATCCATGATTTTTTTTTAACTAGAGCGAACCAACCCATCTTTTACAAATTATGCGAATGCGATTGTACTACAGCAGCTACTTAACGTTTTAAGTCCCCCGATATTATTCCTGAAATTGAAGTTCAGTTTAGCCATTACTTTCACTCCAGTGAGCGCATATTAAAATTTTAGTACCCACTTACTATTGTTTTTGAGATATTGAGTATATTCATTAAATATAATAATGAAATTAATAAAAAAAATTTAATTTAATACTAAAAAAATTTAATTTAATACTAAAAAATATATATTTATAATTTTTTATAATTATTGGTCAATTTTTTGATGTTTAAAGAGAAAATATAGGCCCTCGGCCAGGATTCGAACCCGGAACCTTTGTCTTTGTGGCTCAAATGGCCTTGGTGGCTCAAGTGGTTGAGCTCTGTCATGGAAAGGCAAAGATTCCGGGTTCGAATCCCGGCCGAGGGCCTATCTTTTCTCTTTAAAAATAAAAAAATAGTATATATATATATATATATATATATATATATATATAGTATCTTGTTTCTCTCCATGCTAGATACTGAAATAACTCTCCTAAAATCGAAGTATTGGAATAAGATGTTTATTGTTTTTAGTTCAGATTTTTCTTTTGATCATGTGAAAGTTCTGAATATCGAAAATAAAATATAGTTTTCAGGTTCAGTATCCATTTGCTATATATTAGCTTGAAAAAGATAAACAGTATTAACAAAATCACTTTTGCATTTCTGGATCATGCTGTCGACTGGCTTGAATATTTGTATATATAATATTTCCATTAAATATATTAAAGTTGCTATGTTCTTGTAATACCTGCTTATAGTAGATTGTGATAGTCATAGTCAAACGCTTTATTGAGTTGTATAAATACCTATTAAAGTAGCACATTATGTTCCTTACTTTTCTTTAGAATTAGGCTTATTTTATGTGGACGTTCAGTTGTTGAGAATTTAGTTCTAATGGTTAATTTTCAGAAATAACTGATTTCTTTATTTTTAATAACCATTTTGCAAGTATTTTGTATGTTCAGGAAAGAAGCGTTATTCGTCTTTAGTTGTCGATATCAATGGGATTTCCTTTTTATAGTATTTTTATCAATGAATTAGCGATTTAATGTCATTTAATACAATTAAAATTTGTTATTATTATTTTTCCTTTTGTTAAAATTGTTTTACAAAAGCATTTTATTGAACAGCATGAAATCTTCCACTTTGTTTTGTTTTTTTTAATGGTTTAAAAAAAAACCTTTTTGTTACTGATTTTATGCCAGTGAGGATTACTACAAGAACTAAGATACTCTGAATCTAAATCTATACAAGTGACTAAAATGTTTATTTATACTCTCCTCTCTGCCCTAGTTCATGTTTCGGGTCGTTAACACGAAAAACGATAATAAAATATATTAAAATTACAAATATACAATCTCTACTTATAGCTTAATTACAACATAATTTGATTCACTTTTTATATAGTCAATATTTTATTATTTCTCAAATTTCAAATACGATAAAAAATATTATTTATTAAACTTAAATGTGTGAACTTTGAAATATGAACCGGTTTTGAAAATTTCATTTTATAACTTAAGAAAGGTATGCAAATATGGTATCTATTCCGCAGGTTGTCGGTTCAAGTTGAAATACCACAGGTTAAAACTATGTATTCGTTTCATTTTTGAGATTTTCCAAAAATACTAGTTACAGTGAACTTTAGTATGGAAAAGAGAATGTAAGTAAGGGTAATGAGTAGATTTCGGTAATCATTTCAACAAAAAATAAAAGTTTCAACTAATATTTCAAAATATAGTTGATGTATGTTTGTTCAGACCTTCATTTATAGATAAAATGGTTACTGAAGTATACACATTTCCCATAATAACGTTCTCTTTAACAGTCAAAAGCTCATCATAATTTGTATTTTTGGAAAAAATTAAAAGGGAAACGAATGGAAAGTTAAAACATGTGGTGACTCAATTCAAAGCGACAATCGGCAGAATAATTACCGCAAATAATATTTCATTACTAAAATATAAAAAGATACAAACTTTGTTTATAAATTTTTTATTCTCTTAATTGCCACAGATGGACCCTGTGATATCTACTGACTCTATTTGGGTTCTCTCAGCCTCTATAAAGTGGGCTCCCTAAATTAAGGTAAAAATCTAGGGTACAGAGAGCAATGTGACACCGATGCTGCTGGCAGGATAACCATCGTGGCAATGAGGGACGATCCTGTACCATTTATTTATAACAAAGTACCATCCTTCGGGATGATATTTACTGCAACGATTTGACGTGAAATTGCAAAATTTGGCTTCGGAACAAATCGTAAAGTAGACGAGTTTAGGTTCAATCATTCCGGAGGTGATTGAGAAACCAGTGGCAATATATACTTAACTCTGTTGTGACTAATCAAGTTATTTAAACTTATACCAGGATATTTTAACAGTTTTTGAAAAAGTTTTACTAATGTAATATATGCTATGAGCATTACGTAGCAACTGGCCCAGGCACCATAACCATTGTTATGATCGATCAGTTACGTTATAAATATTTTTTAAAAATTGGCAAATCACCAGGTCACTGTTCCTGAATTATTTAAGCTGTTACACACTATATAGTACCTACTGTTTTTGAATTCAAATGAAAAAAAATGGAAACAAACTAAGTTTTCCTTTTTTTCTTCATTCTTAATTTTTGTAAAAGAAGGATGAACATTTGGAATTCAGCTAGAACAGAAAAAGATGCAGTATCTTATTTTCAAGAGAAAGGTCTATTGGCAAAGAATGCAACTTGTGATGAGAACCATGGAATGTAAGCTCTCTTCTATCTCGACTATTTTTTTTTTGCTTACATTCCGCTAATACTTCTACACAAACTTTCCTTAAGTAGTTGTTTCAATCTACAACTGGATTGTGATTCATATCCAGTTGTTTTTAACACCATTTGATTGATGTCGTCCCTCATCCGTTAAAAAATTTCAAAGAAAACTCAATCTAGGTGATTAGAACCACATACCATTGCGAGTGCTCGTCGTGCGTTATGTTGAAAGTTTGCACTGCTAGCGTCACTAAAAGACAGTTTCGTTTTATGATTCTGATCGTATGTTGCATTATTTGCCAATATACCTTTCTCTTGAAAAAAAGGGACTGCATCTTTTTCAGTCCTAGCTAAATCCCAAATTTTCATATTTTTTTTCTCTTTTTACAAAAATTAAGACTGGAGAAAAAATAGAAAACGTGCTTTGTTTTCAATGAGTTCAGAGAACAAACCACATGGTCCTAAACGAACATTCCCCTTATGATTGTAAGAAATTTTGTGGAATTCTATATTATTTCTTGATTTTTCGCTTGCGCCCGGTTAAAGAAAAAGTACCAATAATTTTATAAATTAAAAAAAAAACATGCACCACTACAACCCTTGAAAGGGTATGGGGTTCAGTACATGGTGGAGACTGCTTCTTGGATAACGGTTTTGCAGGGAGGTGAATTCCCCTAGATCACGCTCAACCGCCAGATTTTCCTCCTTATACTGGGTGAGGCTTAAATTAAACCAAGCTACATCTTAGTCCAATATTTCGATTTAGGACCGCTATTTCAATACAAGTAATTCAGATATTTTCCTTATAAATTATTTATTTTATCTATAAAACTAACCTAAAATGAAAATAAAAAAAAAATCATTATTTTATTTTATGCAAAATACTCAATATCTCAAAATGATACTGAGTAGGCACTCATATTGTACTAATGGCCTCGCTAGGGATTACGAAATAAGTACTTAACTGAACTTGAATTTTTAGAATAATAAAAATTATTATTCTATAGTATCTCTTATTATTATTATTGAGTATCTCTACTAACACGTTAATAACGGACTTGGGTTATAAGAATTTTTTATTAATCGGTCAAACGATGCTTACTATTTAAGCCTTCATCCTTATTTATTGCACGGTAAAACGAAAAAAGTTGCACAAAAAAAAAAATCAACCTAAAACTTTGTTTCATAACTTAATACTAAGTGATACTAAAATAGTTTAGTTATCTAATACTTAGCTGATTACTCTAACTCTTTTACTAATCTGCTTACTATGTTGTCAATCTGAAAAGTAAACAAATTGAATCCAGTACTAATAACCAAAGATCGTTAAAAAAATTGTATATCCAAATCACAAATCTGTCGCTGTCTACTAGTTCCGAACTTTATTTATTTTATATATCTATTTATTATATTTAGCTTATCTTTTTTTGGCCTGACGGATTGTTATACTCGCATCAGTTTCAGTTTTGGTGTAACCTAAGAAACCTTGAAATAGAAAGACTGGCCTGGTCGTTTTAAGTGGAGAACCTAGAATACAAGGGTACGAACCCATTTTTCATGTTAACGGTATCTGTTGAAAACTATTTTTTTTTTTTTAGTAACTGTATATTCAATTCATTACTCTCCTAGTTATTACCTTGGACTATTTAAGTTAAGATATGGATTGTAGTAAGGAATGCGGATGAAGTGCAGTATATTGACTTCAATCTACTGCAATGCGACCAGATTTTAATGTCAAACAATATTATGTTATCAATAAAATTAAAATAGGTTTAATAACATGTTTTTAATGGTTTATGATTCTGTTGAAGGTGTAAAAGCATTGGAATTTAATTAATTGAATTGAAACTTTGTTAATTCTCAAGGATCGACGACAGTACAATCATTTAATAACAATACAAAAAAAATCATTTTATTATAAAAATTAACGTGAGGGTGTTTGATGTTAATTGCTGTAAATATTTTATTGACTGATATTGATTGCTAAAGAAGATTCATCATGAAAATTTTAAATTGTAGAAGGTATGAAAGCATTGGAATTTAATTAATTGAATTGAAACTTTGCTTTTGCAAAAGCAAAAAAACATGTAATTTTTTTTTACAATAAAATGACTTCCTCTTCTTATTATAAACTTATTGAAAGTTATTTTCTACTTTTTAGTTTACTTTCCTATAAAGCTTGTTTTTTCGTTTTTTAAACTATTATTTATTTATGCCTTTTAATTTGTTTTTTTATTAATGCGTGTATTTTCTTTTTTTTAACTAATTTTCAAATTTGTATTTTATCTGGCTGTAAATGAGTTTTGTTTAATTTTTTTTTAATGCTAAAAATAAGAAGTTGATTCTGCCAGTATCCAGCCTAAGCATATTTTCTTGTACCAAGTACTAAGGCATACATCTTAGTACTTGGTACAAGACAACCGTGCCTTCGGGTATGATGAATCGCTATTCCTGAAGATCCTGGTCAGGATAATGAAACTTATTAAATTATTGTACTTTCATCAGTGTTTGAGAAGTTTGCAGAGTTTCAATTTCATTTGATGCTTCTAAGTGAACCAAAATCAAGTTCAAAGATTCCATTACATGCATAAGTATATACATGCGAAGGTAATAAAAACGTGTTAAAAAGCATTTGAATTTTATTTAACTTTAATATAGTAACTATATATGTTTTTTTAAATAAATTAAATTTGACCATTCTGTCTTCTCAATTATGGAATATTTTTATTATAATTGTTTTGTTCTATGTGAAGGAAATATGCCTTACTAAATTCTAGATAGTTAATTACTCTCCCATGACCAGACTTAGCCGCAGTACAAACGAGCCATTTCGTCCGGCAGAATTGGCTGCCGTTCAGGAGAGGGCAACCCGTCGGAATTACCAGCCTGGACGGATATAGTTCATCCTAAAGTTCACAACCCTCCTTTGTCTACGCTACCTTTACAACAGTGTATTGCAGGTGTTTACAGGCGGTGAACATTGGTGAAAAAAAAACTATATTTCATTAATGTGAGAAAAACCTTTATCCAGTAAATTTTTTCTTTTATTTTAAAAACGTTTCGACTTCTATTCAGGTCATTTTCAATTCTCTTTACATAAGTATATTTCTTCTACTTCCAAGTCCATTCATTACTATTTAAATAATCACATTTATAAATATTTTTTATAGTTGTCAATAAATATTTTTTAAATTTTTCTACTTGGGGTTTAAATGTTCTCCATGGTCAATCTAAAATCTTAATAAAAAAAGATTGACTGAATAAAGGTTTTTCTCACATTAATGAAATATTTACAAATATTTAGTCCAGTAGCATCCAGGTTAAAATTAAAATGAAAAAAAACAACTATATTAAACCAAATCCAACTAGTTCAGAGAAATCTATAATGATCTAGGAAATTTAGGAATCATAAAATATGTAATAAAGGACAGAGACAAATTAAATTAAGCTTAATTTACAATAGAATGCTTTTAAAAAAATAAATGCAATCCAATCGGGATAGAAAATGGACTGGAAAAAGAGTGCCTTAACAACTATTTGTATAAAAATATGGAAAAATTACAGATGTTGTCCGGAAAAGAAGTATTTCATTTTATGGACCCCATGCGATTAACTGAAAGATTTTTCAAATGCTTCAAATTAAAGAAGAAGTGCCTTCTCTTTTCTTCGAGTGGAAAAAGACATGGGGTAGCTGATGATTACTCTAGCTGATATTACTGGGGGATCATCTCCGAAGGAAACATTGTACAAATATATGGGTTTTCAGGAAGCAACTATAAACAAGACGGGGGGCGCTTGGAAAAGAGAGGGGAAAGAAAAATATAGAGCAAGAATGAAGAGGATTTGCGAGCTGTGAAGACAGGCAAGAAGCAAAGTTGAAGGAACGTAATCCATAGTGGCTGGTTCGGTAAAAAAAAAAAAATAGATGTTTGGATGAAATTGATTGGACTTCATTTCTTAAAATCTTGCCAATAAGGCCCCTCCGTAATTAATCATTTGTTTGTTTTGCTTGATCACTGTTCATTTCTAGTTGGGATAAAGTAGAATTATTGCTCGACCACAAACCTATTGCAGTTGTGGAATCAAATAGTACTTTATTAAAGCTATTTTTTTCCCGTATACTCTGATTTTATTTACACCATACGTACTAAGAGATCGTTCTATAATTTATATTAATATGTGTAACTATTCTTTTAATAAATTCAATAAGATGAAAAAAAACTACATTAGTTTCAATTTAGTGCAGTATGGATTGCATTTACCCTCTGCATTGAACCGAATATCGGGCAAACTTTCTTCATATTCCATTTTATTTGATAACATAACTCTTTGCTTATAGATTATTTCTATTTATTTATTATTATAACAGTTTTAAACTGTTTATCATGATTGAAGCTGCAAAAAGGGCTTAAACTCCAAAAGAGGGTTTAGATATGATGTACGAGCTTGAAAAAGTTTCTGAAACGTTGATTTTACGTATTGAAACCAGGCACTTGAGGATGTGAATTGCTTACATAGAGGGTCTTTCTATTTAATCTGAATTGCCGCATTATAAGTGATTATTATTCCTTAAATTAAAAAAGAAATTATGATGATATTGTGGTTTCGCCCCTTGGCTTCCATATCTATTCCAGCTCTTCATATATAAGTTTCTTAACCTTTTTTTGTTTATACACCAGTTACTTTTAAGGGTTAAAAGGTAACTGTTTTTAATTATTTACTACAGTTAAATTAAATAACCAGATACTTCTTAATCAATATAGTGATCGCTAATGAATAGTATATAATAAAATGTATAAGAGGAAATTAGTTGACTGGATGATAAACTGGAGAATGGAGATATTTGGGGGGTGCAGTCAATAAAACACCAAATAAGTCTAGTACTTATTTGGTGTTTTATTGACTGCACCCCTCCCCCCCAACTATCTCCATTCTCCAAATAATATGTATAGGTTATTTATTTCTTTATGAACAATCTTAGTGGTCAAATATTGGTATGCTCAAGAATATCTTAAATAAATAATTGTAGATAAATTTAATTTTTCATGTTCCATGTTCCTTAATACCTTTTATCTATCTGTAGCTTCTCAAATTACATCTCCACTTACATATTCCTGTTTTTTATTATATTATTATCTGTGTGATTATTACCACCTTCTTTATGTCTAATATAGTTTAGTATTATACTTCCTTCAGCTGCCTTACGCCCAAAAAAAGTGGTCCTTCGTTTGATTGTATCCTGCTTAGAAGCCCACCAACACCATCTGTAAAAGTACCCTCAGTGACATTTAAAACAGCCTTCCTCATCGAGGGCATGCCCTTCATTAGTGCCTCCAGTCACTTGCAGTCTGGCAAATGCTGCTGCTTATCAGTTGTCAAGGCTACCTAATCATTTTATCAATTCTATATTAAGAATTGACAAAAAATGGTTAAACACGAAGAAATTATATTTTATTTCCCTGGCTATCAGTTTTTCTTAATTAATTTTGGTATCAATGGGTTCGATGATTCGAAAAATATTCATTAATCTGTTTATTCTAAACTCCATTAACACTCAGTTCTTAACATTGTTTTTATTGTTTGAAGGCATTTATGAGAAAGTATTAGGATGTATTTGAAATAAAAAGAAGATATATGTATATAGATATGAACACACTAAACAGATTTATTACTATGAAACATTCTATAAGGTACACTAGAAAATGTGGCTAACAGAATATCCAATACGACAGTATCAGCGCTAGGAAGGTTACATAAAAGTTGACATTAGAATCGATATTTCTATCAGAAAGTTATTTCGATGCATTACAATTGTCATTTTCGTTATGTTTGCGATTCAGTTTCTTATCAAATTTCTCTTATGTAGGATTATTTTACCTCTTTATTTTTACTTGTTAGTGATTATTCATCTGTAAAATGTCTGGTTCATTTATAAATTTATTGTTAAATAATATGCAAATGATTTGCGATGCGCATATAAATGAGTGAGACGTAGAAACAAATAGATTTTTTTTTTTAAACTTTTGTACTCTAAATTGTTACAATGTGCAAATATTTTTACAATCATAAGGTACAAAATTACTTAATTACTGTGCGAATTGACAGTTTTTAGAAGACATTCTTTCATAATATTATTATTTATTAAACTATAATTTCTGTAACTGTTCTATAAGGGCATGAACCATGGCCACAAAATTTAAAGAAACGACAATGTCTCCTTTACATAAAAAAAAAAAATGTGTGTTCGGAGACTATAGTAAGTTTCACAACGTGGAATTGCACAGATTGCAACTAAATTAATATAATTGAATAATTTAATAGCTCTTAGACGACTGGCAATCGTCCGAGGCGTAGGTGAAGCAGTTGATAGATCCAAAGAGTTCATTAAGCCTTTTATTATCATTATCTACTCGGTATATAATTATACACCAGTAGATAGGATTAGCCCCAGGAGAGTCTGCAGATTTGAACCTGAGACTTTCAGAAGATCATTTCAGCGCCCCATTCTTGAAAATTTCATTTGTGCCCCCCGTGTATAAACCTCAAGAACTTCAGATTTCGTCTCAATTAACACGAGCCTTGTGGTTTTCACCAATAGCTGATTCCTCACTAGTACACTGGAAGTTGCCAACATGTTGCCTGCCAACTAACGACGTTTTGATGAGAGCCTCTGATTGATTGAAGCTATCGCTGGATTGATGCTGAGAGCAACTCTGTTTATTCGCACCTTTTCCATCTTCTCCTTATTGCGCTGCACTCTACTGATTTGAATCGAGGAAAGAAAATGGTATTTTTAGAGGTTTCTGCCGGTGATAGTACCAGAACTATCATCAATCATTCGACTTGATGATGCCTACTAATAGTATCATTGATTCAAGTAGTTCCCTGTTCGTTTTACTTTCAGTGCTGTGAGAAAGCAAATCGGCCTTATAAAACGGTTGTGCAAGGTTTTGTGTAAAGCATTATTAAGTTTACTTCATTTATTTAAAATTTTAACTCATTTTAAAGCTTGAATCGGCAATTTATATGCATACACAGTAGATAGTCTTCAGTGTTAAAATAGCTGTGGATAATTTATTCTGTTAAGAGCCCTATGTGGACTGCATAGTAGGGCTCACCTTGCCTCTTTAAAGTTGGTACCTATAAATTTGGGGAAATCTGACGGTTAAGCGTAATCTCTGCCAAATCACTCCCCTCTTACCTTTTCTAAAATGAAGATCTTATAATGAAAAAAATAAATTAAATAAGCATTACCTCGGATCGAATTGTGAATCTAAACCATTTTCGGACCCACACGAATAGAATCAATAATAAATTAATTCCAGATATGTGAAATACATGCATACAGATAATTAGACTCAATGAATAAATCAGTGCGAGGGAATGATTAAAAGTATATCCAATACTTAGCATTGGATAGCAAAAAGTTTTTCACTATTTTTGTATTCGATTAAACTAAAGGATTATTTAAAACCACGATTCCTACTCTGATAAAAACAAACAACAAATACTTTACAACATTGGGATCGAGTTCAAATAAAATCTGGTTCTTTTAGAATATGGATGTATTAGCTTGCTATCATGCAACTTGTTATACAACAGCTTAATTGGTATCAATTGTCATTTATAAGATGTTTCCATCATTGGAATTGAGTATGAAGCTCCTATCATTTCTTTTTAAATTAATTTAAATGTTCAATATGTAAATAAATTAGATTTTTCCGGCTTGTTTACGAAATAAAAAAATAACGGCATGCATAGGTCAAATATCAAGAATGCATTTTTTATTAATTCGTTTTAAAAGGCATATTGTCTTAGCACACTGGATGAAATTACAATAGTTTCATTACCTATTAGTGTTAGGAATGTATTAATCATAATTTTGCCAAACGTCTCTTACCATAAGATAAATAATGAATCTTATTTTCAAATAATAAAAAAAAGATTATCGTCATTAAGATCATCATCTTTCTTTCAAAATAAAGATTATCTAGAACAGTTATCTCCTCCTTTTTATTTTCCCTTTATTCATTTATTTAAAATTTTATTTTTAAATATATTGAAAAATTTTATTTTTAAATATATTGAAAAATTTTATTTTTTAAAATATATTTTTTAATCTTAAATTCACGTTCAATTTCTTTTAAGTTTTATTTAATCCCTTATCTTAATTTTATTCATTTATTCCCTTCCCCTCCTGTATTTTAAAAATTATTGCTTGAAAAAACAATATATATTTACCAATTAAAACTAGATTAATCTTAGGCGTTGATAACCAATAGGATTTATGCCTCAAATTTAAAATTACTAACCAGTTAAAAAACGCGGAAATCTCTTAGTGCCCGAGATTAGTACCAACAGGATGGTATCATGCCGGAGCATAGTGAATGCGCATACCTAATTAATAGAATATTTAAGGATGTTCACTAATTATCATTTCTGTGCCCTCTTCTTGTGCTAAGATAACCTTGAGTTTCCAGATTAGGACATACAGGCGTGATGTTTATGTCGTTCATTATGTCATCGGTATATGCGAATCTTTCTGAAGTTTTGTTAGGATTTGAACATTTTTTTATTAAACAAAAACACATATTCTTAGTGGATATTAACATTCAAATAAACATAAACTAGATGGCATTATTTTAGCACTGTTGGTAGCTAAATGAAACTATTAATTGTCTTTTGTGTGTGTGTTATTTAATGTTGGTGCCCGTGTGTTCATTTGTTAAAAAAAATGCTATAGTTTTCGTCAGGCTATTTTTAAAGATTATATCTATTCCTATTCAATTATATGTCCTAATTACTGAGAAACACTATGATTTTTCCAGAATCTTGGATTGTACATGTTATCAGCCGAAGATAATTAGATCCCATCATTTGTAAAAAAAAAAAAAAATTCAACCATTGAAAGTTTTTTTTTCTGGAAGAATAACTATTCTTTAGACTACTATTATCCTTTAATTCAAGTCTGTCGTTTCGGACTTCAGTCGTTTATAAAACACTTTTCATCTTATTTTCTAATATATTCTACAATGTATTGTACTATACTCGTAGAATATATTCTAATAGTAAGAATTCATCTATAAGTTGAAGTTGATTAATTATTGAAACATTGTCATATATTAACTTCTTTAATTTATCATTTCAATTGATCAATTGAGTGTTGTATCTGTTCATTATTCCATTTATTATTGGGTTGTAACAGATAAAATATCAGTGAAGGTGTAAATTTAAATTATTAGCAAAAAAATTATCAAACAGTACTTTTATTAATCAAAATAGGATCCTTCACTTTCAATACACTTCTCCCAACATGAAAAACTATTTCTATCCCCGCTCCGTAGAAATTAGGTGTCAAGGGTGAAGCGAATTCTTGAAAAGCCGATTTCAGGGCATTTTCGTTGTCAAATCTTTTATTAAAAATTATCCAAACAAAGAAAAAGTAAAAATCAGCTGGAGAAAGATCCGGAGAATATGGTGGGTGAGGAGGGACCTCTATATTCAGCTTCTGGAGCTTTTGCACGGTCAACATTGAAGCGTGTGGGCGTGCGTTGTCGTCGAGCAGAATAGGACATTTTCGGTTAACCAGAGCAGGTTGTTTTTTACCCAATTTTCCGTGAAAGCTTTCCAATTCTTCGCAGTAACAGTTGGCAGTGATGATTCCACCAGCTGGCAAAAAAGAATAGTGGATTAGACCAGCTATACTCCACTAAACAGTAATCATTACATTTTTGAGGTAAAGATTTGGTTAAGGCATATATTGAGATTTTTTATTTTTATCTCCTGCGATTGTCGTATAACACCTACTTTTCATCGCAGTTAACCAAACTATCCAAAAAAGGCTCATTTCTGTTCCGCAACAGAAGTGAGGAGCGCGTTTCCAATCGGGTGAGCTGCTGGGCCTCGGCAAATTCATGTGGTACTCATATTTCCAGCTTTCTTGTCTTACCAAGCTCCTTAACCCCTTAACGCACAGTTTTTTTGAAAAAAACCGACCAAAAAAGATCAATTTTTTTTAATGTAAAAAAACAAACTTTAGAACATTGTTTTGGCAAAAAAATAAAAAAAATTCAAAATTAATCAAAATTTTTAGTTTAATTTTGGATTTTGATCCACATTGCAGAAAAGAGCCGAATATTGCAATGTTACACGTCCATCGACCTTTTTATTTTTCGTTTCGAATTACTATTTCGTGACATTTTTAAAATAGTGTTAAAAAACATTTTTATCAGTTAAAATATTTAGTAATTATCACTTTCTTCTGAGCCGCTTTCCGACAAATTTGCGTATTCATATTCAGATTCTGAATCGCTCATTTTTCAATATATATTTTACTAAAATATAATATAAAATAAAATATAATAATAATAATAATAATAATAATAATTTGAAAATGAAAAAAAACATACCAATTGTATAAATATCCAATATACCCAATTTTATTTTCTGTAATCACAAAATAACTGACTGTCTATAAAGATACACTTATCTTTGCAAGTTTACAACACTTAGGTAACTATTGAACTAAACTATAAAACAACAGAAACAAGTGTTTGATATTTCACGTCTAAATAGTAAAATAAAAGATACAATGGTCTTTATATAAATTCACGAAAATACTACGACGGATCGCAGTCAGTCGTCACGAGTACAGAAATGCAAGGTATTATGAAGGTATTATAGCTTACAATCCTATGTAAATGATAAATATCAATAACACGATTCTTTTTCTTAGCTTTCACATTGTTATTTTCAATTCTCAAATATATTCGAGTGTGAAAAATTATAGCAGCATCAAATACAACGCCGCTCGAATTATCTCGAGTGTGCACAGTTTGGCCTGTTTAGCGCGCTCGAATTAACTCGAGCGTGCAAGTTAAGAGGTTAAGGTTTCTGGAAACAGTCATGGCATTTGCTCCAAGTTGTGAACCTAATTCACGAGTGGTTTGGGTTGGGCCCGCTTGAGTCTGAAGTCCAAACTAGGTGTGGACCGCCGGTGGTTCACGCCGCCAGACGGAGCAAACTAGGTGTGGACCGCTGGTGGTTCACGCCGCCAGACGGAGCAAACTAGGTGTGGACCGCCGGTGGTTCACGCCGCCAGACGGAGCAAACTAGGTGTGGACCGCCGGTGGTTCACGCCGCCAGACGGAGCAAACTAGGTGTGGACCGCCGGTGGTTCACGCCGCCAGACGGAGCAAACTAGGTGTGGACCGCCGGTGGTTCACGCCGCCAGACGGAGCAAACTAGGTGTGGACCGCCGGTGGTTCACGCCGGGTTGAACGTGCTAAATACAGGTTACGTAATAGTGTAATGAGAATCATTCAGGTGAATTGATTTTGTTCGGTTATGTTTGTATGAGTTACGAATCTGGCTATGACAGATAAATCATTTAATTTTTTAAGAGTCATAGATGGACCCTTTGGGTACAGACCCTAGGGCTCATACAAATTCTATAAAGTGGGGGCCCTTAAATGGGAGGAAATTCTAATCGTTAGTCAGGAACTTTACTATCAGTACCAATCATCTAAGAATCGTAGTTAAGTTCTAGAATTAAATAAGCAAGTCTTATGCATCACGTCATCACTATTCAACCTTTAAATGTTTTATCTCGCTCTTATTTCGTCAAACATGTTCTCATTTTATAAATAAGGCATGGTGTAAAAAGAGGACCAAGTGCTATTAGGGAGGACGTAAACCAAACATTATACAGCTCTCCTGGCACCCGATTCTGTAAACAAGACAATTTGGTTTACCATCTCCCTCCTTTCAAACAGAAAAAAAAATTATTTACGGTGTCTCATTCTTCCATTTATTTGAGCATTGTGCCCTATTAGGGTGGAAAATGGACGAAATTATATCTGACTTTGCACTGAGAGAAATTATTTATTATTGGGGCATGAATTAGTTATTGTTCGAACCAGAGAGGATATGGAACCGCACCTATAGTTATGACCCTATGTCACAGTCGGTTGATCGTGGCCGGATGGAACAGGATCGTCTTATTATAATGGCTGTGTAATTATTTATATCCTGTTTATGAAATATTTAGTTGGTACACTACCATCAGATGGTATAATCTATTCGTGAATATTATAATATTGAAGTCGTAAATAGCAATAAAAGCTTAATTAAGCATTCATACCAACCTACTTTTACCACTTCTTCCCTTGAAGGTTCTTGGGTTTAGTAGCATATATGTTCCAGACTGACCGTTACTTGGACAACGTCTGTACAGTGAGGAAATTTGTCTGAGATCAAATTTAATCACTAGGTATTCCCTCAATTAAATATAACCCCTAAAGAGGCTGGATGAGTCCTAAAAGGGCCCGTAGATCCCATAGGTTCCACCCTTGGTTGTTTTTCCACCATTGCCACCTCTGCATCCTTTTGATGAGCATATTCATATCCATTTAAATATCAAAGTTAGCAAGAGACAAATAAGTGAATAAAAATATATCAGGCTCCATTATTATTCTCTGCAGTTCTGTATCTCACCCATTTCTGGGCGGTCTGTAATGGAACATTTTTCCCTTTGTTTAAGTATTTGAGTATCTAAAAATGTAATATTCACTTCTTCTTAGAGATTCTATCTTCAATAAACTAGGAACTTGAATTTGAAATACCATGTCTAGCGGTTAGCTAATAGCTAATAGCTAGCATAAAAACCTACTATGCCCATGATCGTGGGTCGCAGCCCGTCAGCTGGCCCTAAGAATTTTTAAGTGAAGTAATAAACATTGGCTATGCCGTTATTCGGAAAGTACGTAAAACGGGGATCCCGAGCATGTGCTATCTCAAGTACTCGTTAAAAATCCCATTGCTAATTAAAATTGGATAGATAAGATTTAGGACTTCCACTGTCATTGGAATGGATTGGCCATAGCAGCATAGTGACATGACTATTTTTGTCTGCGGGATGAGAAGACAAGACGTCCATGTATACTTGTAGTTCAGGTGATTTTGGTTGTAGATGCTTTAAATTAGGCCGATCAAAGACGAAAAGAAAACTTATCTGGTGCAAGAATTAAATATGGATCACATGGTTAACTCATATCATGAAATATGCTGCATCCGCGGTCTCTCCTTTTTCTAATCCTGGATTTTAAGAAACTTTTTTTTTCTTTTTATTCCTCTATATATTATATTAAGTAAATTTATTTCTATATGTCCAGATCACTGGGGCACAGTTCCGTTGAACCATCGCTAGACGAGGTTGCACTTAGCAATTTATAACTAACCATCCTTGGTAATTACTTTACGTTCGGTTTTAGCAGCAGTCCAAGTAACGGTGTTTACTCCCAACAGTTTACTCAGGTTTCTCAAGATAGATTCCTTCTGCTTTAGCTATGCGTTTACAATTTATCTTATGGAAGAGCATCTTCCTAAACTAGTCTTAACACTTGCTGTATATTTTAGGGAGTCATGCAGTTTGGGATCGATGACTTGTAAATTAATGAAGAATTCGAGGCTATTGCTATTTTTATTACTCCACTGAGGATTAGCATAGATTCCTGTTTCAGATGAAGTGTTCTTGTAAGAAATGTTCTTGTACACCAATAGTACAGCTTTGTTCAGTATATTTAGCATCATTTATGGAATTAAGAAAGGTCATTAGCTAGATTTCCTGATCTTTAACGTAATAATGAAAAAAATGAATTAATTTTTTATAATTAATTAATTTTAGAAACTATATAATTCTGTCCACTTCAGCCGAAGATGCTGTCATCATGATATACTATCTATCTAGTGAGGTGTAATATCTATGTATGTAATGGAGTTATAATATAAGCAATAAATCCTTTACAAGTCAATGCCTTACTTAGCATTAAGTTACGGAAATAACTTGATTCCGCTTTCTTAAGTATGAGAAACTCATTTTGAAGAAAAGTAGACTTAACCACTTATTCACCGGAGCTGTAGATATTATGTCTATAAATATTATATTTCTAAACCTGCTGCTCTTTTATTAATATTTATTCCATCCTTTGTACCATGATTCAGTTGATAGCAGAAATTATTTTATGGTAGTGTTTTGTATTTATTATTTTTTTTTTTTTTATATGACTCCGTGTTGGATAATCCCTTGGAAAAAACGCGGATAAATGTCTCTTTTTTCCATTTTTGTTTATTGAACTTTTAATTTCCAAAATTTGAGGATATTTAAAATTTCTTGATTAATTAGGACATTTGAATTGAGAAGAATGAGATGGCAATAACTTAATCAAATGAATTTTCCTGATAATGTTGTCCACGTTGGGTAAATTGAAAGAGAAAAAAATTGGAAATACGGGAACTCAAGGTATCCTCGCAAGTAGATAAGATAGAAGTGGAGGCAACTGTTGAGAAGGTCGAGGGCAACTTCTGCGCAAAGCCAGTATAATTAAAATCATTAAAGATTTCAATTTTTCTTACAACTGTAATGTATGTTCGATCTTATTAATTTGAAAATCTAATCGGTTTTCTCTATATCAGGATCAATTTTTTTTTATTTACTTCCTTAAAAATTCTACCAGAAAAATAGTTTTCTGCTTTTTAGCCACTTTCTAGAATTTCGCACAGATGGTTCTCACAGGGCCTACTCTATCTAGAATAAAAATTATTTCTTCTCTTAATAATAGGTTAGTTTATCCTTTAATACTACACATGCATATTAGCATACGTTATATAATATAAATTTCATATTTTTAAATCTTCGTATCGTTCGCCTCGTTTTAAATCGGTGAATAACCATACAGCTGTTCCGAAATGTAAATATGTAACAAAAACATAAAATAAAATAATGTTTTTCAGTCTTCTAAGGAAGATACATTTCTTTGTTTGTATTTATATAACTGAAAAAGGTTAACGTTTGAAAAGTACTTCACTCTAAGGGCAGAAAATGTCTCTTTGGGAAGACGGTAAATAAATACAATACGCAATTAATGGTGATACGTGATTATTATAAAGGCATGTGATATTTACTCATTTAAATTACAACAATGTTTAATCCGTTGCTTTGTTACCAATTAAAGTTGTATTTTCGCTTTAACTTGGCCTTTCTACATCTGAAAGAAATCCTCGTCAACTGGAAACTACTTAAGATTTCCGAATAGAGTACTTTTTTTTCTCAAGAGGTTTGAAATTTGCTTAGCTATTGTGAGTAAAAATCGATCTATCTTGTGTACTTACAATCGATAGTAATTTACATAACCTATGTTGTGCTTTTTTTTTTTTTTTTTTCATAACCCCTAAATATGTTTATTGGTGCTACTGGGTTTTGTGCTCTTAATATGGGCACATTCATTTTTTGTATTTCTTCTCCTTTTACTGTAGTATGACTACATTTTAAGGAGTTGAGGTGGTAGGAGTTTTTGTTGTTATTTCTTTTTTTGTTGTATTTCTTATTTGTTTAAGTGCCGGGGCACACTTAATTTTTGTGTTTACTTTTTTAATTACAATCTTACATACTACAGTTTATTTACATATTTACATATATACATGGTAAAGTATTTATGGAGTTTCTTCCATTACTTGTTGCCACCTTATTGGAGCTGAAGCAGGTGTCAGAGTTTTAAATAATTCATTAGTTGTACATTTGAGGGAGTCGAAGAATTTTATGTGTCTTCGTTTTATAAATTCAGTCGTTGTGGGTATGTTGAAGAAATCGTGTAATTCTTCCGGTTTTAGCTTCCTCAGCGATGTAGACTGAACAATTTTTCGGAGTATAGTGTCCTGAAACAGTTGTAATTGGCGCTGCGTTCCGACTCTGAGGTGGGTGAATAGCGGGGCTCCGTATAGTAGTGCAGGCCTTAGGATGCTCTTATAAATTTTGATTTTCAAACGGAGTAATAAGGCTGAAGATAATAGCAGGTGATGAAGTCTATAGGTTCTTCTTCTTACCATGCGGATTTTTGAATAGCAGTGTGTTGACAGTGTCATGTGGCGATCTAGTTTGATTCCGAGGTAAACTATGGAGTTAGGTGGGCTGATAGTGGTATTAGCCACTTGTAGAGTTTTTGGTAAACGGCCTTTTTTCCCTTTTTGGAGGGCAAACACTACACAGTCCGTCTTCGCCGGGTTTACCTGGATGTTGAGGTGTCTCAATTGTTCTACTATTTCTTGGCACGTACTTTCGGCTTGTTTTAATGCCCGTTTTGCGCTCATACTGCTGCTATAGATGGCTATATCGTCCGCGTATGCGGCGACAGTTGCCCGTTTGTAGTTTTTACCCACTATATCAGCAGTATAGATGGAGAAAAGGGTCGGGGATAGTACCGCTCCTTGTGGAACTCCGCAGGTGAGTGGTATGTTTCTCGATAGTTTGTCCCGTACGCGTACGGCTAGACTCCGGTGGTTTAGAAATGAGGCTATGATGCTATAGAGCTGTTCCGGGCACTCAAGATCCAGAAGCTTCTGGCAAAGAATTCCATGAGACACGGAGTCGAATGCCTTTGTACAGTCTATTGAGATCATAGCTGTTGCTGCATTTCTGTTGAGGTCTCTGCACACTTCCGTCTGGTGGTGTTCAGTGCTGAGGTGTGCTTGAAAGCCGGTCTGTTCGTAGGGGATAACAGAGTTTTCCTCACAGAAATCTTTAAGATAATTTAGAATAATTTTCTCAAAGGTTTTTGCGAGGTGTGGTAGAAGACTGATGGGCCTGTAGTGTTCCGCTTTATCCCCTGTTTTGGCTGGTTTTAGTAGCGGGAACAAGATGGCGTGTTTCCATTTTTGCGGAAAGTATCTCACTCGGAGGCATGAGTTGTACACATGCGTGAGGTGTGCTATTCCTTTCCGAGGTAGTTGTTTCAGAAGAATTGTTTGTATTTCTTCATGACCGGGTGAACGGTTGCCGTTTGACCGTCTCAGTATCGCCTTTAACTGTTTCGGGCTGACGAACATATAATTATTGCCCTTATCCATACTTGGTGGTATACTGGTATCGGTTCTGGACAGTATGTCACTATGTAGGTGATCCGCTAGCAGTTCTGCCTGTTCTTCTGATGTCAGGAGGCGGTCACCGTCGTGTAATCGGATGGTAGACGATTTCTTTGTAGCATTTTTGGTCAGCTTCCAAAATTTCCGTACGTCCCCATGCGTGGCTCTGAGCTGATCATGCCAGATCGACGTCTTCCATTGTTTCAAGAGATTTTTGATTTGTGTAGTGAGGGCGTTAACTGCTATCTTGATGTTTTTATCCTTTTTTCTGTGCCACTTGTTTTTTAGAGTGTGACGATGTTTTATCAGAACTAGGATATGTGGTGGTGGCGGTCGGAGGTGTGGTGGTGTCGGCCTGTATTTCGGTATGGATGCTGTAGCTGCTTGCGTGATGGTGTCTGTGAAAGCTTCTATGTAACTGTCTATCTGTTCCTTGGTGGTCAGTTGTGGTATGGTTGGGAGACGGTTGTACACTTCTTCTTTGTATTTCTTCCAGTCAGCCTCTTGGTATCTGAATTTTTCCTTCATCGGTTCTTCTTTTCTCCCATTTACAGAGTACAACACAGGGCGGTGATCCGATGAAAGGAAGTTCAGTGCTGAACAACCTGTGATGCGGTGTGGTTGTTTGGTGAGAAGAAGGTCCAAGGTAGAAGTGCCTCCATTTCCCGCATGTCTGAATGTGTGTGTGTCCGGGTGTACTATGGTATATCTTGTTTTGGATAGTATTGAACCAGCCTTATTGTGCTTGGTGTTGCGCCAAGCCGTGTGTTTGGCGTTGAAGTCTCCCACTAGCCATTGATTGGACCTTACTGTGCAGGCATCAAGGTACGATTTAAACTCCCGTAGTGAACCAAAAGGTCTTCGGTAGTAACCCGTGATGTACGTTGGCTGCTTCATCAGGACTTGAACCGTTACGCGACTGATTTTATTGTCGAGAGTAATCATGGGCTCTTCGAACTTCTTCCACTGAGTTCCATACTTCACCGCAATCATCACGCCTCCGTGCGGGTCATGTGCCTCGTCGGTTACTACCGAGTAGCCTCGAAAACGGGTTGGGTTTCCTTGAAGCCTGGTGTCAGTAAAAACGGCCACAGTCGGTTGTGTTGCAGCCAGGAGAGCTTCTATTTCTTCCTTCTTGTTCAGTAGTCCACAGCAGTTGTAATTCAAGACAGACAGCGAATTCATAGTTGCTTCTGTTGGGCTGCTACCAGTTGAACTAGGGCTGCGACCTGGTTGGATAGGTTGTACACCATCTGAATCAGTTGGTTCATTGTGACTGCTGGGGTGTTGCCTTCAGAATGAGCTGTTGGCAGTGATGCCTGAGGGGTCTCGGTGTCGTCAGGAGTGGGGGGTCGGAGAAGGGAGGAGTAGGGGGTCCCTGCGCTGGCTGTCTTGTATTGTCTGGTGGTGGGGGGGACTTCTCTCTTCTGATTGGCTGTTGTCGCCGCCTTCTCCTTATTCTTTTCTGCTGCTTGTGCCAGTAATTTTTGTCTGATCTTACATTGTTTATATGAAGCCACGTGTTCTTCCTGGCAATTCGCGCATGTAGGCGCTCCTGCGCGTGGGCAATCTTTTATGTCGTGGCGTTCTCCACAACGCACACATTTTTCTATATAGCCGCAGTAATTGCGGGTATGCTCGAATTGTTGGCATTTATAACATTGTATAGGGCCGTCGCGTTTCGGGATATACGCGGCTACCATAAAGATACATTTGTTGATGTGGCGCACTTTTTTAATATCCTCAATGGTGATGTTTGCAGGCACTGTGATGACGACAGGATTTATTGGCGTCTTCTTTCCCTTGTCATCGGTTCTTTGGAATCTGCGCACATCTGACACTTGCAGGTGACTGAATGCTTCCTGGATTTCAGTTATGGGGGTTGAAATGTCCAAGTTTTTTATCACAAATTTTTTGTGGGTTCTCTTCGTTTTCGGAGCGTAGGTGTGGTGAGGAATTTCTAGGGTCCTAAAACCGCTTAGAACTTTTTCTCTATCTTGAAGCGAAGGCATTAGTATTTGGATGCCTCCGTATGTTGGTTTCAGTAGATACTCTCTAATTCCGATTTTTTCCATATAAATTCTCACATTGGTGATAGAATATTTATTGGAAATTACTATCGGTGGGACGTACGGCCTTTTTTGAGGGGCTGGTGAGGTGGCTTCAGCTTCGGTGCCCGTTTCCTCCAGAGCGCTGAACCTGTTCTTAGTTGGTATTGTCGCTACTCTCTCCTCAGAGGATCGTAAATTGTGGAGCTGACCTCTTGTACGGCAAGTTGAGGCTCCCCCTGCAGCTGAGGTCGATGAGACAGGAGCTACTTTTCTGCGCACCATATTGTTTTCACGTTCCGAAATCACAATTTCACTCACGAGTCGGACCGTAATGAACGCACCGTAAAATGGAAATAACAAACACAAAGCGCACTATGTCGGTCGCTTGCTAGTGCAACGCTACCCTTACCCAATGGGTGGCTGCCGAGGTTAGTCCCAAGTGATATGCATGGACCACGGCAACTCGAGGGTGCTAACTGAGCAAGAGGACTGGGTCTTCAGGAGTCTTCAGGAGATCCTTCTTCTTCGGCTGCTGGCTCTAGAATGTTTTTTTTGTTGTGCTATTAGGTTCGTTCTTCTATATGTAGTATAAAAAAAAAAGTCCTCGGCCGCATTTAACTCAATAACTACTGCACGGATTTTCATGCAGTTTTCACCAATATTTGTGATTCATCAGGAAGGTTTAGGTATATAATTTGTCGAGGTTTTGTGTAAATGGGTTGGAATATTGATGGATTTCACCGAAGACGCTGCCTAATCCCGTGCAAAATGAAAGAAAATCAAGACTCCCAAAGAAGCCTAACTACCTTAGTGACCGGTACGTGATAAAAAAAAAAGTACATTACACAGACAAATTATGTAGGCTTAATATGCCTTATTACCCGAGCAAAGCTGGTGTGGGTCACTAGTACCTAATAAACTTGATCAGTGTTACCAACCGGAAGAACATTTGTTTTCAATTCGAACGATGCAGTACATACTTAAGTACTAGTGACTTGCCGGATCGTTAACAAGTATATCCGCGGATCTGAGTACAGATATTTGTTGTCAAGATTCCCGGATACGGGTACGGATCTTAAGTTTTTTACTCAATCAATGTTGGTGCCTTTGACCTTGATAGTTGTCGCCTCTTGACAGACAAGACGGTACATGTTTCGAGTTTTCGACTTGCACTGCGCGGCATTGGTAACGTTTGCGTTTGGTAGTGAGCTATAAAATTGTCAACAAAGTAGTTTTTTTAAGCCTTGAAAAGATTGCCTAAGTCAAATGTTAAATGTCAATAGTTTTTCACTGCTACCTAATAATCTTTATTTAGGGTTATTATTTATTTACTGATAACCTCTTAGGACGTGTTAGTGACACCATTAATAACAACTTTTATTCTGGACAAACATCGAAAACGAAAGAAAAAAAGTTCGTTTCTCCATACAAACTAAGATCATTTGAATGGTGGACTGAATTTTTTTTTATTTCAACGTCGGCCAGTACAAAAGTTGCTGCTTTATGCGGTTACTAACACGTACCTTAGAGTTTTGCAGTGAATATAAAATAACCCTATATAAAATTTCATCTATTTATTGAAAATTAATATGCCGTAGTCTTAATTGGATCCTTTTCCTGAGGTCTGTTCTTGTGTTTAGCTATTTACTCATCTATTATACCTTCAATATATTATTTATAAATAATATATGATGTGAGGGAGTCTGCGACCCCACCTTTTCTTATCTCACCAGTCACCTTGACCATAGGGGACGCCCTTCTACCTGCGTGAACTACTTCTCGCAAACCAAAATGTTCCAAACCAACCGGCCCTTCGATGGGTCATCAGAACATTCGTTCGAACGAAGGCCCGATAGCCAGGTCTATCAATGAACAACCGAGAAGAGGAAGACCAGCTGTGAACACGGTGTTAGATGAAGTGAGAAAGGACAAAATCGGACATTTGATCGTCAGGGATGAGACAAGGCAAAGCTGTAGAAGGTGTAAAAGCCAAACTATTTATAGGTGTGAAAGATGTAATGTTAAATTACACCCAGAATGTTTTAAATCATTCTGCGAATAAAAAATGAAAATTGTGATCTTTTTGTGAAATTAGCGTGCAAATTGTAATTTTTTATTTCTTTGAAGGAGTTTATTATTCAAACGATTGTAATAAAAGTTTTCATGAAATAGTATTATTGTATCATTTATAAACATAACACCTTACCTATCTCTAAAAAAAAATAAAAAAGTATATATATATATATATATATATATATATATATATATATATATATATATATATACATATACCATATATATTATACTCTACCGGCCAATGTTGCGTGAGCGCATCATTTTCTACCGCCATTATGGCTGAACAAAAAAAAAAAAAATTTTTTTTTTATTTTAACTAAACTACCCTAAACATATTTCTTTGAAAAAAAAAACCCAAAACTTTGAACTTATTCTAGCCTTGGCCGTAAATGGGTTAAATAGTTCTGTAAACGCATTATTCATAAATAATATTGCATCTGGGGTATGTCAGTACCAAAAGAATTATAATAAATTAGTCAAGTATTTACAAATAATTTGTTCTATACATTTACAAGGTTACTTATTAGTATATTTTTTCAATCTTTTACTTACAGTATGCTATTAGATACACTGGTAATGAACCAGAATTAATAATGGTCGTAGGTTAAGTAGGGTCAGGTCCGGGGCGCGTGGAGGGGGAACAGTTCTCCACTAGTTTTCCACAAGTTGCTAGATATCCGTGCAGCAACAAATCTTCCACTTTTAGTTTTAAGACAAAAACAGTTGCTGTATTTTGTAAAACTAGCAACAAGTTGCCGCTACTTGTGGAAAAGACTTTGGTGTAAACGCAGCTTAACTAATACTTTCATCATTTAGTATTACATTTTTATGAATTATTTGTAGAACTATAAAAAAGGAGTATTGATTATTGCCAAGGTTTTACAATAATGGATCATTGTAATCTGTTACGAGATATAACTAATTGCTTGTAAACACAGTTTTTTAAAAACATAACTTTTTTTTCTCCTTTACCTTCCCACCCCCCGTCTTTATCTACTTGACTTTTTTTTCTTTAAAGTTTTAATTTCATTTTTTTTACAGATAGTGGAGGAGCGTTGCCCGCTTGCTCGCGCGGTAAAACTATGAGGGAGTTTGAGGCAGAACTGGCTGACCTCAAGCAGGAGAATTTTGAGCTAAAAATGCAGCTCTACGTCATTGAGGAACAGAAGGAAGCCCTTGAAGATGAGAGAGACGCTGTGGAACTCAGGATCAACTTCCAAAAACTTACGGTGGGGATATTGTCTATTTGAGTTCTGTATGTTTATTTTTTAAATAGGTGTAAATAAATAGTAATAATGAAAAAATATTATGAATACATGTTGTGAAAACTGAATTTAAATTATGAACTAATCTTCTTTCAAAGAGGAACACAACAGTCCAAGGGCGGATCCAGGATTTTTTTCTGGGGGGCACAACGGGCAGACGGGGAAAAAATTCAACAATAACTTACAAATTAACTTATAGTATCTATAGAAAGATTTCAAACGGTTATTAAAATATCAAAACAATAGTTTCACTCATGTTCTTTCTGTTATTTTAACAACTATGATCATGTGATTTGCCTATAATGATGTACTATAATGGATTCTCCACAGTACACAAAAAACTGTCTGGGGGGGGGCACGTGCCCCCCCTTGGATCCGCCCTTGCAACAGTCCCATATCAATAAAAATTCCACAAAACACCTCAGAACGCGAAAACATTCGGACAATCTCGTAGATATAATTATTCTAAATAGAATCGGTGCCGGTAGGAGGATCTGCAGGTACTTTTTGAGAGTCCGGAGATCTTCCAAAATTCGTAAGTTTGGTACGTCCGTATTCTTGAAGAAATACCGAAATTATACGGGTAATTCAAGAATCCTTATTTAGTTGCCCTTATGAATTTATTGAGTTTCTTTGCATAGCATGTGTTGCACATAATTGATTAATATGACGTTTTTACAACATCAGCTCTAGTCGAAATTAAGAGTTCTGATTAAGATGTACAAATAATGTTCTCCAATTAGTTATATTGGATTTTCAAATGTATTTGTTATTTTGAGAAAACTGGGCGTAAACTCTTGACTCCACTTGAAGATATCTCACAACAATTAAAGCTTAGCATGTAAATGTTGGTGCTTAGAAGGAAATAATACATCACAATGTATCTGGAGTTTACGATTCAGATCTAGTCTGCCCTTGATTTCCCCGGAGGAAGTAAAGTCAATAACACCTCACCCGAGGAAACATACTTAAGTGCATCCTTTGATAATCAACCATTAAGCACTCCCAAGCTATTTTTAGCAGATTGTCCGGAAGAGATAAATTTCTAGAGGATGGATTTACCTTCCCATCTATTGCTTAGTTTATCCCATGGATGAAACAGTACTTTTGCATGCTCAGAGCACACTTCTCACACAAGCCTTTCAATATCTCTGTCACTTAACATGCCGATGATCTAATTGTTGTTGTTCTTTTTACTGTATGTGGCAATTTCATTCATATTTAAGTATTTTTTAAGTGCTGTTTAATGAACTTGCCAATATGTGGTATTATAATTGACATCTTATAAAGTGGTTTCATTGTATTGGAAAATCTATTTAAATTTTATTTAATGTATTAATTGTTAATTGATTTTTTCTTGCTTTTTAGAAAGAATATGAAAAGGCGAGGAGTGATATCGTGGAAAAAGAAGATTTAATACTGAAGGCAGGTGAAGCGATGTCGCTCATGACCAAAAAACACGAAGAAGATATTTGCATTCTTCAGTCCAGGGCATCTGAAGAGATTGAAGAATATAAGCAAACTATATCTAGACTAGAGCAGGTGTGTATTGAACCGGTTCATAGCCTCTTTTATTATATTTTAAGATCACATTTTATTATTAATAATCAAAATTTTTCAGGAAATTTTAGAATTAAAAGAAAAGTCTTTTTTCATGCCTAAGCCAGCAGTATTTGATGACTCCTCTGCTATGTATGCTATGGCTTTTAATATTGGTGGAAACTCAGCAGGTACCCTATCAACAAATTCACTACAAAAAGTTACTGAACTAGAAAAAAAGGTAATTTTAATTTTCATGGAATATTTTGTTGATATTGTATAGTATTGATTTAATAATCAAGTATATTATTTTATGAAGATTATATTCATAGTCATCATTGATCATTGTTGAAACAAGTTTTTTTTTTAAATTATTTTATCTAAGATAATATCATTGATACAACTGCAAAACATCACTTTTCATGAGAACGAAATAACTTTCAACTTTCATTCACAATCCGTGTATATAGTTGAAACGTAACATATTTTACCTATATCATAATACGTAGTTTTGTGCCGCATAGATGGCTCCGTATGACTTTGATATCATTCCTCTATCCAAAACCTATTGCAGTGGATAAAAAAAAAAAGGTGTTTTTTTCCGCATTTAATAATTTTCATTTGAATCAAATGCTATTGGAAAAATGTTCAGTTTAATTTAAAAACTTGATTTTGGGGCAACCTGTGGTCTAGTGGTTAGCAAAACAACCTACTGTGCGCAGCGAGTGGCCATAGGATTATCTTAAAAGGAAGTAAAAAATCCTTGGTTCGGAAGGGATGTAAAGCGGAAGTCCCGAAGCTGTACGATGTCAGGTACTCTTTTAAAATCACTATCCTATTAAAACTTGGATTGGCAAAATTTAGAGCTTCCACTGTAGCATGGTCCACTTAGTCATAGCAGCATAAAGTGACTTTAAAGAAACTAACAAACAACCTTGATTTTATTTTTATATGGGTTCTTATAATTTATTTTCATGTATTTATTCAATCATTTTCTTAATAATTATTAATGAAAACATTATTCAGTCATTTTCACTAATTACATATATAGTTGCCCCCCTTCCAATTAAAATTTTTCTTTTTTAGTATTGGATATGTTAATTATAACTCCTTCATTGCAGATCCTCAGTATTGCAATTAAGTCTTTATACTCTTTGCAAAGTTGTGCAATATTTAATATATATATATATATATATAATTAATTGATAAGTTAATTTGTTGTGGTTTTTTTTTTTATCAGCACCGAATTTTAGTTATAAATAGGTTGCTGCGATAACAATAAGTTACCTATCCCACTATTAGAAACTACCCTATTATTTGGAATGACGAATCGATTTAAATTTTAATTGTATAGAATAGAATAGAAAATAAACTTTATTCTGGGACCAAGTCCCATTAGAATAACAATAATGTACAAATAAAAAAAACCTAAAATTCATCTGGCCAGAAGGCTACATAATAACACAAATCATGAAATAATCAAGTGTAACAAAACATTGTAAAAATAGAAATAGATAAGAAAATAAATAAATAAAGTACGAAGAACTTGACAGGTTTTTAACTAATTGTCGAAAATAAATGTATTGATATTGACAAAATAATAATTAATAATATTAATACAGTAATTAATGATGAAATTGCTAACTAAAATAATTGATTAGCATAGCATGCGATAATGTATTTACAAAGTCGGTATCATCTTTGTTGTTGGAAAAATAAACAAAACACAAGGGTAGCGAGATCGAGTTTACAATACTGATATATTCAAGCGGACGTTTGACCTGCTTGGAGAGCGACTTTTTGAGATGCTAAGAGATGATGGAAAAGCTGGGATTTGAATGAAGCTAGTGAAGAGGAATGGCAAATGAAAGGAGGGATTGAATTCCACACAGTGGTGGAGTGGGCGAGGAAGGAGCGCTCGAATGCCTTAGTTCTGTGGGAAGGAATGTAGAAATCGGAAAGGCGAGATCTTGTTTTGTGGTGCTGGACAGAGGATTTGAATGGGAGGAGACTATAGATTTATGAAGGGTGTTGCGAGTTGATGGATTGGTATAGAAAAACGCTAAGGAGATATTGTCTACGGATGGGAGGGAAGAGCCACTTTAACTCATCATAGTGATATGACACCCGGGATCGCCTTGGAGTACCAAGGACAAATCTTAAAGGGCAGTTCATTATTCTTTTTAAGCGGCTCTCAAGCATTTTCGAGAGGCCCCCATATACCCCACTGCAGTAGTCGAAGTGGGGGAAGATGAGGGATGATACGAGCAGCTTCCGAGTAGGTTGTAATGAATAGGAGAATTAGGATCTCTATGGTATATTTAGAACCAGTTTGTTGGTGTTGAGTCTGACTAAATTCTTAGTCTTTAATTAATGTGTATCTTATTAAACATTTATCAATCCGCACTCCAAACCATCACTGGGTTCTGTCCTCTGTAAGAAGCTTTTGCTAGTTCAATTAGGTTTAATGTTGTTCTTCTCGAGGATTTTTTTTTTTGTAAATCATGGGGATCCATCCTGGACAAATGGCCATCCCATCAAAGCCTGCCAAGCTTTATTATTTTAACAATATCTGATTCCTTTAATAGGTTGAAAGTGCAGTTTATTGTTTGACAGCTGGAGGTCTTGTCCAGACAAGGTCCTATTCAGGGAAAGTAATTTATGTCCTCGTGCACTTGCTGACCCACGCACTGCCATTTGCCATGGATCTAGACAGATTTGTCATGATTGTATAATGTATAAAAAAAACATTTTTTGGTCTAGATTGTCTATTTGAATCATTTTAGTTATTTCACAGTAGTGAAATGTATCGTAGTTTAAAAATATGGATCAGCTTTGTTTATGAAATTTCTATTCGTTCATAGCAAAATAGCCTACCCATAGAAGCCTGCCTAGCTTTAGCATTTAATTTCCTTAATATTGATGGAGAATAAAATTTGTTGTTTGTTCGCCTTTTCTATGTCATCTCATAGTGGACCAATATGTCAGAGAATCTTTCTCTCAATCACTTTAAGAAAAAGCCAGTCTGTCATATATTTTCTTATTTTTTTAGCTCTTGAAAGAAGACTACTTCCCTGTTGTCAGTGAAATCCAAATTAGCCTCTATTAGCATATGCCATTCTTTTATTTACTTACTGATGAGCGCTACTGTCCTACAAGGACCTGGGCCCCCTCAAGGACCTTAAGCCAGTCATTCCTGTCCCTTGCTCGTGTTCTCCATCTCCTTACTCCAAGGAACTTGAGTTCTTCCTCAACATCGTTCAACCATTTCATTCTGGGCCTTCCTCTGAATCGTTTCCCTGCTATGCTTCCATATAACAGGCGTCTTGGCATCCTTGTTTCTGCCTCCCGTTCCATGTGTTCCAGCCATCTGTGGCGGGATTTTCTCAAAAACGATACCAGGTCTGATTTTCCATTTATCTGTCTTTCTCACAGATTTTGGTCTGGTTTTCTCTATAATTGGTCCATGTATCTTCCTGAGTATTTTCCTTTCCCAGACATTGAGTTTCCTTTTACTTTTGTCTGTCGATACCCAGGATTCACTGTCATATGTAACTATGGGCTATATGCAATGCCGAAAAATTGAGTATTGGATTGGAAATGGTATCTCCTGCCTGGAACCCAGCCTTTTTCCTTCCTGAATTCATTAAACAATAATAATGCAAGGGAGTCTCTTTTCCACTACATACCGCATTAATGGCTGTAAATCCCTGAAAGAGATCACTTTGTATATTCAATCAGTTTTACCTGTTAATTTATAAAATTTGCTTAGATATGAAAGTGTTCATTGATTGGTTATAATAGTAGTTTATAATTTATAAAATCATATGCTGCCTAGAAATCCATAATCGGGTTATCTGCTTCAATTGTTCATGCTTCATAACAACACATAAGAAGATCAGTTGTCGATTCCCATGACAAAAACCATATTGAGCGTACTACAGGTAACTTATAAAGACCTTATAGAAGTGAAAGGTTTACTACTATCGAGAATCGCTATATACTTTTCCAAGATGTCTAAAGAAGGCTGGAAGTTCGGCTCAGGGAAGGAAATATAGGGCCTCCTGCACCTGCTGACTCACAAACTGCCATGGATTTAGACTGTCATAATTTTATAATATATAACAATTTTTTTTTATCGATATCTACTTGAATCAGTTATTATAGAAGCAACATATATCTCAACCATAAAAAGATGGATTTGCTTTATTTATGAAATTCCTGTGGTGTAATAATACAAGCTACAATTTTAAAATTAATTAGTAAGTTAATGATAGATTGAATTGGTCAGGGATTGCAGTCAAATATGACACAAAATAAGCAGAACTTATTTTTTAATTGTGCTGTTTCGGCCTATGTTGTAGGCCACCATCTGGCCAACCTCTATAATTGCTTTTGACTTATTTTGACACTCTATGACTCATTCTTTGTGTATATCATCATTAAATAACAATATGATCAGCGGTCTTCTCTCAAAAATTTAGAGAAACAAGAAAAAAAAAGTTCATTTTGAATGAATCCAACATGGGCCCCTTTTTAAATTAACAGTTCAATTAAATTTAATAGCTGCTGTGCTGAGCATGATTTGATTCCTGACTACTAAAATTTACACAAAAAAAAAAAGTGATAGTTTTTAGTTGAATACTAAATGTGATAACATTAATTTTTTTTTTACTTTTCTAGATTACAGAATTACAGAAAGACCTAAGGTTCAAGTGCTTGGAAATAGAAAAGCTAAGTGAAAAATCAAAAAGTCTTGAACATGAGGCAGAACAGTTAAGAAAAAGTGAAGCTGAACTGAAGAAGAGGTTGCAAGAAAAATTAACAATCTCTGTCAAATCTAACCAGTCTGCTAATGATAACCAAATAAGTGATGCCACTTACAAAATAACTCCATTTGAAAAAGAAAACAAGGTACTTATATGTTTTAAATTAATTTAGATAAACTTTTTTTATATCAATTGTAGGTAAATGATTCTACTTTGTTAAAACAATAGAATAATTTACACTAGATACTTAAATTAAAGCTATTAGTTGAATTATCCAGAAATTGCTAGGTTCATTTTAAAATTTGTGATTAATAGAAAATACATATAACCCTTTTTTGGTTTCTGTCTCTATTTATGTTTTGCAAACTTTTACCTCCATAGTTGTATTTTGTGATGGATATTAAAAATTCTAATAAGTTATTTATTTTCTCCTCCATGATTTTTTTTACAGGATTTTACATAATTATTCAAGACTAGCTTATGCCCGCGGCTTCGCTCGCGTGGAATTTGGTCTGCCACATAAAGTTTCATGAAAGATCATTTTAAATAAATAATTATTTTTTAAAAATATAAGTTACTCATACATCCAAAATATCACATGTCTAACTTCAAAACTGACGGATTCTATACAACCTTTGAACCACTATTATATTAAAGGGGAAACCCTTGGGGTGGAATTATCAAAATTTCTTTCTTAAACTATACAAAGAACCTAACTACAAATTTCAAGATGCTAAGTTCCAGATTTTTCTTTAATTATGTACTATAACGGGGGGGCACATGCCCCCACATAAATCTGCCCTTGCTGTAGCCTATGATGTATAACCTATTTTACTCAATAAGTTTCTTAGTCAATCATTCAAGTGAGTAAATTAAAACCTTTTTCCAGTCATATATTATTTTTCTTTATTTAAAAACGTTTCAACAATTTTATGTTATTCTCAATTTACATTATTTATAAGTCCTTTAACATTATTTAATTTTAAAAATATTCTCTAAAATTTTTTTATAAATTTGTACATTTTCAACCTTTTTGGTTGATTGTCATATAATTTAAAATATTTCTTACAAAGCTTAGAGTTACAGTGTACTCCATGGTCAATTGTGGTCAATAGAATTGACCATGGAGTACACTGTAACTCTAAGCTTTGTAAGAAATATTTTAAATTATATGACAATCAACCAAAAAGGTTGAAAATGTACAAATTTATAAAAAATTTTTAGAGAATATTTTTAAAATTAAATAATGTTAAAGGACTTATAAATAATGTAAATTGAGAATAACATAAAATTGTTGAAACGTTTTTAAATAAAGAAAAATAATATATGACTGGAAAAAGGTTTTAATTTACTCACTTGAATGATTGACTTAAACAAGATAATTAAAATAAAAAATAAGTTTCATCCAACTCCGTTCAGTAGTTTTTGCGTGAAAGAGTGACAAACATACAAACTTTCACATTTATAATATTAGTAAGATTAGTTGGATATAAAAACAAATAGTTTCACTCATGTTATTTCTGTTATTTTAACAACTATGATCATGCGATTTGCCTTTAATTATGTACAATCATGGATTCTCCACAGTACCTAAAAAACTGTCAGGGGGCACGTGCCCCCGTGCACTCCCCCCCTTAAATCCGCGCTTGCTATGGCCTATGTGTTATTCTGATGTATAACCTATATTACTGTAAAGTTTCATCCAAATCCGTCCAGTAGTTTTTGCGTGAAAGAGAGACAAACATACAAACTTTCACATTTATAATATTAGTAAGATATTTATTTTTTAAATGATCTGTTTTTATTCTTGTCCATGCTGATATTAATTGTTTAAAAACTTCATTCTCATTTCAATTCAAATAAACCTAAATGATAAATAAATCTTAATATTAAATTTATTAATAATCAATGAATTAATTTCAATTTCTATCAAATCTTTCTAAAACTTAACAGTAATAATTGGCATTATTCTTCTAGAATTAGACTTAATTGTTAACAATTTTTATTCTAAAGTTATTAGTTATTTGTCTAAAATTTGACTTAATGTATAGTAATTTTTATTCATTATACAAAATACTTATTAGTTCATTTAACATCTTTGTTTTTTTAATCTTATTACTGGAATTCTTCTTCTTTGAATTTCACCTGGAAGCCTCACATTTTCAACTTCCTTAGTCCCACTGATTTCATTTTGGCTTATATAATCATCTGTAGGAGCACTCTGGGAGGTATGGCACCTGTCCAAGCTTTTTTTTCTTTTTTTTTATAATACTCCTGGAGATATGTAGTTTTTAATTTATTCTAATAACTACATTAATAAAAGGAAATAATAAGTTTCCAATGGAGTATGTCTTGAACACATAAAAAATAGATTGAGTTATACTCATTCAAGAGATATTTGTGGTACAAAAGACAGACAGACCAATGATAAAAAAGTGATTTTGGGACTCAAAGATTTAAAAAAAAAAAAACATTGATCTATTGAAAGTTGTTCATTAATACGGTATTTAGGTTTGATTGCAATATATGTTATATATGTGACAAGGATAAGTTCTAAAAGGTTCAATCTACTTTACTTACTCAATCTTCTGTTTTTTGTTTTGAATGGAATTTAGTTGTATTTCACATGACTAAATAAAATTCACTAATTCACCATAAAATATATACTATTCAATTCTGCACAAATGAAATATTTATATAATAAAATAATGAATTAATTAGTTAGTATTGGGAAAAAATGTTCTTATATTACTTCCTCTTATGCCATTGCTAACAATTCTATGCATTTAGGAGTCGAGGAAATAAAAATGTTCGAATTTGGTTTTTCTAACAAATTGAAAATACTTTTCTCTTTTTTAATAATTAAGCATATATATAATATAATATAGCATTATAACATAATGTATAGTTAGTAATATCATTCTTAACTGTAAGGGAAAATTAATTTATCCATTTCAAGGCAGGTTCATACTTTCCTAATAATAATTATATAAACTTTTGCTTAATGATGGCATAAACTGCTGCTTTATAGCTACAAAAATTTACTTCATTCATAAATTTTAAAAAAATCTCTCATTCAATCTGTAATATATATTTAGTAGAAAACATCCATAAGAGAAGATCAATTAACTAAGTTAGTAATAAATTAACATTATGTAAATTAATAATGAATAAAAAAGATTAACAACTTTAGAAAAATAAAAATATTTAAAAAAACAATAGTAGGTTTATACAAGTCAATATTACTATTGACAGTTTCATACTTATAATTCTCAATAAACTTAATTAAAAAATATACTTTTTACTGTTAAAACTAATATAATTTTTGCTGTTTGATTTGAAACCATTAATTATTTCTCAAGACAAGCTTCTGAAATAAATATTATTTCAAATGTATTATCACATCTTCATTTTCATCTTTAAGGAAGTCTCTCTGTTTTAACCCTAAAATAGCCCTGTAGTTTAGTGCCAAGTGCAGGCTCCAGGGCTAACTATAGCTTAGTGGCCGGTCTGGAAGCTGTAAGAGGCAGAAGCTTGCTCCACCACGCTCTCTATCTCATCACGATCTCTTTGTCCGGTAGATAGGCAGCTGTTTATCTTTTTAGAAAATTGTTTATTAGAGCTTATCTTGTTTATTTGTCTTTATTCTGGTCATGTAACTTCAAACAAGTGTACATTAGCATGGCAAAAGTTTTTTCGTCACAGTTTTCAAGAAAGGCAAATATTCTGAGGTGAAACTAAAAATTTCATTCAATACACCATGTCTGTAAGTAGCATAATTTTCATTTTTTAAATAACTGTGTTGTGTTTTTATTTATTTGTTATAATTTTATTCTTTTGTGTAGAGGAAAATATTTGGGTGTTGTGAGTATTTATTCCTTGTTTATCCATCAAAGTTATCAGTTATTTGTATTAATTACTGAAATACCTTAGTGGAATCATAATTTTAAAATTAAATTAAAAAAATTAATGCGGTTTTGTATGTATGTATAATCAATTTTATTTCTGAACTATTACAAAGTATTTTTTTTACTAATTTTTAAAGGAATTTCTACCGTATTTTAAAATAATATAGAGACTCATAAAAAACACAATTCTATGCATTGCAGTTATTTTTACTCTTTATAAGGTCAGCATTTAGCAAAAAGTGACAAGCCCACAAAATATTTTAAAAATATTTAGAGGTATTTTTTAATGGGATCGGTATTTACTATTTCAGTTTTTTAAAAACTTGCTTAAGGAATTTTTGAATGGAAACTAAAAGTTAAACTAATATTGAAAACAGAATGTAATGTTCTCATATTGTGCAACCAAATTAGATTTTTGATCGTGTGTGATCTATGAAATAAATAATCAGAATGTTGTCAACGTACGTAATCAATTACTTCTACTGCACTGCCATTATTTAATTGTTAATAAACTTTATTTGTGACAATAAGCTTTTTAAAAAACTTCCATTTATTCCAAAGTCATTTAACTTTGAATTAAATTTACTAAATTAATGTAAAATGAGGGGTCCTTTATAGGTTTTGTTTTGTTTATTTTTCCTTTTTACATGCTGAAAGAGAGAGAGAGAGAGAGGTGAAGTTAACTGAGTCAAATTTATTTTTATGTTACTTGTATAAGTATAATTATCATATTTTTATTTTGAAGAGAAAATATTTGTCCTGGCCGGGATTATATCGCCCGTGTATACATTGCAAAATTGGGAGGAAAAGGGGGTATGGGATCGGTGAAGAGAATGGATTTGTCTGTCTGGAATTTGGTTACGACCTCTAGTAGCTCAGTGGTTAGAGCATTGCACAGATATACAGACCACCTGTGTTCGAATCCCGGCCAGGACAAATCTTTTCTCTTCAAAATAAAAATATATAATATAAATATAATTATCATAGTTTAAAAAAAAAAATGTATATTCTTTGTCATTTACTTTGATTTATTGTCATCTATAACTTATTCTTACACTTTTGTTTTCCTAGAATTTTATATTTCTGTAAGAATTACGAATATGTATGGAAGTTGAAAATTTTAACTTTTCAAGATGACAATTAGAATTTAAAATTGACATGAGATTTTTAGGGATTTTGAAACTTCAAATAGTGAGGCTTTTATTCTGGATTATGATATTTATACATGTAGTATTAGTGTACATATAAAACTCATTTTCATCATAATTGTACTTTACACACTTATTACAGATGAATTAATATAAATATTTTTTATTACTCTAGTAATTTAAACAAAGTTGGATTTTTAAGATAAGTTAAAACAAAATTTGTCATATATATTTTCACATATATGACATAATTAAATTATAAAATGTCATAAATATTAATTGCACATAAGAGATTATACAGATTATAACTTTTCTTTAAACAAAAACCTAATCTCTTAGCGATAACATAAAGTTTAACTTCAATTTAAAAAAATTTGTAAAGTCTGGTATTGTTGAGTTTGTCATAAGGAACATAAGGATAACTAAGGCAGCTTATTCCATTGTAATACTTTGTGTTTGACCAAACGTTACTTGTCTGTTAATTATTTTAATATTCCTTATTCCTATAGTGGGTTTTTAAAAGTTTTATTTTCTATTAGTTAACTCACTTTAAGAATCTCCCATAAGGTCTAAGGATTTACCAAAGGAAGTAAAAAATCCTTGTTTATGCCTTCCTTGGGAAGGAACGTATAGTGAGGTGGGGGTTCCAAGCATGTTTAATGTCAGGTACTTATTAAAGATTGTTATAAAGATTACTGCCTATTTTAATTATACCTGGATAGGCAAAATTTAAGAATCTCATTGTAGCATCGTCCAATTAGCCATAACAGCATAAAGTGGCCTTAAATGAACAAACAACCTAAAAAAACTAAAGTGTGGGCTTGACTAAAGAGGCAAGGATGAGATAGGGTGCTATCTCTGTTAACTTACTTGCAAACTTAACTAAGACAGTTTGTTCATAATCATAACATTAATTACCATTTATGATACCCGTTAGATTTTTTAATCTTTAGTAATATCAATTACCAAGTTCATGTAGATATCTAACCAACTTAAATCTTAACCTTCTTTCACTAAAAATAAATAATAATTTTGTGGAAATATAGAGCTATGTATTCAAATAAAATTAAAGTAGAAAGTAATAATTTTATCCTATGTCTAATACTCATTCAGCAGAAATAAAATAAAATAAAATTTTTATAGTAAATAAAAAAAAATTAAATAATCTTGAAAAGCAATATAACTATAACTTAGCTAGAATCATGGAAGAATAGTGTCCTGGCTGAACACTCCCCTAAGCTAAAAGGTAATCAAAGAAGAAACATTATAAAAGGTTTTAAAAAAAAGTTCTAATTTTAAAATTTTATAATATCTTTGTAGGAAATTTTATTTACGTAAAGTTATTAAATTTTAGATCGAGCAGTCAAAAACAGATGGAGATGGAAGGTATCGCAACATTGTCTTCAGGACTTCCAAAAAGGAGACTAATTCGAAAAAGAATGATTTGGAAATAGAATTAGAAACAACCAAAGCTGAACTTGAAGAGCTTAAAAAAGAAAAAACAACGATGCTGAAAGGGATGCAAGCGTTATTAGTGCAAAATAACATGTTGAGCAGAGATATTGAACGTTTCAAGAACAAACCAGACGAAAGGCGCAGCCAAAGCTCAGAGAAGAGAGAGGTAAATGCAAGGACTTTGGGTCACATCACAACAAGATATGTCCCTAAGGACATATGATATTATTATTGTTGCACGCTTTGTTTGTTTGGAATGTTTTCCAGCTTGAAATAGTGGGCAGAAATTAGTATCAAATATTTATATTTACATATACTTTTTTTTTCATTTTCCTGTTTGATATTATAGATATTTGGTTATATATATTATATATATACTTTAATGCATTTTTGTATATTATAGATCTAAATTTAATAAATATTTTGGGATATTCGCATGAATAATTTTTTTTAAATCTGTACTTAAAAAAAATATATGATAAAACTATGAGGATTAAAATTTTATACTCAGTATTTCTTTGGTAATTTTGACAAATTATTTAAATCATTATGAACATAATTGCTTAAATCTATTATAGGGCAGAATTAAAGCTCTGATTTGTTCTGAGCACCCATTTTGTTTTAATCTGCTCATTGAATAATTAGAAACATTATGAATTATTGTTAATTTATTATTTTTTAAACAGAAAATCATGTTACACACATTTATTATATCCAAAAGATAAATAAATTTTTAAATTGATTTATATTGCTAATTTAATTTTTCTCATTTCAAATCTTCATTAGCCCTGATTCTTATATGCATGCATTGCTATTTCAAAATAAAAATATGGTAAGATAAATAAAATATAAAAATTACAAGGATTATTTCTGAAATAAATTCTATTTACTTATGTAATTAACTATATTTAGAAGTTCTCTCCTTATATAAAACCAGTGTTTTATGAATACTTATGTTTAAGTTAAAAAAAGCTTATAATAAGTAATTTCGCTTGCAATTAATTATTTCATTAATTATCACATCATTAAAGGAGAAATTTTTAGACTTTTTTAGAATTGTTAAACAGATTTTTTAAAATTAAATAAATACATTAGCCAATTTCTTATATAGCATTTTTTCTGTTTGTTTGTTACTTCTTTAACAGCTTTTGATAATTTTACTAACAATTTTTGTTAATTAGTTGTGTATACAGTGGATTTTTTACTTGATATATTTTATAAAAACCTCTTCGTGAAGTCGACAATTATCATACTCATTAATTTTTCATTTAAAATTTTAAAAATCCGTGATTTAAAACCATAACTTATTGATTTTTATAACCATCCAATCTGAATGAAGGTTTGTAACCATTTTGAGTGAAAAAATCCAAATTGTAAGCTAAGCTGTGACAGATTTTTTTCTCAATGAGATTTGTTTTTTTGTAAGCCGTGTCTGAATTTCAGGTTTGCCAAACCTACCAGCCACCTATTTCACAATAGTAATTGAAAATTATATTGTTGGGACTCTTCCAGGCTTTCCTTACATTTTATGAGAATAATCATTCAAAACAAAATTGAAGCAGAAAATGTTATCTACAAAACGGGAATATTATATTTTATTTCGGTCTAATCTGTGATATTACTAGACCGTTTAAGTAAAATGTTTTTACTTTAAAAGTAGCCTTTTGTTACTCAGCTTGTCTATTTTAAATTTGTCCAGAATGTTCATCTTCAAAAAATGCTTAATTTTCTAGTAATAAGAGGAATTATTTATCATCAAGTCATATGAATTGTAATCTATCAAAAAAAAAAAAAAAATGTTCTATCCAATTAGCTTTTTTTTTTACAAAATTTAAAATAATTGAAGACTTATGTGGATGAAAGTGTTATGAATCAAATTAAAAATTGTTAACATAATGGAAAAAAAAATTATTATTTTTATGATATCCTAGACTTAGACTGTTGTGTCATTACTGTTCCAAGGCGAAGGTAACCACGTAACAGTTTCATTCAGAAAAAGCAATATAGAATAAAAATAAAAAAGCAATATCTGTCAAAGTTAACTTAAGGCTTTCAAAAGTTAAGGTTTTCTATTTTTCCTTTCATTCTGTGTACAAAGGAGGTAGCAATTAAGCTATATAAATATTTTAAATGCATGTAGAGGAAGTTTGAGTAGTTTAGTGATCTTTGATAAAATGTCGAGAATTCTAAATTCATTTTTTTATTATTATTTATTTCCATCAAACACAAGTATTTTGTTTCTTTCCCTATCATTTGAAATTAATAATAGATTGTTATTGTTACATGGTTGGTGTTAATATATTTTTAACATTGTTTATGTTTTTTAAGTTGATAAAAATAAAAAAATAATGCAGTTTGAAGAAAAATATCCAAATGAAATCAAAGCTACACATAGAATAATTTCAATAATTCTATAAAGAAATGAGGCTTATTAGTATTAAATTTTTCTTTTAAGTACTATATAATTTATATAGTATCCAATTTTTCATTCAACAGCCATGTATATATTAATAAAATTTGTATTTGTATTACATATGTTAAAATTGTTTTACTTTTATTTTCTTGTTTAATGTGTTATAAGTTATGTGTAGAGGTTATCTTCATTAGAACATTTTATATTTATAATTAATAATTGTTACAAAATTTTATTGTATAATCTTTCTTTAAACTAGCTTCATCCATTTTAACCTTTTTATTAAATCCAGCATAAATGTTTTGATAAGTGTTAATGCTCAAAATTTGTAAGTAAAAATGGTTTACTCTATTATTTAAAAATTAAATTAAATCTCTATTATTTATTAAAATCCTTTGTTTTAGCTAATTGTTATTTTCAAGATTTGTTTCCATTTCTCGTATGAATTATCAATTATTATTGAGTTATGTTCAACTTTGATTAATTTGTACATAATCAGTTTAAATTAAATTAATGTTGGTGTCATTGATTTTTTTATTTGTAATAGCAATTACCAAAATTTCAAAATTGGAAAATTAATTTTTTGTTGGCTAAATTGTCATTAAATCCCTTGTTTTGCCAGTATTGTTTTTTTTTTACTTTATGAATGAAATGTTTATTCATCTAGCTGAAGTATGATAAATGTTCTTTGTATTTCTTGGACATCTTGATCCCCTAAATTTCAAAATGATTTTTGGAGCAAGTATTTAGCAAAAGGCAAAAAGTTTTAAGAAAATATTCCATGATGAATGTAAGCTAAAATAACTTAAATAAATCAAGGAATTTTATTTGTTTGTTTTTTTCAGATTACTGTTTTATGATTTATGCTGAAAAACCATTAAAAATTTATATGACACTTTCTTTAAAATTTATTTTTTTATAATTTATCAAGTATATTAGCATTTTTGTTTTTGAACTTATTTCAAAATCTTTAATTTAAATTAATTTAATTTCTTGTAACAAAGTTGATATTTTTTTTTTTTTTTTTTTTAATATTGCTTTCAGCCTCTATTCAGACTAATAGTACAAATAACAGCTATAAAATAATAATAGTGGTTTATTTATACTGTATTATATTTACAGAAAAAATTATACGCTATCTACAAATGGAAAAATGAACTTAATTTAGATAGTTAAACAAACATCGAAAAAAGTTTTTGTTTAAGCAAAAAACAAACTAATAGAGTGTGTAGTATTTATACTCAACAATGAAAGCTCTAAACAAGTCCTGGTCTCTTTGCTAGAAGGTTTCTCTCAATGCTTGAAAATGATTGCTTGATTGATTATTGCTCCTGAACATCTCAAGATACATAAGCTAACATACTGAAAGTTGCAGAGAAATTAATGCATTTTTAAAATTTGTTGTAACTATACTTATATCCTATTGTTTTCAATTATAAGAACTGACTGCATGGCATCACTATCCGGATATTCATTCAATATTTTCTACTATATTTCTTTATCATCTTGATTATATGATTATTTATAACACCCTTTACTCCCTAATTTTCTGTATATTTGATCTCTTCTGTATATACAACAATAATATTTTTTTTTTTTTTACTTATCACTGTTGGCTTGATTTACTTTAATGCACTATCTCGTAAGGTATTCATTCAAAATTTTTCTTTTAATTCTTTTTACTCTTTGTTTCAATCTTAAAACTGTTTTCTTTTGTTTTCATAGTATGAAGGCATTTCTTTAGCGCACAAATTTGATGAGAAGTCTAAATCAGACAGTGAAATGCCTGAAGTAGATGATCCTGAAAAAAGTTATCTTTATTCTGCTTTAGAGGATAAGCGTCAGCAGGTATTTTCTTTTTTAATTAACAAGTTGCTCTTAAAATTTAATAAGAACTGCCAATATTAATTTAAATTTTTTTTTGTTAAATGGAAGACAATAATCATTTGGATTCTTAGGATCGTTTTAATATTTCAGTAAAAATAAGTAGAAAATTTTGCCTATGATATACTTTGTTTCAGCAAACACATTTTGATTCTTTTATATTTCTTTCTTATTTAAATCCTATAAATCGTCTGAACCATTTTAATATCGCTATTCTATTTTCAAATTACAGCAATCTTATTAATTATTATTTTTTTATTAAGGTGGAACAATTAAATGAAAAACTCCGTAAAAGAACAATTGATCTTCAGGAACTTGTAAACAAAGAACTTTGGTCAAAAAATAAAGAAATTGAAAAACTAAATAGGGTTTGTGAAAAGCAAGTTCGTGATTGGTCAGAGCAAAGGACAAAATTGAAAAGCCAGGAAGCAGAAATCAAAGCCTTACGAGAGGAGGTTGAAAGGCTGCGACATGAATTAAATACTCGAATAAATATTACTTCAGTCACACAAAATTTGACTGGAAGGTAATTACTATTTGCTTTTATGGCTATAGATTTTTTATATAAATTTATTTCCTTCTGAGCTAATTTATTTATTTCATTTTTTATATTTTTACAGGGAATCAGCAGAAAATTCTCAAGATAACCAAAATGAGGTACAATTGAAGAAATTAAAGGAAGAATTGGAAAAACAAGTTGCTTACAATATGGAATTAAATGATCGTTGTGAGAAATTGAGAATCAGTGCTGAAACCTCAGAAAAACAACGAAAAGAAATCTCAAATGCATGCTGTTTGCTAACAACTCGCCTGGAAGAATTATCTTCATTCCTTGAGTCGTTGTTGCCATCTCTCGCTGGCAGGAAGAGGCGCTTAGTAAAAGAAGCGATAGACAGATCTAGAGAAATGTCTAAATCATTATCATTATCATGTCTTGAAGAGTCGAGCATATTGTGTAAATCGATAGAGCCTATACTCCCTGATGTTTCACAAGTTGATTTCAACAGTGAAGAAGATTTGGATGAAACACTTTTGCATTCTAATGTAACAAGTCTTGAAGAAAAAAATAAAGAAGTAAGTTTAAATTGGGTTTTTTTCTGTGTCTATGATGTTTTGTGTGTGTCTGATTTGGAGATGAATGGAGCATGAAAATTAAATCAAATACTTCTGAAGAAGCTATGAAAGATGTAAGCATTGGACTTTTCTAGTTAATGTATTAGTTTATGAATTACTCTGGTACTCCTAAAGAAGTTTTATATTTAAATGTAAATGGTTGATTGGATAATTCTAAGAATAGCATAAAATGGTCAGGGTGTGCAATCAATGAATTATTCAAAATAAAATAAGTCATTCTTATTTATTGGAATTCATTGACCATTTCATGCTATCCTAAAGAAGTTTTATTACTATTTACGAGAAACATTATGTATATTTTATAATGGTCCCATATTGGTTTTGATTTTTGGGTACACAATAAAAATTTTCGTGAACTTATAACATCTATAGTCATCTATCCTCACTTTCACTTTCTAAAATATTGTTTCTCTGATACAAAAAATATTCTTATAAGCCTCACATATATGTTTAAAAATATTCTCAAAAACTTTTTTGAAAAATTCAATTAATAAAAAAAATCATTGGCAGATTGTGAGATTATACAAATATAGTATATTAAACAAGTATTATTACAATTACAAAATTTTTACTAAATGATTCTTTACTTTTCTGTTTAATCTTTAATGCATTATTAGTTTTGTTCGGTCGAAGTGACAATACAAATAGTGTCAAACTTTTTAATATATATATTCTATCTGCTATTTTTGGTGTAAAATGATCTAAAAAAAGTCTGTGATTTTGAATTTAAAACTTGCTTCGCTATAAAATATATAAAAGAAAAAAATTATGTTGCTACAATATTTTCTTTTTTTAGGTATTGCAGTTAAGAAATCAGATGGAGACTTTGGTCCAAAAATTGAAAGAAACCTCTCCCGAGATTAAGCGGAAGTCTACCCGACCACAAGCCAGTCCTTGGTCTCTCTCGGGATCGTTACAAGAACAGCGATCCTTCAGCCCTCAGCCGTTTGACGAGTCCAGTTTATTTAAAGATTGCCTTCCCGGTTTAGCTCTCGAAGACATCACTGAAGGCACTGGAATCGAATCGTTCGATACCGACTCAGAGACAAAAAGTTAGCTTGAATTTATTTTTAAGCCAATTTATTATGTTATTACTACCTTGTTTTATATTACTTTATCACTACTACTTGTATACTTTACTTATATTCCTTTATCACGTTATTTTTTTATGGTTGAACTTCCATTATCTGTTTGGCCCTTAAACTATTTAGACTTTTTTTCTTTATTTTTTTTTATAAATAGACTCGTGATTTTAATATTTTTTCGTAAATTATACAGATTTAGCAGATGTAAAGAAAGTTGGTACTTTAGCTTATGGTCATGGTTCGGAATCCGAAGGCTGGTCAGAACCTGATAGGACTGTTTCCCTAGCGAGGATAGGACTCAAAGAGAATATAGGGGATGCTGCAAGCGACTCTTCGGAATCTTTAGCCAAGTCTATTAATTCTTCTGGTTGGTTATCTTTTAAATTGGCTTTCTTTCTTTATCTTTTTTTTATTAGTTATACTTTGTATGAATTGAATATTATTGATTTTGAAAATTCAAGTAAAATTTATTAATGTGATCATCAAGTATGCACTAAAAATTTCTAATTAAAACAATGAAAATTTAACCCTAATGTGTAACATAAATTTTGAATTATTTTATTAAATTCTTGATATAAAAGAATTTTGATGATTTTTTTATGTGTGATATAAAGGTTCCAATCTCTCGACCTATAAGACTGTGCATACACCTATTTCCTATTATCATATATGTTTTGTTACCCTCAAGGGCTTCACTAAACATTTAAAAAATTATTAAAATAGCACATAAACAAATAACAATTATCACTTTGTAAAAATAAAGATAAACGATTAAAGACAAACATAGTGGGAAACAGTCTCACAGCTATCAATTATTGGTAGATATAAGCTGTTAAGAGCGATTACAAAGAGGTTGAGATGGAGAATGATAGAGATATGAATTCCTTTTATGAAGAACACAAAAATTAAAACTAGGCATATTTTTTCACTTCTAAAATACTAACACCTTGTGAAATTTAAACTTGATGCATCAACATATGTTTAATAGTTCAGGTAGAAATAAATTGATGGAAGGCATTTTAACATATAAGATAAAGTCAAATATGTTAATATTTACTAATTATATGATTAATGACTAGATTCAATTTTTTAAAAATTAATACGATGATAGTATAACAGCAGGTTCTCAATTATCTTAGGCTGATTTGATTACAACATGTGATCCTCTCCAAATCACCTCCTGGCACATTTGTTAGCCTTAAAATATTACTGATGGGGGCGACCTGTGGTCTAGTGGTTAGTGTAACTAACTACTTAGCCCAAGATCGCGGGTTAATAACCTTGCCAAAAGTAAAACACCTCACAGGGATAATCATCTGAGAATATACATGAAATAAATGCAATTTTATATACTTAATAAATGTATTAATAGCTTTATATTTTTTAAAGGGAGTAAATATAAAAAATCCGTAGTTACGCCGTACTTCGGAAGGGACGTTAAACGGGAAGTCCTGAGCCTTTATGTTGTCAGGTACTCATTAAAAATCCCTATTCTAATTAAACCTGGATAGGCAAAATTTAGAGCTCCTAATGTAGTGTCGCCCGATTAGCCATAGTAGCATAAAGTGACGTTAAATGAACAAATAAACAATCAGATGATGCTATGGGAGTCCTAAATTTTGTATATTCAGGTATAATTGGGATAGAGATCTTTTATGAGTACCTGATACCTCACAGGCTTGAGACTGCCGTTTTCGTTCACTATGAAGGATGGCATACCCAAGGATTTTTTTAATCCCTTTAAAAAATCCTAGTCACCTATCAAGCTGCAAACCCTCATTGAAGTTTGATATGCCTATTACTATACTACTGGTGATCCAAAACAGTACTCCCTTATCATGTACTAAACAAAAGACCTATTGTCATTTTAAAGTTCAAAAATATTATAATTAGGAGGAATAAATGACAATATTGTTTTAAAAGAGTTTTATCAATTCATCATTACAAAAATCCAAATGACCTTTATTTTGTATTTAAACTAATAATAGCTATTAACTAACACTTCTTTTTATTTTACTAAAAATAAAATTGTAACGTATTTTTGACATCGGCAGTTTTGGTGCAGTAACAAAATTCATGAAAAACAATATTTTCCTTGATTGATTTTTATCACCTAAGTATTTATTGCACTATTATTTATTTATTTTTCAAAGGTGAATTGTGTAGTGATATACTACTTAGTGCAATATTGATATTTTGTTGTAATATTTGTAGATTGATACAAATTATTTGTTTTATGAAAATTAAATCTTATAAATTATAAGTAACCCCAAAGGTAAATTATTGTTATCCAGATTTGAAATCTTTATTATTTTTTTATTAAACTGTTGTTAGATTTATATTCTGTAAATATGTGAACGTAAACATAAATACATTAATTTATTAAAAAATATGGGTCATGTGTTCTGAATCATCCTTCACTCTGATCACTAATCATTTAATTATAGTGATTAACAATGTGTAAATCTTAACATTAACCATGAAAACGTTTCCAAAGCAAACAAGAGTTATTATGATACAACTGGAGATTAATTAATGTTTTACTTTCACATTGCTCTAACCCCAGTTATAGCTATTCAGACTATTCTTCATAGTCATAATCGCTGTTGTAATTTCATGGCCTTGAGCAATAATAAATTTTCTTCATCAAAGAGTATTCAATAGGTCAAAAGAATAAGGGTATTTATATAAATACAGAACAATGACTTAATGATATTTTTTTAACTTAGGAGCTTCTTGAAACGAAAAAATTAGTTAAGTCAGTAGACATGTGTGAACTGATGTCATCAATGCTTATATGTATAAATAAAATTTTCAAGAGCCTCTTTTAGACAGTGCCAAATTTCTTACGATCTGGAAAGTGGAAACCTACAATTGTTTGAGAGGCTGGATGAACAGGCAGAAAAAATCTTGTTTAAATGTTAAATTTATCTTCATACTTGTTAAAAAATATTTACCGTCTATGCAGGTAGTTTGTTTCACTGTTAAAATTCAGAAATATCTTCTAAGAAAACATATTCAGTTTCTGTTTTCTGAGGTAAATTGACTTTGAAGTTTTACGGATGAAACTCCATGTTGGATTTCCATGGAATAGCAGAAAAAATGTGTAGAAAGGCATAACAGTATTTCCAGTTATTTAATGTTACAAAGTACTGATTGTGGAAAGAAACTAAAGTTTTATAATAAATTATTATGGCCTTCCCGAATTGATTTTACATTATTTAATTTTGTCATTGTGATTTCATAAAAGCATTCTAAACAAGCTTATAAATATCATCTTTAAGATTATAAGCTATTCTTCTATATCTCAGAAAGTACATATCAGCGATTGTTATTTGCTATTCTGTATTTTTAACTATTTTGACTGTGCTCTACCATTTGAGCTACCGGAGTCCCTTACGAGTCGTGGACAAATCTGTTCTCTTATCTGATCCCGTGTCCACGTGTTCTCTCAATTTGTTGCGATGTATGCACGAGAACAAATATTCTTTGAAGAACAGAACAGATTTGTCCCTAGCTGGTAAGCGATTCCAGTAGCTCAAATAGTAGCTGGCACAGGCCCAGAGAGACAGAGGACCCGGGTTCGAATCCCGGCCGGGAGCATATCTTTTCTCTTCAAATAAAAATAGTTAAAAATTAAACCAATTAACAAAAAAATATAAATAGTAATATGACGCAAGTCAAGAAAGTCCTAAAATTAAGTAATGTTCAAAGAACATTCGTTCTCGTGTATGCATCGCAAAAAATTGTGAGAACACGTGGACATAGGATCAGATAAGAGAGCAGATTTGTTCCTGGCTTGTAAGCGACTCCGGTAGCTCTAATAGTAGAGCACTGTCACGGAGAGACATAGGACCCGGGTTCGAATCCTGGCGGGAGGCATATCTTTTTTCTTCAAATAAAAATAGTTAAAAATTAAAACAATTAACAAAAAATTAAAATATTTTTTAGTTACATTGTTAAAGTTTTGATCAGCATTCACTTATCTTTGGGAACTGCCAAAATTATTTTTAATATCTTCTTAAAAACTAACACCAGCTCACAACATATTCTTTCAACTATTTTTGTCAGATTAGATTTAATGAATCCAATGTTGCCTAATACAATACAAAAAATTGTATATACCATGGTTTATAATGGAGTGTATAATTTCACAAAATGACTTCAGAAAAAAAAAACATACTTTAGTAACAATTTGATTAACTATTCTCTAAATAACCGGCCCTTTGGAACCTTGATATTTAAACGTTCTAAAAAAAATCCCTGGTTTGCCTAACAATCTATAAACCTTACTATAGATCTCTACTCCGTTTCATTTATATAAGTAGAACCATAAATCCTTACTAATTCTGTTTTTAAGATTATTACGATTTTTTCTCCTTCTTTTATCACAGACGATTTCTTTGTTCATAACTTTTCCTTGCTTAGCTTTCTTTGATTTATAAGAATACTGAACGTATTAATATAATAAGGTTATTAAATAAGAATTACTCATCATGAGAAAAAATAACTAAAGTGCCTTTTTATGTTCATTAGAACTACCAACATCTATTTCAGTTGTTTGAAACCTCTAGATTCAATTTAATTCTACACCAGTGAACAATGAGTTGTCATGAAAAATGTACGCCTCTACAGCAGCATGACACAGATCAAAGCAACAGAAATAAAATATGTTGTGTGCATTCAAAGTAACAAACAGACAAAATCAGAATAATGTTTTCTTTGTTTAATGTTGTTTAGATTTATAATGTCTAAATTCATTTAAAATAAGACTTATTGAGAATAAACTAAAACTTAAAAAACACTTGAACTGTTTTTTCTGTTCTAAAAAGTAATGTTACTGCGTGCAAGATATTTTCCTGTGATGAGAATATTTCTGATTATTTGTAAAAAAAATTTCAATGATTTAATATTTTATGATTTTTATATAAAATACAACTGTATCATTAATATTAATTGTTGTTAATATTGTTAATAGGCAAAAAGAGGAGAGATAATGAAATAAAAACACTCAATATGAAAATCAAAAGGCTGGAAATGACTATAGAAAGCCTAATATCGGAAAAAAATGGAAATGTACCCGATAACATCAACAATAATGTCAGTGTAGAATGCCTGGTATGTGAAAGTAAATTATTTTTTTAACTAAGTATATCACTGAATTTGTTTTTTTATAATTGTTCCAATTTAATTATTTCAGGATCTTGGTGAAGGTTCCCTTACTCATAACTTAATGGCCGAAATAAAAGAACAAAGAGAAAAGTTGATGCTTTCTCTAGGTCATAACGATTTAATTAGGCAGAGATTGGAAGTAGTGTTGTCAAGTGCTCCTTCTTCTCCAACAAAAGTAATTAATCACAAGTATAATTAATCTTAAGTGGTTTCTTGACTTCAACTTTAGGAAAATTAAATAAGTAAAATTATATTCAATGTTACACATCAGCCATCATTTTGGCCATTGCATTCTTTCTTGGGATAATCATTTATCATGCCTTTTTATTATAAATTATGAGTAGTTAACAAATAATTGTTATTATAATTATTGATTAGAATTTTATAATAAAAAAAATACTAATAACTCTCTGATTGTTGTCTGCATTGCAATAAAGTTGGTGTACAAATAGCAAACTTTAGTAGATAGAAATAAAAAAACAACTGTAAGTCTGGTACTAACATTGTATAGGTATATATACAACACTGTTTGATGCTCAATGGTATTTGCCATTATCATTACTATTTCTATCTTTATTTGTCTTTCCTTCCTTATTTTTGTTCAATAAAAAAAAACATTTAAATTTATTTTACGATCTTCATATTGTAAATGTGCAATAATGTCAGTCAATTGATTGAATTTCTTTTTATGAATAATTATGTGTATTAGTAAGATATTTAGTAACAAATGGCTAAGTAAAATGTATTTTTTATATCCACCATTATTAAATTTTATTGTAATTGTTTTTATTTCCTTCAGGCAGAGGGTGACAAGTCCAGGTCATACGATCACAATTTATTTCAGCAAGTTATGAAGATGACAGATAAATTAGAAGAGAGTTGTAGCCTATGCCTGGATTTAGAAACCAAGTACATGGAGTCAGAAAAAGAAAAGCTGTCTCTTATAGAAATGTTAAATGCATCTGAAGATAAAGCGAACGCATTATCTGCTGAGCTAACAAGTAATCCATACATATTTAATTGAATGTCTATATTAGCTATTTGATTTTTCATTTATAATCAACTATTATATAATCCAAACTTATATTAATTAAAACCTTAATAATTTAACAATTCATGGACTTTGAAAAATTATAGGAAGAGAGAGGGTATACAGTAGAACCTCGATAATCCTAACTAATTGGGACTGGGGGTGGTTCGGACTATAAAATCGTTCGGATTACCAAACGAAGTGCTTTCCAGGCATAGTAGCATACAAAAAATGAACACTGACATACTAGTTCCCATAAAATAAGAAGCATGTTGTATTCTTTAAGGTAAACAATTGAAGGTTGAAGAACGTTTTTTGGCTGCTAAATCATGGAATTTCTTGAGCGTGATCAACTGAGGTAAACAGCATTCAGGTTGTTTTTCGTACCAGTTCATTCTCGTTTCTAGAGCACTGAACGCATCGGCATGGGATGGGTCCGAATCAATAGCGTCTTCATCATCACTGCTGTCTTCTGATTCGTTGAATTGCGTGACAAGAGACAGGATCTCGTTTTCATTGTAGATAGGTAACCATGCTCATTAATATCACTGTTGAGCCACTCTGTTGCATCAGCCAGGTCACACTCTTCAAAGCCAGGAATTACATTGCAAAGATTGGCGATTTCTGCAAGAAGCTCAGGTTCAAGTCCCTCATTATTTTCGTCCTCATTGATAGCTGGCCTCGGCCAAAGTTTGTTCCAAGCTTTCATTAGATTTCCCTCAGTTAGACTTTTCCAGGAATCCTCCAACATGTAGCAGAAGTCTTTAAGATTTAATTTTTTTGTAAACTCAATCACACTTTCTTCATTTCGATCTGCTAGAAGTAGCCGCCGAAGCACTTCTTTCCTGTAAATCTGTTTCATTTTGGCAATTACGCCCTGATCCATTGGCTGGAGGAGGGCTGTTACATTTGGTGGGAGAAACATGACAGTAAAGTTGTTGTAAATGCTGTTCAAGCGATCAATATCAGTATGTGTGGGGGCATTGTCAATAATCAACATAACTTTTCCAGTTTTCCCCTGGCTTTCTCTGAATTTCTTAACCTCTGGTATGAAAGTGTTAGAATACCATTCAAGAAAAATATCGGACGTCATCCATGAACTCTTTTGTGCCCAAAAATGACAGAAGGCATGTCACATTGTTAAAGCAACGAAGTTTTTTGCTTTACCTATCAGCAGTAAAGGAAGAAAATGAGTGCCACTTGCATTGGCACAAACCATAGCTGTCACCCTGTCTTTGCTCACTTTGTAGTCAGGAGCATGAGTTTCATTACGTGATGCAAGAGATTTCGTCGGCAAGGAGCGCCAATTTATCCCAGTTTCGTCAGCATTATAAACATCATCCCTTGAAAATTGCTTATCAAGGGTAATGTTTTCAAAAGTTTTTAGAAACGATACTGCAGCAGCAGAATCACCAGATAGCATTTCCCCTTGAACATCAAGCTGTCTTATACCGTGCCGTTGTTTGAAGTTAGCCATCCACCCACTGCTGGCCTTGAAATCACGAGGCCCATTAAGTTCTTTATTAAAATCTAGAGCCTTTTCACAAAGAAGTGGGCCTAGATATATTGGTTCACTTAAGCTCCTTCTTTGTGTAAACCATAAATATAAGGCATCCTCAAGAGCCATATTATGTGCTTATTTTAATGTTTTTTCTGTTTTTAGGTCCCTCATTGCTATCTTGTTGGGATGCATATTTCAAGGTAGCATCTTTTTTAGACTTTATGTCCGTAATTGTTGACTTACCGATACCGAACGCTCAGACTAATGCTGCTCCGCTTTGACCTTTCTTAAGTCTGTCCAGGATTTTAAGTTTTACCTCTATGTTCACTGTCTTGTGTTTTCTTTTAAACGACGCTTGTGAAGCCATTTTACTTGAAATTACAGAACACAAGTAATGTTTCACTGTTCATTAAACAGTGAATTTCGAAAGTAAAAACCAACACAGGCACAATAACAACACTCCCCCTTCCCTCTCTCAGTTTGTGCTTATGATTCTGATTATTTTTATTTTTCCCAAAACGGCGTTCAGATTATCAAGCGTTCGGATTACAAAGGTTCAGATTATCGAGGTTCTTCTGTACTGGAAACATGCTTATATGGTAATCGAACTCTTGTCTCAATGATTCATAGTAGTTTTTGCTGACCACTTGCACCATCAATTTCTCTCTTATTTTCTTCATGAGTTTCTTCCATACATCATATCGATCGGAACGGTCAATTATACAATTTTGCAATTTCACAATTATTCAACATTTTTATTGTGTTTAGTCCAAACTATAGGTACTACAGTGAAATAAACATTATATAATAAGATTTAAAATTTGTTTATAAAGATTCTAAACTCGTGTTTTTTTATTTTTGATGTGTAATTGTTTTATATAATTCTTTGACATACTTGAAAATTTTCAAATTTTTTTTCATACTCACATGTTTTTCCCCCCTTCGTTTTGGCCAACTAGGGACCACTTGCCAATTTCAATTCCTTCTTATTTGCTGTTTTCTTTTCCTCCAATATTCTCTCATCTTTTCACCATGTCTCCTCAGATATTTTGTTATTCACTAATTTTTTTTTTCTGACTATTGAAATTTTTAATGAAGTACTCAGAAATTTTGTTCCTTACTAACCTAGTTATTATTTATGTTGATCGAAATGATAACACATTTTGTGAAATTTAATTTAAAATGTCAAAAGGTAGGGTGCTATTTCCCTTCCCCCCTAAATAGTTTATTTTATTTTATTATTGAGGAAAAAATAGTTTATTTGTTTTTAACCTCAGAGGTTATTACAACTTTGATGGATTGTAATTTTACTTATTTAGAATTGAATAGAAAATTTGCATATTTACAATTCTATTAATAAATATTTTTATTTTGAAGAGAAAAGATTTGTCCTGGCCGGGATTAATCTTTTCTCTTCAAAATAAAAATATTTGTTTGTTTGTTTGATGTTGTTTAGGGGCGAAAAACAGCTAAGGTCATCAACGCCCGTTGGTTTATATATTTATCTGCTTTGGGGAGACCACCGACACGAATCCCGCAGGGCCCCAACGAGAGCGGCACCCAGGCCGATGGGGCCAGCCGGAGCAAAGGGGGCGCCCCGGTCCCATTTGTCAGATGGCAGCTTCTATTCGACACGAGGCTTTATCAGAGGATGTGGATAAAAACCATGTTGGCCACTTAACTTCATTACATTAGTGCAACCCACTAATGTTTACAATCATTGTACATGGAAAAGTCCAAATCCTCTCAAGTCCTCGGAGCTAAACTGTTCTATGAGACCGGAGACGTCCCCGACTCCCCGGCACGAGCCCCCAGGAGCCCCGGCCACACATCCCCCCTCCCGGCACCCAGCGGGCCACGCCGATGGCGTCTCCCTCAGTGCTACTATCACTCACTAGTAATCAAAAGAAAACACATTAGCAATCGAACCAATTAAGTAAAGTTATAAAGTTAAACACATGTAGAAATTAGATGTGGGGAAGTAGTTTACTTCTTAAGAGAAATTGAATTACCTTATTTATCATGTCTTGGTCGTCTCCCAGTACCTTCGGTAGTTCCGGAGGTATGTTAAGCTGTTGCAATATTGGCCGATGACGGTGGCATTCTTCGAATATGTGTTTGATAGTAAGGTTGGTTTGGCATGTTTGGCTTTGTGGAGGTGTTTCCTGTGTTATAAGGTGGACATGGGTTAGACGGCTATGTCCAATTCTCAGTCAGGTAATCGCTACTTCTTCTCGGCGCTTGTTGCGGTTTGAGGTTGTCCACGGCTTCACCGTTCGTTTTATACTCTTTAATTTGCTCGGTGGACTCTCTTCCCACATCGATTGCCATCGCTTTTTGAGTTTCCTTCAATGGTCGGGCAAGTTCTGAGGTTGTCAGGATAGTAGTTCCCCCTCCCTAGGAGGGATAGCGCCTCACCGGCAGCTTTGTCAGCCATTTCATTGCCGGTAATGCTCACATGCCCAGGGGCCCAGATGAAGTGGACTGACATACCTATTCCCGCTAGCATTTTTAGATATTCATGGATTCGCAGTATAATAGGATGACTAGAGTATATGTTACTTAGACCATGAAGTGCGCTAATAGAATCTGGTACGATTGTGATGTCTTTTATGTTTTTGTCTGTGTTTGACATTGAGAAATATATAGCACTTGCTATGGCGTTCAATTCTGCTGTGTAAATGCTGCAAAGGTGATATAATTTTGTTTTGTGTGTTGAGGTTGGGGTGATAAAGGCGGATGCTGTTGCAGTTTCTGACTTGGAGCCATCGGTGTAAATCGTCATGTGCTGCGGTATGGATCGGAGTAATTTTTTTAATTTTTCGTGATATTCGGATGGAATGGTATTATTTTTATGGAATTTGGAGAGGTCTAGATATATCATGGGGGATTGATAGGTCCAAGGTGGTGTGTTGGATTCTGGTATATATATAGGAATGGTTTTTAGTTCATTTACTATAAACGAAAATCTTTCTGCCATGGGTAGAGTGGCATTTGGTTTTTGCTGAAATTTACTGGAGTGTTTGGGTTGGAATAAGTATTTATATGTTGGATACAAAGGCTGTAAGTATATTCGAGAAAGGTAATTTACTGCTAGAATTTGTCTTCGGAATGTTAAGGGTGGTAAACCGGATTCAGCGCACAGGCTAAGGATGGGGCTGGTCTTGAAGGCACCTGTAGCCAGTCGGATCCCGGTATTATGAACTGTGTCAAGCTTCGAGAGATATGAAAAACGGGCCGAGCCGTATACGAAGCTCCCATAGTCCAGCTTGGAACCGATGAGGGTCTTGTAAATTTTCAACATCGTACATCTGTCAGCTCCCCATGTTGTTTTACCAAGGACTTTTAAAATTTTCATTTTACAGAGGCATTTTTCTTTGAGAACGTTAATGTGACAGCTCCAAGACAATTTCCTGTCGAATATAAGTCCTAGAAAGCGGTGGTTTTCAACATATGGTAATGGAGTTTCTCTTAAGGTAAGCTCCGGTGATGTAGGGGTTCGTCTTCTTCGGCTGAAGTGTAAGCATTTGGTTTTTTCGGCAGAAAATTCGAGGCCCGAGGTTCGGGACCAATCACTCAGTCGGTTTAGTGCTTCTTGAAGTTTTCTTTTTATATCATCGGTGTCATTTGAACGATATACAATGGCCAGGTCGTCTACGTACAACATCACTCTTATCCCTCTGGGCAAGCTTCTTCCTAAATCATTGATTGCTAGGGCAAAGAGAGTTGTGCTAAGCACACAGCCTTGTGGTATTCCATTTTTCTGCTCGTAGTTCTCTGATAGGAAGTTTCCAATCCGAACCCTGTATGTCCGGTGTGACAGAAATCGTTTTATAAACATTAAGATATTGCCGGTGAAGCCAAGGGTTTTCAGTTTTTGTAGGATGTTGTGTCTATCGGTCTGGTCAAAAGCTTTGAACATATCGAAAAATATTGCTATTGCCTGTTGATTCTGAATAAAGGTATATTGAATCTCCGCCTCAAGCTGAACGAGATGGTCAATCGTCGATCTTCCCTTGCGGAAACCACACTGGAAATTCTGGAAGATGTGGTTTTTCTCCAGAGTCCACATTAGTTGTTTATTGACCATACGTTCCATTATTTTACTTAAGCAGCTAGTCAAGAAGATAGGGCGGTAGTTGTATGGTTGGCGTTTATCCTTTCCCAATTTCAGGATTGGAACTACTGAATGTAGCCAGGTCTTAGGAAATTCTCCCATTTTCCATATGTGATTATAAAATTTGAGAAGCCAAGTCAGACTATCTTGCGGTAGGTGTTTGATCATCGCATAATGAATACCGTCTGGGCCTGGTGAGGATCCTTTCACTTGTTTTAAAGTGGATTGAAGTTCCCATATGGAGAACGGGCAGTTATATTCTTTTATGAATGTATCCGATTCATCGCATACTGCTTCTTCTTCGTGATATGTTGCTTGAGAGCACAGAAGAGTTGTGGGAGTATTAAATATTTCATAGTAATATTCGGCAAATATCTCAGAAACTATTTCGGGGTCATCTGTAAGTTTTCCATCGTAGGATAATGTGTATCGTATGGCCGAGTGGTTTTTATAAATTTTTCTTATTTTGTCCCAGACCAGGCTTGTAGGGATGGAAGTATTTATAGTTTCAACATATTGTTTCCAGGATTGAGATTTTGTGTTGTTTATGATTTGTCGGCAGAGGGCTCTTTGTTTTTTATATTCAATTAGGTTTGGCTGGTTTGGAATTTTTTAAGTGCTCTACGACGGTTGCGGATAGCTATTTTGCATTGCTCATTAAACCAGGGCACGGATGGTCTTTTAGAGGTACCTTAAGTTTGAGGAATTGATGATTTGGCTGCTTGTATTATCGTGTCTGTGAAGAGTTGGCAACCTTTTTCGATGTTTATTTCAGATCGGGCTGTTTCGGGAGGTTTAACGAGATAAGAAAAGAGTGGCCAGTCAGCTTTATCAATAACCCATCGCGGTTTCCGATTAGTGTGTGGATTTATATTTTCGAATTTAAGGCGGATTGGGAAATGGTCGCTTCCGTAAAGTTCCGGGAGTACTGTCCAGTTAATGAGTGAGGGGTTGCACATAGCAAGGTCTATAGATGAGTAACTGCCGAATATGTGACTTAAATAAGTTGATTCACCCGTATTAAGAAGTAAGAGATTTGATTTTTCAATAAAGTTTTCTATAACTCTTCCTCGGGAATTTAAGTCTGCCGAACCCCACATAGGGCTGTGTCCGTTCATATCTCCGACAAAGAGGACCGGTGGTGGTAATTGGTTGTAAATATGGAGTATGTCTGATGTATGTATAAGTGGGTCTTGAGGTAAATAGATATTGCAAATTGTGAATGTGATGCCAATGTGTATAGATATTGCTGTAACTTGTAATGGTGAGTCTATTCCTATTTCTTTAGAGTATATGGAGTTATTGACGGCAATGAGTACTCCTCTAGAGCCATGCTCATCGGGGCCATCGGTCCTGTATATATTAAAGTTTTTAATAGTAATTATGTCCCTAGCTTTGAGGTGTGTTTCCTGTATGCAGATACATAACGGGCTCTCATCTTGTAATAATATTTTTAAATCATTAAAGTGGGTTTTCAATCCGTTACAGTTCCATTGTATAACAGTCATTTAGGAAATGGTGTAGTGGGAGGTAAAGGATATTGTTGGAGCCCTAAATTACATCTTTTAGCAGGATCTAGAGTTGCACTAAATTTATTCATCTCGGTTTCAACGAATAAAGCTGGCTGAGGGTGAAGAAAATAAAAATAATAGTCGTAAAATGTCAGATTTAAAAACATAAATAAACATGCAAATATATAAATATACATGAATAATAATACAGACCTGTATTCATTAAAGGAAGGAATTATATTATGTAAATAATAAGATAATATGGACAGATAGTAAATCATGTTATTTATTTTGTTTTTGTACATTTATGTTTTACTAGTAGAGTCTTTTTTAATTTTCCCTTTTTTATTGTAAGACACTTCGGTAAATCCGTCATTTGTGTCTGGGGGATCCACTTCTACGATTTCGACGTCAGATGTCTTTGGAGGTATAACGTCTGAAATCGCAGAAGATTTAATTTGTGAGGATGAAGGAGATGGGAGCTGGGAAGGGGGGGGAGGGGTGGTTGGAGTTGAGGAAGAGGCAGAGGAGTGGGGGGTGGCAAGAGTGGGGGGATTGACCATAGCGTTCGTAGTGGCAGATCTTGTCACCATCGTGCGCTTCGGCTTAACCTGATTGGTTAGGGGGGGTTGGATTTTTGTTTTTTGAGATAAAAAGTCATCTGGGGCTTTGAAATTAAAAACGAAATCTGTTTGGGTTGCTGTTTCCTGGGTTTTAACTGTTTGTTTCGATTTTACTATTTCGGAATAAAATTTATTCAGAGTTTGTGGGTTTTCTTGTTTATAAATATTTCTTGCCTCATTATAAGGTACTTTTTTTGTAAACTGAATTTCTTTTATTTTCTTATTCATTATGTATAGGGGGCATTCGCGGTGAAGGCTATTATGTTCTCCGCCGCAATTAATACATTTGGGGATTTTCATACATTTTCCATCTGTGTGTTTTTCGTCACCACATTGTGAACACATAGTTTTAGGACTAGTACATTTAAGCGTAGGGTGAGAAAATTTAAGGCATTTATAGCATCTAATCGGGTTGGGTACATAGTTTTGAACTTTAATATTTTGATTACCTATTTGGATTGTTTCCGGTGGAAACGGTGTGGGAAAGGTTAAAATATAAGAGTTTGTTAAAATCTCATTACCGTTTGATTTTATTTTTATTCTTTGGATATCATTAATTTTTCCATTGAGTTCTGATATAATTTCTTCTTTATCTACAAATTGTAAATCATAGCATCTAATGACCCCCTTACTATACTTTAAAGTGGAATGAGGTTTCACTGAAACCCTGAATTGGTTAGCAAATGATTTACATTCGAGTAATTTTTTACTTTGTTTGCTATTTATTGTTTCTATGAGTAACGTTCCATCTCTTAATTTTTTTATAATTTTTACCTCTCCGATTAATCCTGTTATGAATTTATTAATTAGAAAGGGTGATACTTTTTGAAATCCTTCTTCTCCTTCTCTATTAATTAAAAAAAAGGAAGGCACATTTTCTTCAATTTCATTATTAATACGTATTGGGTCGGGCGGAGTTTTCATTCGGCCTCTTTTTCTTCTTTTGTTCGCGCTAAAAAAAGGCTCGACCATTTCAAGTTTCAGAGTTGAAATAAAATATAATAAATGAAATAAATAACAAAGCCCAAAAAGTTAATAAAACAACGAAAACCGAGAGCGACAGCAATAAACAAAAAAAAAAAGTAAAACTACCTTATCTATTGAAGCTAGCTTCTTAATCCTCTGGAGCGTAACCAAGCACACTACCTGTCTCCTTGGAATCCTATAGCTAACCATAAAAATATTTAAATATCACAATAAAAAAAATTATAAATATTCTATTAATAATTTATCAACTTATATGAGATGGATGTATAATGTCTGCCAGGAATCTATTCAAAACTGTTAATATATATAAATAATTAAATTCATAAATAATCATGTCAAGGCTTAGTAAAAATAATATATAAGTTATTTATTTATCCCGGATAATTTATTTATTTTTTTCTTGCCATCTATGGACCACGCTATTTCAACTGCCTCTTCCTTTCCCTTTCTCTTATCCTTTATTGCTTATTAATCCAGTTATTTATTATTTATCTTGATCGAATTGATTACGTGCTTTGTGAAATTTAATGTATAATAATAACATCCCAGTTAATAATTTTTATTTACTTCAATTTTCAGCATTGAAGTGTACCCTTAAAGAGAAAGAAAATGAACTCTTGGAAAAACAGTGTGCACTACTCGAGTTGAAAAATTCTGTCATAATTCTTGAAAGTAGAGTTAAACTTTCTCAGGAAGAAGCACAGAAACAAACTCGCCTATTAGAGACTTTAAGTCATGAGAACGAGGTGAAGACGAGGGAACTTTCTATCAAGTGGGAAAAGGAAAGAGCAGTATGCATCAATATTCTTTTATTATTTTATATTATGTAAGATTTATTTGTGCCATAGTATAATTACATATATAAAATAATGTAATACGATCAATACAAATTTTAGCTATTTTAAAATATAGATTTGGATGTTTATGGACGAAATTCGGCAATATTATACTCTGAAGAATTGCAAAGAATAAATATGTATATATTAAGCTTTACTATGAAATAATAAAAATAACAAACGCAAATTTTTTGTTTACCTTTAATAGGTAATTATTGTGACGATCTGTGGTAAGATATTTTCAATCATTGCATGCGTCATTCACAGGCTGGAAGCTTCTTTTAGAGGCACAATACACATCTATAACATTTTTCTACCTATGACGGTTTCTCTTGAAATAGATTCCGGTTATAAAACAATACATGCTTAATTATGTTTGCCAGCTGTTCGCTTTAAAAGTTGTGAAAAATTTATAATTTGAATATTAAATTTGCTATGTAATAATCTGTAATTATGCATGGATTAGGATTATTCTGAAAGATATTGATATACTTCTTGATAGATTTTAAAAAGTTACACCATTAATAAATTTCTACAAGGAACTGTTTGATGTTATATTGAATTTTTAAATCAAACAAAGCCGTTAACAAATTAGAATAAAAAATATTAAAATAAAATTAACATATATTTATTTAATTTAATAAAATAAAAGTTATTAATTTAAAATATGTTCGATAGCCTGCTAGAATTCAATTTCTTCTAGAAGTAATCTCATTTGATCTAAATGAACATTCTATAAATTTTATTAAGAAAGTATTGACTATATACAAATTCAGAAGAAATGCATTCTTTTTTTCCATAATTATTTATATCAATTGATTTGGTATTTAATTATGTTGTATTATTTAAGAATTCTGTAGGCATTAAAATCACTGGCTTGAGCAATAAATTGTAGTACTGCAAACTGTGAAACAGTGGATAAATGATTTAAAATTTTTCGTCAGTAAACAGTGAGTTAGGTTGTGCAGCTAGAATTAAAACAATTCTTCAGCAAAAGCTAGAGAATGGCACAATTTATCACAGCATTCTGTTCTTGTGCCGGTTTTTATTGTTATCAAAAAGTAAATTTTAAAATTGTTGTTTTTTTATTTGCCTTCCTCGTTTCATATTACTTGTCACATTGGAGGTTTTGAATGGCTGTCGGAAACATTTTATGGGATCGATAAGAATGCAACTGTAGAAAAACTTATTTCTAGAATTGTACATTTACTTATAAATAATAATAAATTTTTAATTGTTAATAGCATTTCCGATTTTTAATTAATTTAAAAATTCTGTTAACTGCAAATTTAAATGGCCTAAAAATTGTCTCTTCGTGAAGTGAAAACCAAATGCTAACAAATTAACCCTGCCATTCTTTTTTATGAATACTTTTTGAATACTTAATAAACTATATTGTAACTAATACAATTATTATTTAAAATAGATATGTTAATTTAGAAAAAAAATTATATATGTAATTGTTTCATCCAATAGATGGCATTTTTCTAGTTATTTTATTTTTTATAATTGTAATCTTACCATTTTTAATCATTAATTTATTGTTTGTTTATTGATATGGCTTTTTTTATTTGGTCTGAAGATATTTTTTTTGCTTAGTTTGAAGCTTACCGTTGTCCAGGAATTGCATTAGAACCTAATTATCTTGCTTATTATTATTTTAAAACATCTCCAGCCGATGTGAAATTTATGATTGAAATTAAATAATTTTGAATTAAAAATTCTATATGAAAAGTATTTTCCTACATAAATTTGGCTATTTATTCTGTTATGTTGTTTATTTAGTGATAATTGATTTGATCTACCTTAAATAAAAATGAATAATTTTTAAATTTAAATATTATATCATTTCAGACCAAAGTGGTCAAGCAAATTTTAAGATATATTTTTACTGAGATAGTCCATTTCATAGAAGGAAATGATGTCCTATTTGAATGTGAGCCAGAGCAGCCATAATTGTGAATCTTAAACAATTTTTTCTCTTTTGCTCTTAAATCGAGTTTGAATTATGTCTGTAAGCCTCAACTCAAACCTATTGGTTTTTGAATAAGGACCTTTCCATATTTTATAGAAATTACTGTATAGAAACCCACCCAGACAGAGAAAACAGGAAAAAATCACTAATCATTATTAATAGGAATTAATTAAGAAATAACTGTTCTGCTTAAAGTTGCATTTAGTACTCTAAAATTTAAACTTACTGGTTACTTCAGACCTAACCAAACTGCAACCACAGTAATAAATTTACCAAAGAATGATTATGCTTTTGCAGCTTTAAAACTATTCTATTTTATGGAAAATATCAATTTGTCTTGAATTTAAATATAATTGGTTAATTTTTTATGCAAGTAAATACAGTTAAATCACTTTAATACTATTCATCCTTATTTTTATTATGAATTAATTAAGTAGAAAAGTGCTATTTGCATGATGTACTATTTATAGTGAATAACAGTTAGTTTTCAAAATAAAATACTCATAACATTTTTACATGATTTTTTTTAATTTATTTTATAAATCAATTAATTAAAAAAAATATTTATTTATAAGAGTAGTGTACTGTATTTTTAAACTGAATTTAGTTTATCTCTTACAATTGATTTGCTTTAATCTATAGTGTCACTGACCCTAGGCAGAGCGAACTAGTTAATCCTACTAAAATTACCAAAATTGTAGGGTCTTCCAAATTTATGTTTTAAATAACATCTGCACACAAGGTGCACAATTGACCAACTCTTGTCACTCTGCAGTTTATGACTCAATAAAAAAAAAAGGAAAAAAAGGCTGAAATGTTAACTCTCTATAAATTTGTTTTATATATTTCTCCTTGATAGTACCCCTAACCAAAACTTGTTCACTAATTACTGAAACTAACTTTAATTTAGGGGTCACCTGTGATGTGGTGGTTTGCATAACAACCTTCTATGCCCAAGGTCCACAGGTTCACAGCCCGGCAGGTGGCCCTAGAATATTTTAAAGGGGGTAAAAAATCCTTAGTCATGCCCGTCTATCAGAAGTGATTTAACATGGGGGCTCTGAGCCTTTGCGGTGTCAGGTACTCAGGTTAAAGATCCCTATCCTAGTTATATATGAATAGGCTAAATTACTCCCACTGTAGCATTACCTGATTAGCATACAATAATAAAACTATCTTTAATTTAGAGTCTTATTTATTATAATTTTAATAAATAATTAAATCATTTATTTTACATATAGATTTTATTACATTCCTTTCACTCCTTATTTGACAGGAATTGATTTGCTGCTATGATGAGCAGATCACAAGACTAAAGATCAAAGCGAAGGAGCTTGAAGTAGATTTGCTCTCCACAAAGTCAGAGCTTGGAAAGGTCAAAGAAGAAAAAGAAATTATGGAAGGAGAGTATAAGATTTTGTTTGACAGACTTGAACGTGAAAAGAGAGATATTCTGGACCAGGAATCCCAGAGGAGGATTGAAGCAGAGGAACGCTTGAACGAGGCTGTCAAGGTTCAAGCCGAGTTAAGGGTGAGGCTCGACTCTGAAGCAAATAAGATCACCGAAATGGAGACTGGCCAAAAGGTATCAATTATTTTTTTAAATTAATTATCTTTAAATGTACTCTATTTTAAAACTTTAATTATTCTATTAAACACTGTAAGAATTTTTTTTTTAATATATTTTCTATTATAAAACAGAAGTTCTAATGGTGGATGATCCATTGAGGTCATAACCTCAATCTAATCATATTAGAGCCTGGATTTTTATGCAGTAATGTAATAATTAATATTTATAAAGCAATAATAATATTTTATATACTTGCATAAAATATTATAATAAAACCTCAAACAATTCTGATATAAGAGAGATGTTAAGGAGAGATTAAAATTTTAATGAAAATGATTTCATATTTTGTTAAAATTATTCATTTCATTTGCTAAAACTAAAATAACTGAAACATAATGTTAAAAAGAAGGAATAGAAAATAAACTATCCAGTATTCATTTATTTACTGCTAGTTATAAAATTAATATAATAATTTATCATATTAATTTATAATATGCATCAAGTAACAATAATCCGCACCATATTCTGATAACCTTAAATATTACTTTTAAAGAAAAATGTTTCTTTGACAAACAACTGAAACATAGTGTGACAAACAAGGAGTAGAAAATAAACTCTTAATAAAATAATTATTAAATTAAGTTACATTATTATACAAATAAAGTAACTACAGATATTAAATGATAACGAAATAAAGTAAAACAGTAGTTCTTGTTAAAATCTTAATTAGTTGGCAATATAAAAAAAAAAAAAAATGATACTCATAATTCTGCAGCCACAGCAAATAAGTGGCCAAGTAGAATTTTGTCCTGAGAGAGTTAACTGTAATGAGGAAAGTAGAATATGTGTTATTATCATAGTGTTTGGCTTGAAATGAAATTGTAATATATGGAATAACTTTTTGAAGCCAATGCCTTACTTAGCCCCTCATTGACTTACAAAAGAACACAATTTTCCTTCCCTAAGTTCTTTTTAAAACTCATTATGGAGAAAATTCTACTTTACCACCTATTCATCAATGCAGTAGAATTATGAATAAGAAATATATTTCACTTGAAAGTGATTTTCATCAATAGTAGCACAAAAAAAGGACTTATCGAATAATTGTAAACTGTTTCATGTTCGGTTATTTAATCCAAAATTTCAACTTTTGAAGGAAACTGTTTTATTATTTTACTGTTAATAATCTCTGTTATTTTCCCATTTTAAATATTATTGTTTGTAAAGAAAGTAAACAAAATACTTAAATCAATACTGTGTTTGCTATTAAAAATGAACAAGTAAGAAGAAGTGAAAGAATTTTTTCTTCAGTTTTGAATGTTACTAAAATTGTTTTTATGTACTTATAATTTAAAATCTGAAAGAAAAAAACTGACAAGATAATTAATTGGTCAGCTGTTAAAAGAAAAATATTTAATTGCATAAAAATTAAGGGCTCTGGTTATGATGAATCAGAATGTACTTGTCAATAGCTCTCAGAGCGGGCTTGGCGAAGGAGGGTGGCGGCTTTGGAGAGCACGGGGGCCGAGACGGAAGCTCGTCTGAGGAGGAAACTAGACCAGCTCACTTTGTCCAATTCGGAGGCTGTTCTAGAAAGGACTCGGCTTGCCAATGAGCGACTCGTTCTCCAGCGTGATCATGCTGTACACTCTAATTTTGAATACAAATTGAGAGCATGTTGCACGAAATAGCTGTTTATGCTTTCTGTTCTATAACTTTTTTTTTTTCTTTTTTCTAATAAATAAAATATTTGTAATATCATTTAAATCTTATTTTATTATTAAAATCAACAGCATGGGATTTTTTTAGGCTTACTTCATTTATTTTTTTTTTTTAATAAAATAAAATGAGCCATAATTATGAAAAAAATATAGATAAAATAAATGACAATAAATTGCAACTTAAAAAAAATTCATTTCAGAATATTTATAGAAATGTGATTAAAATACAAACGGAAAAACAAAATAAATGCCACAAAGTTGAGCCACATTAGCTACTTCCTACAAAAACTTTGTGTACAGCAATCAAAATTAATAATGACTATATACCTTCTAAAAACTATGTTTCGGTCTATACTTGGACAAAAGAATTACATGGAACATACATACAAAATCAAAAAGACAATAACTTACAAGACACTACAAACAACTATCACATCTTCTGGACTATAGTTCTTCTCTTAACATAGAAAACTCATGGCTAATCTATAGCACTATACTAAGACCTATTAGATTACATACAAAGTTAAAAAGACAAGAATTTACAAGACACTACAAACAACTATCACATCTTCTGGACTATTGTTCTCTTAACATAGAAATCACATGACTAATCTACAGCACTATACTAAGACCTATTAGATTACTTAAAAAATTAAAAACACAAGAGCTAACAAGACACTAAAAAGAACTATCACATTTTCTGGACTGTATATCTTCTATTGGCTTACGAAAAAAACAACTAATCTACCACACTATACTAAGACCTATTTGGACAAACAATATAATCCAAAATCCTAAAAAAAATTGTTAATGCACCTTGGTTTATTTTTAATCACACTGTACACAACCACATGAACAATCCCACTGGAATACCAAATATTCACTCCACTTACAGAATATTCCACTTGCCGACACAGTTTCACTTATTTTGTGTTATCTCTGACTGCACTCCCTGACCGATTCAATCCATCATAAATGTGAAGGTTTTATATTTTTATTTTATAAGTTAGTTTTGATGAATAAAATAAACTTCCAACCTACATAGTCTGATATTTTAATTTTCATCATTTATTTATTTTTCTTTATTTGTTGCATGTAAAATTCAAATTTATAAAAAACAAACTTTGACGTGTTTGAATTATGACAAATATTTATTTTAACTGCTTTTTTCAACTTTTGCAAGTTTTAAAACTAGCTTAATGTATGTGAAATACTTCTATTTTTATATGTTTTTTTTAAATGTTTTTAATATTTTTTTATTGAATGATAAATCATTTTAGCAACTTGACTGTTATCATGAACACAAATTATTTTTTGGACAATATACATCATTTATGACTTCTATAAAAGTTTATTAATTTTCCTGTATAATGTATAGTTTTTATTTCATTTTATACTCCAATCAGAATGCATAAGCAGCCTAGGCACTTGTATGCCAGTTTTATGGAACAATAAAAATTAAAAACTAAGGGGCTTTAATAACTAGGAAAAATTAAACTCAAGAGGAAATAAAGGGGAGGAAACGCTTGTTATTTTTCGGTCTTGGCAGTACTAAGCTTGTGTCTATTGTCCCGCAATCTAAAAAGCAAAATTTATAAAAATATCATCTTGCAACTTTTCATTACGGACGTGAAATATGGCCGCTAATGCTGAAGGATGAGCAACATATTAAGGTATTCGAAAATAAGATGTTGTGTAGAACATTCGATTCGATAAAGGTTGAGACCACTAGAGAATTTAGGAAAATTCACAAACAAGAATTGCAAATCATGCACCAGGTTTACATTATTGAAGTGATAGTGTTGTGAATATTGAGATGGGCTTGTAAATTTGGGCTCGGTAACAAACAAATTCCTTAAAAGTAATTAAGCGCTGTGCTGACTCATAAACATTTGAGGGGAAGACTTAGACATAGGTGGGAAGATTGCGTTAAGAGTGATCTTACGCATTTGGGTACAGTAGTGGCCCATGGACAGAAATTGGTGGTATCGAGCCTTCGGGATCGCTAAGCCTTGTTTATAGGTCTAATGATCAAAATGTACTAGTGCATAACCATGGGGATCATTTCTATAACTTTTCATTTTCCATAAATTTATTTAAAACAATTTTTTTTGTTGGATTAATTAAATGAGATTGAGATCAGGTTTAAATTATTTTGAAAAAAAGACAGTAATCTTAATAATTAACTTATTAATAAATTTTATTATTAAGTGAGCGATAAAGTTTCAGAATTAATTTTTTTAATTGTTGAATGTTTTAACTAATATTGGTTAACTTGATAGTAACAAGATTATCAAGGAGAAAATAGTTTTCCATTTGGTACAATTGGATTTAATGATTAGGCTTAGGTAGTGTAGTATTAGATAAGAAAAAAAGCATTTATAATATCTCCTGAATGAAGAATTTTTCATTGAAAAAACTTTTATTAAACCTTTTTAGTGAATTTGAAAATCTAAAATCTTCTCCTATAGCTAGGTATTAAGGAACAAAAAAACTATAACTTACTACAAAAGTACTGTTTAAAATGCATAAGACATAATTATTCAAATAGTAAAGAAACTCTAAATTGATATAATTTTATAGTGATTCGTCAAATATCTTTATATATTCCAGAAATATATATTACCTGATAAGGATGTCTAAAACATACTTTTGTACATTTTAATATTGCTTTGTATATAGCTTTTATTGTTTTTATGTGTCTAAAAACATTACCTTTCTTAATATTGTTAGTTTTGAATATATTTTTTATTTACGTCAAAACAAGTAAATATTTGCTACTGTATGTATTTGTTTTTAAGATTATTTCAATTTTTATGATTATTATAAAGTGTTTAAGTGATTATTATAAAAGAAATCTTGATTGCATGTAGCTGCATAATGTCCTTATTGGCTGTCAAAAAGAATTATGTGAAAGATTTTTTTTTTCAACAACTGAATATAAAAGTTTTATTGCCTGTTCCATAATTCTTGATTAATTAGCTATAAAATTTTTAATGAGAAAAAAACTGTTATGGATTTAAAATGCATGGATTTATAAGCTATGAATGTTGCCTTTGATTTCTTACATTTCATAAATAATTATTATATTATCTTAACTTTATATTTATATATATATCTTTTGAACAATATATTTATAAGAAAAATAAAAGAATCACTGATAGTTACGGATTTACAATCATAGATTATATTAAATGGAAATGAGAAGCCTAGGGATACAATAACAATTTAATAATTTAGTGAAGATACTTTTTTAAACTTAAAACATTTACTAGAGGGTAATTTTTAATAATTACTAGAGGGAAACCCAGTCTGTCTAACAGTGGATCATCCACTATTTTATCAATTGTACTACTTGTTGCTCAAATTGTACAGCTGTAAATTACATGTATTCTGTTGTGGCACAGGATCTCAGCAGTTTAATTTGAACTTCAATTTAGTGCATCTTTTTTGTGTAATATATGTTTGTTAGTTAAACTCAATTTTTTACTATACCATCTTGCATGTAAAATAAAATAATATATATTGAACACTAAAAACTTTTTTATTTAATTGAGAGAAAAGAAAACATAATTAAAAAACAAAGCCATTAGCAATGATTATTTTGAGAACTGGAGTGATGATCGATCTTCGAGATCCAGCAGTCGTTTAAGACTCGATCGGAATTTTTGGTGAATGCCTGGCCACACATGAGTGTGAAGGAAAATAGAAAGAGAGGGCCTTGAAAATTGTATGTTACTAAACAGGTCTACGGTAAAAAAGGGGGGATGTTACATATATAATTGAACAAATAACAATCCGAGGGGGAAATAATAATTCTGGGAATAAGAAGTGGTGCAGTGTCTCTGTTGCAGCCTTGCTTTATACTGAAAAATAAAAGATTAAATGGTGATCCCTAAAAACTTTTTTGCATTTTTAAAACTTGAAATATTTGTTTACCATGCGGGCCATTTTTTTTTAATTGATTAATTTTATATGCATTAATTATTCGTAACTGCACATAGCTTTATCTTAAAAAAAAAGTCGTTTGTACTCCCTGGTTTCTTACTCAGTTATATATTTCTGAGGTTTCATTCTGAATACATTTTTTGCAAATGATCAAATGAACATAATAATCCTACTTCACTTAACAAAATTTTATTTCTTTAGAAAATATATGGTTTAATGTTCCATGTACATGAAAAAAAATTAATTATAAAAATTATGTTAAAACAAGTTTATGATTCATGATATATACATATATAATTTTTTTTTTTTTCATTTTCCATAACTTCTTTTGATATTAAATATTAAATAAAAATTTTTAAATTATTTTTTATGTCAGCAGGTAAAATGCGAGCTTGAAAGAAGGGTTACTGAGCTGGAACTGGCCAACCAAGAACTAGAAACTAGGCTGGCATCATTGTCTAAACCAGACGCCGCTCCAACTAGCCCGATCGACTTCAAAAGGCAGAGGAGCAACCCCAGTTCCGATTATACATCAGATCATGAGCATCATGTAAGTTTTATTTACATTCATTTTCTCTATATAAAAAACTTTGGTACAACAGGAAATTTAATTAAATAAATTAAAAAATTTAATAATATTAATGATGGTCCCTGTGAGTACGTAAATACTGCTCTGGGAAGAGTGGAATGCCTCAGAAGCAGCGGATAAATGATAGAGGAGAAATGGCAACCATAGGTTCAATGGAGGAGGATTGTAAAGATTGGAGATATTGGAGGACAGGTGTATTGGGGACTGGGAATTGAGAAAATTGCAAAACCCAATAATAATAATAAAAACATTATAAGTTATTTTATTTTGTGAATAAAATCTGAAAGTAAGATAAAAAAGGATGTTAATTTAAATTTAAATATATAAACATGACCATATATAAACATATAAACCAAGACCTATTTGGACTTACGAAGTAGAGCTTTGGGGCTCCACTAAGCCATCGAATTCCTCTCGTATCCAATCCTTACAATCCAAAATCCTTCATAAAATCCTCAAAGCTCCTTATTTTGTTAAGAATAAAGTCATCCATAAGGACCTTAACGTCCCTTTTGTTGCTGATTTGGCCCGAACCCGGTATCTATCCTTTCATAACAAACTTCATTACCACTCAAACCCTCTAGTTTCAAACTTCCAACTAGCTCTCTCTTCAATTCCTGATAATCCTCCGAGGCGTCTGAAAAGATGGCCATGTGACCTTCTTAGTTGAGCTTTGATTTGAGTACTACCAGTGGGTAGTTTCTCTACTTGTCATTATCGTGTCATTATTTATCACTTAGCCTATTTACTTGTTGTATTATTGTAATACAGTTGTAGATATCAATTAATAAATTTAAAGAAATATATAAACACGAGTTTATATTCAAGCTGCCATCTAGTTGTATGTAAGACATAGTTGTAGAAATAATATATAGCTAATAAATGGGTACCTTTTTTTATCATACCCCTCCCCCTGTTCAAATGAAAGCCTTTCACATTGCCCTTGTTAAAATGTAAGCCTCCCACACCCCCGTTGCACAATCAATTGCATGGGAATACAGAAAAAACAAAAAAGTATAACATTGTAAACAAAACATTTAGTTTCACTGTTACAAGATGCAACATTATAACTTTCAATGTAAGATAAAGAAGTACTGGTAAGAGGAAAATAACTAAAACTAAGTGAAAATTTTATTATAACAATGTTACTTTCACATAAAAAATATTTTTCTTGATGGATCGATTATTCAGTTAATATTTTCACATAATTGATTAATTAAATATATGTTTTTTGTTGTTTTGTTTTTCAGAATTGGTTCCCTGCTTGTGTCCGCACAAATAACAGCAGCTCACCTGATCTAGGCATTGAAAGTGATAACAGAATGTCTAGCCTAGAAGCGCTGTCTTCTCCAAAGCCAAGCAACGGTGATTAATTTGTTTTTACATTATGAATTTTATTTAAACAAGTTATTGTTGCCTATTATTTCTTTTTAATAATTTTTCCATTACTTTTGATTTTTTTTATATTAGCTACCTACAAGTTCATCAATGTTAAATTTAGATGTTAATGATCTGTTAGTCTAAACTCCACCCATATTCTTTCTTTCTCTTTCAGTATTTAGATTTTTTAAATATATAGCCTGTTGACAAAAAATTTTAGAAATCATCATCAGATTCCTGAATCAATTTGTTTGTATCTATCCTTATCTACATCATGAAATACAGTTAGCTAGTGTCTCTGTTTTGTTACTGAGGTAGGTTATGGAGTTCTGGTAATTTTAATTAATAATCGAAAAATGCCTTTACCACTATAACCCATGAAGTGTCTTGGGTTTATGACGTGATAGAGACTACTTTTACTAAGCCAACGGCTATATGCAGAGGTGAATTGGTTAAGATCACACTCTATTGCCTGGTTTTTCCTCTTTAAAAATAGTGGCTGGGTGAGCCACAAGAGGATCTACCAATCATAAAGGATCAGTACATGGTTTTTTACAAAATAAATAATTTATCTGCCACAGCTGGTTTTCAAACATGGGATTTACACCTCAGTAACTCCTCAGTTCTCTATACACTGAGCTACTCTGCTCCCTGAAAATTGTTGTGTTCCCTAATTTAATGATTAACTATGTTTTTTACCTTTAACTGTTCTTCCGATTCTTTCGACTCCAAATGTGTTTCTTTTTATTAAAATGATGTTTCGCAGAAAACGTGATGTTTAAAGGTTTTACTTTATTGCAAAAAAAAGACAATAATATCACTGAAGTGCATTAATGGAAAACAAATTTCAATGGTATGCTATCTTCTAATAATTACAAAAATAATTTAAGCAGGGCATTTCAGTGTGTAGAGCACTGAGTTGCTGTTCTGAAGATCCTAGGTTCGAATTTATCTGTGACTGATAAATTATTTCATCTGTTAACAGCCATTGATGGACCCTGTGTGAGCTGCAGACTTTCTGGGGCTCACCAGCCTCTATAAAGTGGGTAAGAAATCTTAATTGGGAGAGAAAAAAATGCTGTACCATAATCGTGAAGGATCGGGGTTCAGTACATGGTAGAGACTGTTTAAGGAGGTGATTTGTCCTATCTCATTCTTAACCACCAGATTTTTCTCCCTTAAATTGTGTACCCACTTTATTGAGACTGGTTGGGTCCCAGGAGAATTCTATAGGGTTGGCAACTAAGTCATTGCCGATTTCAAATAAGAAGGCAAATTCAGAATTTTTGTTTAAAAATATAACTTTATTCAATTAGATATTGCCCGTTCTTGTCGATGACCTTTTTCCATCGTTCTGGCAGCGTAAAAATTCCCCGTTCGTAAAATGTCTGGTCTTTGCTATTAAAAAACTGAATTAGGTGTGATCTGACATCATCCGCGTTGTTAAAAATTTTACCATTTAAAGAGTTTTGCATGGAACGAAACAAATGGTAATCCGAAGGCGCAAGGTCAGGGCTATATGGTGGGTGTGACAAAACATCCCAACCCAGTTCCAATAATTTTTGCCGAGTAACCAAAGATGTGTGGGGCCTTGCGTTATCATGATGGAAAACAATACCCTTCCGATTTGATAATACCGGCCGCTTTTCTTCAATTGCATCCTTCAGTTTGTCGAGTTGTTCAACATACACATTTGAATTTATCGTTTGGTTCTGCGGCATGAGTTCAAAATACAAAATTCCTTTGTGATCTCACCAGACTGACAGCATAATCTTTTTTTGGTGAATATCTGCTTTTGATGCTGTTTGGGCTGGTTGATCTTGCTTCACCCACGATCTCTTGCGAGTAACATTGTTATAAACTATCCATTTTTCGTCGCCAGTAACTAGGTTCTTCAGAAATGGATCATTTTCATTGCGTTTCAGTAGCGAATCACAGATGCTAATCCGTTGCGTCAAATGAATTTCCTTTAGCTGGTGAGGGATCCATAAATCAAGTTTCTTGACATAACCAAGGGTTTTTAATTTTTTTTCAATGCATGTATGCGACACATTGAGCTTCTCTGCAATGTCTCGTGTTGTGCTGTGACGATCTGAATCAATAATGGCCTTGATATGGGTTTCATCCACTTCGACTGGGCGGCCAGATCGTTGTGCATTTTTCAGTGAAAAATCACCGGAACGAAATCTTTCAAACCAATTTCGACACTGCCTTTCTTTTAAGGCTTTATCTCCATATACGGCACATAACTTCTTTTGTGCTTGCGATGCGTTCTTGCCTTTTCGGAAGTAATACAATAAAATGTGTCGGAAATGCACGTCCTGTTCTTCCATTTTTAAATTGGGATAAAAACAAAACTAAAGAACTAATCAAAAAAATTTTTTTACTAATTAAACGTAGAAGTCCATACAGTAAGAAAAAAATATAGGTTAGGCTCTGGCCACGTTAACAAAACAAAAGAAAGCGTAGAGTGAATCTATCGACAAAAACGGCAATGACTTAGTTGCCAACCCTATAGATCCCATAGAATATATCTCCGGCTGATAACAGATTAAATAAAAGTCTGCCAGCGAGCGTGATTTGAACATAGGACATTCGGAATGGCAACTCAGCATTCTACCGCTGAGCCACTCCACTCTCAAATTGGGAGAAAAACCTGGCCATTTTCTTTTTTTTTTTTAATATATATAACTTGTGCTTCACTATTAAATGAAGAAATCTCTTTGTGTTAACATTAAATTAAATAACATGCATCGGTTTCATTTAAAGGATTTGTTATTGATGGTACAGTTGGTTGGTTTTGCAGGCGCTGATAGACCAGACAAACTGGAGATGGAGAACATGGAGCTGAGGGCACAGCTCACTAGGACTCGAGAGGCCCTGGAGGAGACCATTTCGCAGTTGGCATCGGCCAACCAAAGGAAGCGCCAGGTCGAGAAAGCTATCTGCAGGCAGTTGCACAAGACGCACGATATACTCAAGCAAGCAAGGCTCAATCTTGACGGAAAGGAGAAACCTGTGATTTAGACATTTTAAATTTTAATCCTTGTTTTATTTTTTCTTTGCTTTTAAAATGTTAAAGGTATTGATTATGATTGATGCTGAATTACACTGTTTCATTAATTTTAATTACTGTATATATATGTATTTGTTATGTCTATTTTTCATTATAAACAAAATTTAACATAAACAAAATTTAGTTTATTACTAGTCATTACAACTTTACTTTTAAGAGATATTTCCGTTAAAAATTTTGAGTATTATCTTAAAAGTATTAATCAAGTTTTTAAAAGACTTTTTAAACTTAATTATTATGTGAATTAAAATTTCTTATAAGTTATTTCCTTAATTTTATATCCAAATTATTCTTTTTTTTGTATTTGTCAATTAACTAATATATATTTATATCAAATATATTCATAGAAGTATTTAAAGTGAATTAACAAGTACTTTCTATTAGTGTGTTATATTTCTTGTAATTTATGTATAATTTTTTTAATCTAAAATTATAAAATAATTTTATAATGATATCTGTGATTTATTAATAGACTTTATGGCCAAGTTTGTAGTTATTGTGTATTTTTGGAGTTTTTATTTATGTTTTAATGAATAACCAAGTTTTACAATTGAACATGCCAGTGCCAAATACTCAGGCTTATAAGCCTGAACACATATTCAAAGCACAACTGCAATGTAAATTGTATATATTTATAAATATACTATATTTATATATATTTTTAGTTATTTATATAATATTTCAGTATTTGTACATAGTTTTACAAGAGTTGTTGACGTAATAAAATTTACCACATAATTTTTTTAATATTCAAAGATTTATCCCTTTTATTGATTAAATATCCTTATTTATATCTCGTAAAATTTTAAAGGTTGTTTACTATGCATTATTTGTCATCATGTCGAGGATTACCCAGTTTTATTAACTCAAATAAATAGTCCACAAAATTAATTTTTGTAAAGTGCAACAGAAAGTTTTTAATGTTTGTGGGTCAGTATAACAAAAAGTGTTTGTTGCAGCTTATGATAAATTTTTTTGTGATGTTATATTGAAGTAAAGTCCAAGCATATATAGGGAACAAAATAAAAATAAAAGAACCAGCTGATTTTTGTAATTATGGGTTCATTGATAAATCACAGATCATAAATAAGTAGGAAGTAAGAACCAAGATATATAGTAACAATAATATTTAATATTTCAAATGATATATATTGGGGTCACTTTTAGGCTAGTGGTCAGTACAGCTCAGATCAAAAAGGGAACAGAGAAAAGAAAAGGGTTAAACAATGGATACAGCATCAAACTGAATGCTACGGATGATACCGGGTCCTGATCAAGATTAAAAAGGAACTTAACTGAAACCCACTTGGACCCAGATAAGTGTCCGATTTGAATTGCCTCAGGCCAAATTATCATGGCGTGACGACCAAATTCCGGTCACGATGCCCTTCCAAAGGAGAAAAACTGTTATATCTAGGGAAAGTAAAATGCTTTCTAAAAGCCAAAATGGTAGGAAGATGAAATGGCCTTCCACTGAGTAGTGCATAGAAAGAAGAGGACCTTAGTCATCATCCAATAGAAAATAGGAAAGGATGGTAACAAATGAGGGAGATACAAAGAAGGAAAATGATAAGAAGCACACCTTGTCATATATATTTAGGAAGGTGGGAGGACAGTATGCTCAAAATAGAGGGGATTACAGATACACCCTCATTAGTGACAAACGGGGAGGTCCAAGAAGGTTGGAACCCAAAGACAAATAGAAAGATTTACCAACGAATGAATGATGCAAAACACTAAAGGTTGGTTAAGACCCAAGGAGCAGGGGAAACCAAGAAGCTCGTGGAGTGTAAGACTGAGAAAGACAGGGAACTCTCTGCGTAACTCATGAGGAGGAGAAGGCTCCAATAGGAGATTTTAGAAGTTCCCTTGGAGAGGATGGAAACTGCAAATGGTCATGTAGAGGAGCATGAGTATCAAGGTTTCGAGAAATCTGTGGTATAGAATCATTATTGACACAGGACAAGAGAGAAGAAAACACTTTATTGAAGCTTTACAATCTGCCTGTTGTGGGCAATAAGTAATGGTGCTATGTAGCTTACAATCATTCCATAAAAAATCAATGATATAAACGAAATAAATGCATAAATAAATATATACAAGCGAAAAAATGTATACAAAAATACAGTAAAAAATATATATATATATATATATATATATATATATATATATATATATATATATATATATATATATAATAAAAAAAAATAATAATAATAAATAAAACATAAAAGAAATATACTGTACACATTCATACTCTATTTACAATTTGCCTGGGGTCCCCGAACTGAGCTTCTTCCTCATGAATGAGGGCAAAGCAGGAGTCCGGGAGGCCCCAGCCCCCTTTCCCAGCCGCGTCACTGGCATTAAACGCCAATGGAAGCTGGTTAAGGGCGATTCACACACACACAGGTCGTGAGTGGAGAATCTGGCCAGTGCCAGTACTCCAAATAACATTATTATATCAGGTCTCGAGGCCATTGCCGGTTTAGGCGGCGGGGTGGGTTATATGGATGTGTGGAACTGGATAATGACTGAGCCAGGGGGTTGGGATGACAGGCAAGGTTTTGGTGAAAGTTTGAAAATTTAGTAGGGATGAGATCGAGGACGAAAGGAATGTTGAGATCATTATGGAGGGTTTTGTTGGAGACATAATAAGGACCATTGACAATAGTTCTCAGGACTTTGGATTGAAAGGATTGAATGCGTCTGATATTCGATTTTTTCGCGGTCCCCCACAGTTCCAATCCATAGGTCCAAATAGGTTTGATGATGGTCTTGTATATTAGTAGTTTATTGTCTATTGAAAGAAGGGAGGTCCTACATAGTAATCTGTATAGTTGGCTGAATCGTCTGTTAAGTTCTTGTCTTTTGAGTCTGGTATGAGGATTCCATGTAAGTCTTTTGTCTAGGAGAAAGCCAAGGTATCGAACTGTGTCGGAAATGGGCAGGACGGTTTCATTGAATTGGACAGAAGGACATGCTCCCTGGCGAAGTGTAGAAGTCACGTGTTTGCATTTTTCCTCGTTGACTTTGATCCGCCATTGGTTACACCAAATTTCAATGAGTGAAAGGTGCCTTTGGAGGTTCGAGGAAGCCATTTCGGGATCTGGATGAGATGATAGGATGGCTGTGTCGTCTGCGAACGTTGCAAGGAAGGTTTCAGGAGTAGTTGAGATATCAGCGGTGTACAATATGTATAGGGTAGGGCCCAAGAGGCTGCCCTGGGGGGACTCCAGCTTGAATTGGGTAAAGATTTCACTCATTCAGAAAAATTTCACTCAATCTGCCTAAACATAGGTGAAAGTAGGCGCCAGGCAGACCAAGTGACATATCTTGGAGGAAATTCAAACCAGGGAATCGCTGTGTTAAAACGCATTTTTTCTGTCTTGGACTGGATTATCTCACTTTGTTGATGTTCTTCAGTTTAAAAAAAAAAATACATGTCTTCTCTTTTTTATAGATTTTCAATGATACTAGCTATTTATTTGTTAGAACACAAACTCTTGAGTTTATATTTCTTCAGTTCATGTTGTAGGTACAATTTCCTCCATTAGGTAGTTGAATTTCCTTCAAGATATGTCACTTGGTCTGCCTGGCGCCTACTTTCACCTATGTTTAGGCAGATTGAGTGAAATTTTTCTTGTACCTCTCAGTACCTGGGTCTTTACAGCGGCCATGTTTAGCTTTCGCTTCTCATACTATTTCGTTTCTAAGCTTGAACATTTCTTTCCGCCATCATCCTATGTATGCTATTCGAAGTCACACGATGCCTACCCGATCGTCGACGTAAGCCGCTTCTATCCCTTCTGATTCCAGCTCCCACAATAACCGATCAAATGCGAGTTTTCAGATAGCCACGGGCCTTAAATCTCCTATCTTTGACAGTAGTTGCTTAAGAGAGAGTAGAAGTTCCTGGAGGTATCAAACTCCTGCAATCGCAGAAGTTTGAAATGTCGTGAAATATTGAACCGTTTTGTCGTGGGTGGCTCGCTTCTAATAGAATAGGCTAAGTATTTGGCGATTAGGTGTTCCACGACCTATCTGATGAAAGAAGGGAGGCAGTACGTCGGTAGGCCTTAGGCTGTTCCTTTTGCTGATAGTTTGGTCTCAAAATAAATTATCACGCCCCGATACTGAAATGCAACAGATTCTACGGCGCGACTACGCTATTCTACACTTCAATCGAGCTTTGAAGAAAAAAAATATAATAAACTAAAACAGTAATTATTTAAGTAACTAGAATTGAAACCAACAAGAAATTCGTTATGTAATCCATAATGAAACATGCAATAAGTCAACCCAAAAGATCAAAATTTCTTTTAAAAATAAAAAGGGCGTATGAACGTATCGCCGTTGCTCTATACTCGAATAAACCCGAACTAACAGTCAGTGTTGATCCAAAGGGACAACTTCCCGAAGGCGGGTATCCACCATGTTCGCATACCAGCAGAACTCCGCGCTCCTGTAACCCTGTTAACGGGGACAAATTTTGCGAACACAGCTGCACAACATAGTAGTGTTTCCGTGATCGTTGAAGCAATATGTACTGGCAAGTGCAACCTACATTTTCGTTCATTATTTGACAGGAGATTAAAGATGAACTCCTCGTTTGGCAAGCCAAATTTTATGAAAAGAGATGTGAAAATTAGTTACTGTTGGTCCGGATGCCGTTCACTGCACTCCCCTTAGCGTTTGGGAAAAAAAACTCATCGAAGCGCCCTAGAAGATTTCTGAACAGCTACAGACTTGAAGGGCGAAAACAAATGCACTTGTTGCATGTTTGGATGTAACGGAAAAAAGAGGTTTCACTTGATTCGAACTATAAAGCATTTTATTTAATACTTAAAGAGAAAAGATATGCCCCCGGCCGGGATTCGAACCCGGTGACAGACTGTCTCGGAGAGACAGAAGATCCGGGTTCGAATCCCAGCCGGGGGCCTATCTCTTTAAATAAAAAAATTAATACAATTAACAAAAAATTATAAATAGTAAGATTACGTAAGTCAACAAGAACCTAAAATTAAAGTAATGCCCAAAGAGCATTCGTTCTCGTTTGTACATCGCAAAAAATTGCGAGAACACGGGGACATGGGATCGGATAAGAGAATAGATTTGTCCCCTGCCGGCAGGCGACTCCGGTGGCTCAATTGTTTAGAGCACTGTCACGGAGAGACAGAAAATCCGGGGACATATCTTTTCTCTTTAAATAAAAATATTATAAAAAACTTAATCTCTTCCTCTCTACCGCTTTTAGCAGTGTGAGGAGCCTGCTTATAGAGCTTGATCCATATGTCTCGATCCTGAACCAACAACTTTCTCCTTCTCCAGTTCAGGCCTCTCCTGTCAAAGGCTTCCTTAACCCTGTTCTCCCAGTTTCTTCTAGGCCTTCCCTGAGGTCTTCTACTTTCCACTTTAGTCTCGAAAGTGGCTTTAGCCAAACGATCATCAGCCATACGGGAGACATGTCCGAACCATCTCATCCTAAGTTCCTCAACGATGTCTGCTGCTGGTCGTATGCCTCGATTGGTTCTTATCATCGCGTTCCTCACACTATCTCTTCTCGTTTTCCCCTCAACTCTTCTTAGATACCTCACTTCCATTGCTTGGAGTTGACTTTTATGCTTGCTTGTGAGGGTCCAAGATTCAGTTGTATGTCAGGATTGGGAGAAAGGTATTTTTAAACACTGTTTTCTTGGTGCCTTTTGTAACTTCTTTTTTTCCAATAAAACCTTTCTTAAGAGAGTTAAAGCATTTTCCTGCACATTTTATTCTCTCTTGTACCTCTCTATCAATCCAACCGTACTCATTTAGATGGGCCCCAAGATATTTAAATTCTGCGACTTGTTCCACGGGGACACCGTCTAAGCGGACTATTCTGTCTCCTCGCTCTGCTCTCCCTCCTATTCTCATTATTTTGGTTTTATCAACATTTATCTTCATGTTGATTTTTCTTAGTTCCTCCTGAAGGACTCGTTGGTTAACTGCGTTCCCGAATGCTACCAAATCATTGGCGAAGTGTGACTAAAGCGAGAAGTGTGAAGAATGTGGGTCTTAAGTTTCTATAACCCAGATGGTAAGCCCTCATTTCAGTTATACTCTTCTAAGAGTAGAGTACAAAAAATTATAAAGCCCATAATAGGAAACTTTTGACAAGGTGGTATAAATAAATATTTGTCTCGGTGAAATATGTATAAATCTCATCTGCTGAACAGATCAGCATCGGTATAACGTGCTGCCGAACTACAAGGAAAAAGTTTCTTATCAGTAGCCATAATATTACGATAGGAATCTAATGAAACCGTTATCGGATCTAAATCTAGAGGCGTTATCGATGTATAGGTATTGGTATTCATATGAGGGTCGTTTGATAAGTCAATGCGAAAATGGAAACTACTTAATTTTTTGGGATTATCCTTTTTTATATATTAATGTAGTCCACTTTTTGGCCTATACATTTCGTCCAACGCTGCTCTAGTTTGTTCATATCTTCCTTATAATTTATTAATAGGATTTGTCAAAGTCTGCAAAATAGCTATTCGTTTTTTCATTCACCCCCTCGTTGGAATATTTATTATTCCTTCATATCTGGGGACAAATAATAGTCCAAGGGAATCAAGTCTGGAGAATAGGGGGAGACAGTCGCCATAACCTTCCGGCGGAAGGAACGATCTTATCCTTTTTTGGAGCAGATTTTCCCTTGACCACCCTTGTTTAGTTTGCGTTAATACTCAGGAGTCTAGTGATGTATCCATGTTTCATTCACAGTGACAAAACAATACTTAAAGTCCTGCGGATTACGCGGGAACAGCTTTTTGCAACACTTCATAGGATTTCGTTTTTGTCCATAGCGTGACCCATTTTGCTAATGGCTTTTTTATGTAATCATGGATATTACTATATTTCGAATTAACCTTCCAATATGAAGCTTATAAAAGCAATGCTTAATAAAAAGTAAGATGCTTTACTTTACTTTGAATTCAACTGTAAAATTCCTTTTCAACAGAATTATTAAAAACTAGCTTTTGCCCGCGACTTCGTCCGCTTTGATTTTGAATAAAAACTTAAGTTGAGTTTAAATGGAGATTGAATGAACTAACTATCTACTCCAACTTAAATTAAAGTTATACTTCATATTATTCACAATGACTTAAATCATTTGTAAATTCAGCAAGCCAACTAATTCTTATTCCTTTGTTGATCGATTTTCATAAAATGTCTTTTAAATATTAAATGACATAATTGCAGAATTTTACATGCGTTTTCAATTGAATTCCACTATGTAATATCCAAAACTGTAATCTATTGAATTAAAATGAATACTCGGATTGCACTAGAGATATCCGTGGGAAAAAACAGTTTCTCCTCTTCCACATCAGTAATAACAGTAACTTCTATGTTTTTGAGCAAAACTTTTACCTGCAGTCTAGTCCCATTGCACAATTTCGGAGGTTTTAAATTTTGGAGTAGTGTTACAGGTGCCCCAACTTTATGTAAAAGTTTATGTGCTAGCAGACCAGATGGATTTAAAGTATTCAAAAATTCAGAGGGATAGTGCAGAGCTTCGTGAATTTTGACTACTTAATCTATTGACTTGTCAATCAGCTCGCCTTCGAATGCCCCTAGAAGCATATCATTGATTTTAGATGCACTCTCATTTCTATCCTTTATTATTATTATTAAAACCCGCAACAAATAAACTTTGAAAACCATATCCAACTTGACGGGCAGAATGTGGATAGAGTTGAGGAATTTGCGTACCTTAAATCCCAAGTGAACCAACAAAATGATATTAGGGCAGAAGTCGAGAAGCCGATTATAACCGTTAATCGCTATTTTGGTCTCCAGAAGCATCTACGTGGTGGTCTCCTGTCCAAATCCTCAAAGATAAGACTGTACAAAATTCTCATCTGACCAGTTCTCACATATGCCTCAGAAAACTGGACCCTGAACCAAGCACACGAACTATCACTTTTGAGATTCGAAAGGAGGGTCCTCAGGAGAATATATGGTCCAGTTTTGGTGTATGGAGAGTGGAGGCGTCGGTCCAACAATGAACTGACAGGAGTGTCAGGGTTAGAGGTAGCTACAACGAGGTCGAGAGGAAGATCGAGAGAGGATGCCCACAAGGGTCGGTCCTTGGGCCGGCCCTGTGGAAGCTTGTGTTCGACCAGTTGCTGGGGGAGCAAGAAGAGGAGGGTTCCTTGCCACGGCCTACGTCGACGACCTGACAGTCATCGTGGCAGAGAACAGCAGAGCCAGACTGAAGATGCAAGCTGAGAGGTGCGCCAGTCTCGTAGCAGAATGGTGCGTAAGGAGGAAGTTGAGTATGGCCGCCGCCAAGATCCAGGCCATACTCCTCAGAGGCTCCACAGACAGGGCTCACCCTATCATTTTGGGGATTCAGGGAGAGTGAGTCAGGCTGGGTGAGGAGGTGACGTACCTGGGCGCTAAGTTTAGGAGAGGCTTCGACGCCACCCCTCACCTGGGATACCTGAAGGATAGGGTGACCCTGTCACTGAATGGACTTGAAAGAATAGGGGGTGCATTTTGGGGCCTTAGGTACACTGCAACGATGACCATTTATAAAGGCGTAGTCTTGGGTATCCTGAGGTATGCATCCCCGGCGTGGAGCCGCAACCTCACGCAGCTGCAGAAGAGGAGACTGGCGACGATCCAGAGATTGGCTCTGCTGCGAGTCACGAAGACTTACAGAACGGTGTCGCATAAGGCGGTGCAGGTGCTTGCCGGAGCGATGCCCCTTGGACCTCGTTCTGAGGGAGGACGCCGTGAAGTACGAGGCGAAGAGGCAGGGGCTAGGAACGCTGCCGGAGAGACTCTGTCAGAGGATCGGCGAGACCCCGGACATGTGGAAGAAGATAGTGAGGGAGGACTCGATAGAGGAGTGAAACAGACGGTGGGTGACAAGCCGGAAGGGCTCTACGTTGAGGAAGTTCTTCCCCACCGTCCAGTCGAGATTGGCTGCCACAAGGGTCCCCCCGGACTACTGGGTCTCGCACGCACGGTGGGTTCCGGGGAAAGCTCAGTGAGCATAGAGAAGAAATCGACCCCCGGTGCCCCACCTGTGGAGTCCCAGAAACGGCAGAGCACGTGGTGCTCTCCTGCACCGCGATGGAAGGACACCGTGCCAGGTTGTCGAGGAAAACCGGGATCTTCACCCTCGCCGAGGAAGACTTCCCCGCCTGGTGGAGGAGGACAATTACCCCCATTTCAGGGAGTTTGTCTATGGGTGGAAGGAGGTGGTCGGTCCTGCGCACTTCACCATCAGCAGGATACGGCCACCCGGCGAGCCACCAGACGACGGGTCACCCCAGGAGGAGAGAGAGGAAGACAGGAGGATGCAGACTGGCCGGACGCGGCGGACCAGGAGGGCTGGACGGCACCCGGACGGATGCAGACCGGCCAGGAGGCCTAAAAGGTGCTGCCCCATCAGTAAGGTGCACATCCGTGCACTGGGCAGAACCACAGATTATTATTTTTATTATATTTTGTTCCCACAAAATTATACGTATTCCCCCTTGAGATTATGTATAATAAGACGTTTTAAATAAAGAGTTGTTTTGTGGCAGTGGCGGGCGTGCGTAAACCCAACGTATCAACCCGCCACTGCCGAAACCCCGTATGCCAGTAATGGCAGGAAGGGAAAAAAAAAAAAAAGGTTTAGGCTGTGCGTTGATCCGCCAGCCAGTTATACAGGACAAGGCATTTTATATGTACAGATAACTGCTTTAATTTGATATTACTTAAATTATCGTTCCAATCCATTACCATTGATCAGAGGAAGCTGTACCTATAATAGCAATGACATAAATAATCATCCGAATCCGAACTCTAATCAGTAGGATCCTTTAAGAGTTTCTATATCTTTTGGTCCTGCAAGAGCTAAAATTTAAAACATTTTGACACTCTCTTAAATTGCCATGGCCATTATTTTTAAACCATTCATCATGTATTGCTTCTGGTTTCCCCCAAGTTGTCAAATTCTTTTACTTTCTTCTTTCCAGAAGAAACATGTGATAAATGGATTGAAACATTTTGAGCCTATTGCTACAAGTCATGCTGGTAATGATATAAAGTGGAATTTTTTAATTCTTCTTTCTGGAAACATTAAATCTTAAATTTGGAAGATTTTTTCTTTTTTGTCAACTTTCTTTGGTGCAGTATTATTAAAACAATTTCAGTATATAGCAATCATCTTGAGACATACACGAAGTTTTTGCTCCATATGTGGCTGCTAATGAATCAGTGCGCACTTACTTGCAATGGTTTTTGTTTGGTGGGGAATTCTAAAATGAAAGGCATTACCGGTGCCACAATGATTTGAATAAAAAGATCACAGATAAAAGAAAAAAAACACAGATGCAATCCTGAAAAGAAAAATTTAATTTTATGGACACCTAAAGATTAACTGGAAGATTTAAAATATTAGAAAAAGATAAAATAAAAGAATACATGCTCTGTATATGTGAAAAAGTTCATTTTTGCTTACTCGGAAAAAAAATATAATGAAAGACTTACTTATACTTTGAATCAAGTTCAAATAAAATTTTAATTTCTTTATCAACTCTGCATACTGACTTAACAATACCAACAGTTGACTATTAAGAAAAACTATAGGGACACCCAAACCCTTTAATAGAACAAATGGGTACAGCACTCATACCAGAGAACAGTAGGAGGATACTAGCAAGAATGTGGATGAGGGACCTATTATCATAGGAAAAACGGAAGAGGAGCCCTGGGTTCTTTTCTTCTTCATGCCTCTTATGTTTTATTTTACCGTCAGCCAATCTGCCGATAGTCAATTTTTTTATTTGACCGGAGGGGATAATAAAAATATAAATAGAGAAAAAAAATCTTTTTAACTTTTTGGCAGCTTTTTCTGATGGATGCACATTTTTATAAATATTTATAAAATATATATGGAGAAGATTTTAATGATGAATGTAGAAGAAACTAGTGAGAGCCCTTACTGTGCTAGTTTATACATTTTTTTTTAAATGTGCAGGTGCTGTAGCCAAATCTGATTTGGTACACAGACATCAGGGTTTGAAACCCTATAAAACAAAAATAATAAAAACAACAGAATAAAAATAACAAATAAAACAAACCGAATCAGTTCACATGTTCAAGAAACAATCATGGGACAGGAAAAATAAACATAAGGGCAGACCAATGACCTTTTTAGATAGAGAAGTCTCGGAAAGGTGTAGATCCTTTTAAAATTTCAATTAAAAAAATTGGACCCGATTAGAAAACTTTGGTAACCAACTACCTACTCCTTTGCAGGAAAGTAAAAATTGTAAAAAAAGTCTAAACCAAAAAATTAGCATAATCAAGGGTTCGTTGCAAGAATAAAAATGGCCATGGATAGTGAAAAATCCACTGAAAAGTCATCAATTTATTCTTTAAATTTAAATTTAAGACTTTTCATTTTAAATTTAAAAATGAAAAGTCATCAATAAATTCTGTTTTTACACTAGTATTTTGAATCGACCAATATTCCCATAAAAAGAAAAAAATCATGCTTAATTATCATGCAATCAGTAATTTTTTACAGAGATTTAATTTCTTCTCTGGTATTTCAAAATAATAAGAATGAGGAGTTAATAATATTAGTGCACATAAGGATATGAAGTATTAATATACTTTTACTGGAATCATGATTGTTATTTAATGTTATCCCAAAAACTAACATTTGACGCACTTATGGCAATATAGTAATGAGTTAACTACACTTTGATACTGATAAATTTATTAAACTGTTGCTTTGTCTAAGTACAAAACATTATGTCATTTAATTTATATTTTATTAGTAAAAAAAATAATTTAAACAACAGAAAAGTTTTCAGAAAAAGGTTAAAAAAAAAAGTATATTCTTTTACACATGTATATGTATGTATAGCTACAAATGGTAGTTTTTAGTTTATACAAGAATAAATTATCATCTGGAACAATATTTAAAATTGAAAATATAATGATTTGGTGTTATTAATCTAAACCTTGGCCGTCATTCCATGGCACATAATATAACATGCTAAGGAATATCTTGTCTATATACATAAATAAAAATTTAAAACTATTATATAAAACAATTTATCATAAAATTATATAATTTAAAAGACATAAACAATTACTAACATAAATAAAAGACATATATATATATATATATATATGTATATATATATATATATATGGACTAAATATAAATATACAATATCAATAAATCATTAAAACACAGTATTATGGTATGGGAACTTTAATGATAATTAAAATTAAAAAATTAAAATAAAAATGATAAAAAATAACAAGCGTATTTTAGTTTGCAAGATTGATTTTGTTCAACTGAATAAAAACAAATCAAAATACACAAAACTAAAATACAAAAGAATATATAATTAATTAAAATCATATAATCAATAATAAATAAATATTTTTTCTTAATTAATAATAATGATAGATGTTAGGTATAATTTTTATATAGTACATTTGATCATAATTGTTAATTAAATATATATATATATATATATATATATATATATATATATATATATATATATATATATATATATATATATAAAGAAGGATATTACAGATAGTATAGCCCAAATTAAAAGAGAATAAAACCTTCCTTAATTGTCACTGTTAATTCAACCAACTGTCATTTAAAATATATAACACATAAAACATAAACAACAAAAACATTTAAAAAGTTTTAACATTAAACAATTAACTAGCACTGATCATATTGAAGGATTCAATGCAAAATGCAGAAACGGAGTCAATCACACAGGCAATCTCTTCGCTCAATGATGAAAGTACAAATTGTTGCCAAAATTGTTAATATTAAAACATTAGATATTAATTAGATAAGGAATTTGTATATGCTCAGTGGGATTCATCCAGGAATATTTAATTTTTTTATTCTCTAAAATTAAAGATCTAATATACAAATAGTTACGAGTAATCTAATTAATATATTACATAAGTTGGATATTTATTTCTCAAACCGTACTTCTAGGGTTAGAATAGATAATGAACAGAAAATTGTAAGAACTGATTGAGAACATTTATTATTCTGTAATGAAATGATAATTTTTTTATAATGTTAAATTTTGTGATTTTTGAATTTTCTTTTTGAATTTTTGCAGACAGAGTTTTTATACTGTTGATCATGAAACCTATATATTGAAAATGACCATTTAGGTCGAAATGTTTATAGAAAATAGATGTAGCAAATGAATTAGGACTAAAGGTTTTTTTGTATTATTATACACCCTAAGAAAAAATGAAATGATAATTATAAAATAGTAATATCATTATATAAAAACAGAAAGATATTTTCGTAAAGCACTTAATACATAAATAAAGCAAAAACAGTGCAGCAGCTGGATAAAAGGTTGGAAACCATATTTAAGACTGAGTGCCTTAATTATTACTTATAAATCACTTTTTAACTGTACTACATACAAAAGAAATACCCCCAAATTAAAAATTTATTATCAGCAAACGAAACAGTAATAATTGAGCTAAAAGTATGATTCAAACAAACTATAAGGCCACAACACTTTTTGCTTTAATTTTACTTTATTCAATGAAAAACTATTTAAAGAACTTATTAGAAGCCTGCTGTGAAAATATTTAAAAACAAAAATCAATATGTATTACATACATATGTTATTTAGAACTAATACAAGACACGCGACAATAAAAATAATGTAAAAGCTTTAAAGGGATTTAAAAAATAGTTCTTATAATGAAAATTTTCAACGTTCCTTGTATTACTGAAGTTCAATATCAAGCCACATTTTCAACATAAATGGTTTTGGAACAGTTAATTTGGGCTAACGATTTACTTAGTAAGATTATTAAAATTTAATTTACATAAATAAATAAATAAATAAATATATATATATATATATATATATATATATATATATATATATATATATATATATATTTATGATAAGACAAGCTTAGTTATTACACAGCATTTTGCTTAAATCATAAATTTTATTATTATTATTATTGTTATAATTATAAAGGCACCCTAGAAAAACAAATTAAGAAGTTTCAAGTACTTTAAAAATAATATAGCCCCTTTTTTAATTTCTAACATTCCTTTACTCTACAAATACCTTGTTGATCTTCCCTATTTAGTAAAAAATAAAATAAAAAATAAAGAACAAAAAGTATAACACAGTAACAAATATAATAAAATCTCTTTCAAATGGAAAAGAAACAAATTTAATTAATGAATAGCAGAATTAAATACGTACACGTTTCATCGATTGAGCTGAAATAATAATTTTTTGCTGAAAAACTAATTAAATAATTATGAATATCAAACGATTGCCCCTTCAACTCACATAACAAAATTAAAATAATTGTTACTTATAAATCACACTCATTTAAGTATCTCAGCAAAAGTTAATAAACGAAGGGTATATACGTTGAGAGGTGGGGATCGAAATATGACTGTACAGCTTTACAATATCATATACCTTTCTTTTAGGCGACACGAGAAAAACCCGTAAACTTAACTAAATCTCTCAATTTTCCCCCCTTTAGAATAATAGATAAATGAATACTAAAATCTGACACATCACCAACTACAACACTTTAAAAAGACTAAACTCATTTTGTCCATTCTGTCTTTTATTAATTAATATTAAGTTTTTTTTTCTTTTCTATTCTTTTAAATGCTTTGATATCAAAAACCAAACCTTTTTTTATCAAATGCATGGTTTTGCTTTTCATTGTTAATATAAAATAATTCAAACAATAATGATAAATAACTACAGTCTAGAATAAAGACATAACCAAAATAGGAAAAGTAGACCAAGTTAATAATTAAAAAAACAAAAAAAAAAAAACAGCACTCATAAATAACATAACATTCACAAACAATAATTATATTTTAGTTTTGAAATGAATAAATACAATAAAATTTGTACTTGTAAAATAATTTTAGAAATACAACAGGCTATCAATACTTCACATGCTAAGGCTTAATTAAAAAATGGTATTTCCGAGCACAGCTGATCAGATCAGATGACTGAGGAGTATGAATATGACAATGTAAATGGTGTGAGGAAAAAGTGGTTTAGATATGACAAGCACGGCCTTGGAAACAAAAAGGAAGAAAGACACCTATGGAAGCCAACAGATTTAAACCAATTGAAACCTTTATGAACTTACACAAAACGGAATGCAATTTTTATAAAATATTTCCCACAATTACAACAAAGGTTCACTAAATAAGATCACCATTCTTCATACTTTTTTTTTCAGACAAAATAAATATGGCTAAGTTGGATCTTTTTTTAAACAAGATTATAAATGTTGCTATAAGAACTTTGTTCAAAGATACAGCAGGTAATAATGATCTAGAAGTATGTACTTTAAATACTCATATTTTTAATTTTTTAAGGTTTAAATTGTAATCGAACTCACAACAAATGAATACCCATAAACAATATAAAATTAATTTTAAAAAAATAGCTTATGCTTAAGCTAATTATTTGTATAGCTTATGCTTAAGCTAATTATAAAAATGAATAATTATTTGTAATTTGATAGAAAAAGTAGTTATCTAATTCCCTTATCTGAGCCTTTTTATTAACAAGGCTTAGATGAAAAAGTTAATTTTTTTTTTCAAGATCGCACCTTAAAAACATTGCTTATTTTATTTTATTGCAATTTGATAGTGGTATAAACTTATCCAATGCGAAGTTCAAATTTAAGAAACTACAGATGATAAAAATAATAAGCATACTTCTGAAAAATGAAATAAATCAAAACGGAAAACTTAATGACTGATTAAGTTGAAGACTACTAACAAGTTTTAAGATAATTAACGATATGTATTAAAGTTCTCCAAACTGTTTACCATAAATATTTAATATGATATCTCTTCTAATTTGATGATATACTAATACTTAACATATATATTTTTTAAATATTCTCTTGATTTATAATATAGGTTTTACTGGACTAACAATTGATGATATTTAGTTAAGAAGCAAAAAAAACCATTCTCCAGTCACAATTATTTATTTTCTTATTTCCTACAAAGACGTTTCGACCCCTTGGGTCATTCTCAATTCTTTAATTGTCTGTCATGATTCATAAAATTTTTCTCATATGGATGTCTATGATATAAAATTTTATTGGAGATATATTCTTCTCCATGGTCATTTTTTACTCTCTAAAAAAAAAATGACCATGGAGAAGAATATATCTCCAATAAAATTTTATATCATAGACGTCCATATGAGAAAAATTGTATGAATCATGACAGACAATTAAAGAATTGAGAATGACCCAAGGGGTCGAAACGTCTTTGTAGGAAATAAGAAAATAAATAATTGTGACTGGAGAATGGTTTTTTTTGCTTCTTAACTAAATATTCTCTTGAATAAACTGGATTTTGAATCTACATTGACGTTTTCATTAAATAAATATAGATCAATTCACAATATTTTTTAATGAGTTAATAATAGTGATCATTATATCAATAGTTCTCTTTAAGTTCTTACTTTTCTAAATTTTTGACTATTCAATTTAACAGTAAAATGTAATTTAAACAGTAGAATTTAGATTAAGTCAGTTTCAGCTCAGGACAAATAATTAAATAATCCAAATGATTTAGGGTTGATCAGATATTGGTATACAACACAAGCTAAATATGCCTCTTAATAACTTAATGCTTTTAGGAAGGAAGGGTTTTTCCACAAACAACTACTTCAAGGTCATCATACTGGGTCACACCTCAACGAAGGATGTTGGTTCGGTTCTTTGAGTGATAAGAGTTAGGGGAATTATTAACTCGATTAAATATAATGCATTGTCCGATGCCACTACATATAAATTACAGCCATGTAAATTTAAAAAACATATAAATTGTCTTAAATTTAAGACAATTTAAGAGGTTACGAAAGTAATTGAAACCTATCTATTAAAAACAAAATCCATTTATATAATCAGATACTGAAATACAGATAATTAAAGACATAACAGCTTGAAATTACTGATAATAATAACATGAATTGAAAATTATTTAAAGTCTCTAAATAATATTTTTTTAAAAATGGTACGGAAAAAATAAGTAAAATGTAACACTAGGTAAAGATAATAGGCCAAATATAAAATATTCAATTGTTTAATTTTTCAGGTTTATATATAATTTTTGAGAGTAAAAACGTATCTAACCGTTACACAAGCTATTCTCTGTGAGTTGATGACAAATAAACTTAAATTGATAGCAGCTAGTATATTTTGTTGTAAATATCAAATTTTCATGAGTTGTAGACAAACATTGTTATAAGTTTTTTTGTACTAATTGAAACACCCGTTTTGCTGAGCTGAAATAGACTTCTATAAGCCGACACTACAATTTTTTATAAATTATATTTTTTTTGGAAATATTGAAGCTCAAGGCATAATTAATCTTAAAAAAAATAATTATTTTTTTTTCTATTAATGTAAATCATGCTAACAATAATCATAGAAAAAGAATAAATAAAAGGAAATTTTTTAATGGCATAGGATCTGTGACGGAACTGGTCGAGAGTATTTTGGACAAAAGGTATGAAATGATATGTAAGAAGTTGTTATATACAGTTTAATTAAAGCTACTTTTTAATTTCTTTTCTATTTTTTTGTATAACAATATAAATTACAAGCACATCACATCAGAGCTTGAAGGGATTTCATCCTAAATTACCTAATCACTATATTTCGGTAATCAGTTCTTCAAATTGCACTAATGGAAATTTGTTCATAAGTGAACTTTAAAGGATGTATTTCTGTATTATTTAATTTTTGAATGTTTACAACTATTACAACTGTAACTATCTCAAAAGGAGAAGAATTAAGAGTTAAACAGATCCTTCCTCTAATTTTTTTTTCAAAATACATCTTTAGGGCAGATCGTTTGGTGGCCAGCACCAATTTATATGTTACATTTGACTGTACACAGTTTACCAGTATAACAAAATATATCCTTAATTTAATTCACGAACTATAGCATTGTATAAAATGTTGAGAGTTGAGAATGGTTGTCTGAAATGACTTATTGAACAGATATATATATATATATATATATATATATATATATATATATATATATATATATATATATATATATATATATAGAGAGAGAGAGAGAGAGAGAGAGAGAGAGAGAGAGAGAGAGAGAGAGTATTAACCGGATTAGGTTTTTTTTAAGACAAAAAAAACAAAAACAAAGGACATTGGCTCTTAAAATGCAAAAGGTCAATACTGCGATTATTGAAAAACAAAAACTATAAATGCAACTCATTTCAGTCTTAGAGTAGGCCTGAAATAAAATAGATTAAACGCACTATTTTAGCACTGTAACATCATTAACACATGATTCTAAATAACAAACAGGGAGGTGGAATAGTCTTCTTACAATGGTTGGTGAACTGCCTCTTCTTGCACCAGTCCGTGGCCTTTCTCTCTCCATTTACTCTTTGTTTTAATTGCAACTGAAATATAGGAATTCAGTGTTTATATAAACCACTATATTATATTATCTGAGTAAATGAAATTCAAAATACAATCAACCTTAGTCATAAATTAAAAAATTCTTTTTTTTTTGATGATTTGAAAAAACAAAACAATCTTGAACTATAATACAATTTTCTATTCATTGCTATTGTCTACCATTGTCTGAAGATATGGTGTGTATGATGTACTATTAAATTTATTGTTCCCCCAATCTACTTCACTGTTCTACATTTGAGGTAAATTTGAGGAAATTTTTCAAAAGACTCATCTTTCTTATTTGTAAAAAACATTGAGATGCAGTTTTTACTTTAATGTGAGCATTAACAAACAACCAACAGAAGAAAAGAAAATATTATGAAGGCCAATTTTAGGATTTTGAACAGCACATGCTTACTTTTAACCCTTCATTTCCTTTTGAATTTTACTTCTTTTTTAATGTTAGTTACTAAGTAGTTAAGTTCAATGTATTCGAATGCATTACCTACTATAGCTCGGATGAAATGACCACAATTCCTGCTACTTGCAGTAATTTTGCTTTTAATGCCCAAAATAAAAAAAAAAAGCAAAAGTAATACACTTCAGTCCAACTTAAATTAATCTCTTTAACATCATGTTCTAAAAATGGAGGATAGAGCTCATGATTTATAGAATGTTAGGCAATTAACTCTCAATCTAATTTTTGTCAAATGAAAATAATTTTTAAGTGAACTTAAAAACTTTTACATCAGTGGTTCCCAACCTTTTTTTTTTGTACAATGCCCCCCCTTGTTCAAATAAAAGCCTTCCACGCCTCCCCCTATTTCAAAATTTGTACAGGCATATGAAAAAAAATCAACAATTATTACATTGAAAACAAAACATTCAGTTTTAGTATCACAAGATACAACATTATAAGTTTAAAATTGAGATAAAGAAGCACTGGTAAGAAAAAAGTAACCAAAACTAAGGGAGAATTTTTTTATTTTTAACAGTCTAGCACCCACCCTCCCCCCCAGGTTGGGGTACACTGCTTTACATAGTCAAAAACCTCAAAATGTAAGTTTTGATAGTTATTATTTCCCATCAATTATTTTGTAATTTAATTTCTAATTCATTATATTTCATTTTAACATTTCTATCATTACTATATAACCCGTTATATTTTCTTTGATACTGCACTGTTGATATTGTTATTCTGTTTTGTTTTAACCTCATCCCTGATGATGGCCTAAAAGTTAAGCCGAAACGATAGCATAAGTAAAATAAGTTGTACTTATTTTGTGTAAAATGTATTGGCTGCATCACTTATCATTTTCAACATTTCTCAAGATATATCCAGTCAACCATTTCAACAGTTATCAATGTTACAAGATATTAAGAAATATATAAATAACGAAGTTAATACAAAATAATTACCTTCACTACGAACTGTGATAAGGTGTAATATAAGTTGCGGGAAAAAGACCTCGCCTTAGCCCTATTTCTCCATGCCACCAATGTTGATCAGAGCGATCCGTCACAGTGATAACATCTCCTCGCCTAAAGCCTAATTCGCCTGCCTCCTGGGGTGTAAAATCATACAAAGCTTGAACCAAATACTGAAAAAAAAAAAAAGAAAATCAATAGAAATAACAGTGACAATTTTTAGGAATTATTAATATAAAACAGGTATTATTAATATAGCCAGTTGTATGTTGAACGTCTTGGTGGTGGGGTGCTGTCTCATGTTTGGGCTGTTGATCGTTGGGATGTATTGCACCTTTTTCTTCGAGATGCGATTCACATAACCCTTTTTTGATTTTGGTGTCTTGATAATGCCTGAATAGGCGAAACGTCGACTGGTAAGTAGGTGTATTTTTGAAACATAAGGCTTTGCATTGTGGTTTTTCCCAATTGCATTATAATAAAACAGGTATAAATAAAGCAACTTCTTTTCAGAGAACAATTTATCAAATGGTTCCTATAAAATTTTAGTTTAAAGAATAAAGTGCCAACAATTTCATCAGATAAATTTTTATATAAAAATAAAAGTGAAATATTTACTAATTGAATGACTAAATATACCATTTTAATTTTTTTTGTCATATAAACTTTATAATAAAAGTTTTTGAGGAAAATAAATATTTACCTCTTCTGGTACCATATCTCGCAGTTTGACATCTTGTGATCTAGAGACAGAAGCAGTACGATGGTATTCAACTAACTCATTAAGGCTATTAAATTTTACAACCCAAAGGAAAAATTTTCCTTGGGCATCTCTTAATACTTTAAAATGCTGTACTCCATCTGAGCACCTAGAAAAAATAATAATAAATAAAATAAATTATCAGAATGAAAAATTGAAGCATAATGACTTATTATTTGAACATAGACAATATAATAATCATATTGATCACAAATTGTGATCATTTTATCTCATAATTTTTTACAGAGCATGCGGATGGACAAATAATGTATTTTTTTAATATATATTTCTTTTCAGAACTTAGTCCATTATAAAATAAATACATAAGTAAGGAAGAAATAGTGGGAGGGCACCCCCAACTACATTAGAAGTTCCAGTCAACTATTCCTTCTCTAACATAAAATACATATATTTTGTAGAAGTGTGATGAATCTCGCAGGCCAGAAAAATGTTTAAGGAGCACATGTGGCCTGCGGGCTGGCCATCCCTGGTTTAGAGAATCTAATTGGTGAATAATTAATATCTCAACAGTCTTAAACTATTAATAACATGATATAAAACATAATTAAAAATTTTAAAGTAAATAATTATTTCTTAACAAAAAAATGAAAAAAATTGTATATCAGATATTTCTTCTTATTATAATTTGGTTATAAATGAGTAAAGGTTAAAAATAAATTCTTATGAGATATTTTTGTATTCTTGTACTAATATGAGCAAGCAAAATTTAGGAATGACTTACATGAGGTTTTGAGTAGGCCCAGGTTCAAGTAAGACCGTAGTGCTCAGAAATAAATAAGTAAGTAATGTACTAAATAACAATTTTAAATTCCCACCCAGGCATTGAAATAGACAGAAATGGTTGAAAGCTCCATTAGATTCTTGAAGCCAACAACAGAAAAATATCAAATGAATAGTTATTTTAATTTTCGCTTCAATTGCAAAGGCATTTAAATGATAATTAGTACATTTAGACAGTGCCACAATACTCAATCTGGTAAAACAGGAAAGTGAAGGGGAATGGACTCCATTGAACATAACCCTTACACTCTTGGGTATCACCTTCTTTGGAAAAATTAGGTTTTAAACAGAGAGTGAGTAATAGGTATGAATTGATAGGGAAGGAATCTTAACTTTTACAGCTCAAAGAAAGTTTAGTAACTAGTTTTTCTTTTCTAGCATACTTATCTGTCAAGAAATTAAAAAAAAAAATTAATTAAGGACTGTATTATAACTGAGCCAAGAGGTTTGAATTTTTCCCACGATCAAGCTCAACCACTAGGTAATTTATAAAACTTGTAGAGGCTAGACAAGCCCCACGAGGATCCCCAAATCACAAAGAGGCGATTCATGACTGATAAAATAATTAATAATTTATCTCCCACAGTCAGTCTTGAACCAGGATCCGATTAGTAGGCAAGTGACATTCTACACTGAGCTGGTTTGCTTCCAAAAAGAATTTTATAACTATTCAAAAACTATATCATTTTAAACAATTAAAACAAAACAAAAAGTAAATTGATAAAGTAGAAAAAAATTATATATGTAATTTTTAAACCTTTTAAATCTAAAGCAGTTTTCGCAAAAAGCCTACTTGGATAACATTTATGTTTCAGAACCTTAAGATAATTTCTAATGAATAAATAATGTGAAGGAAAATATCAAGGTAAAAAAAAGGCTATTTTTGTGGGAACGACTCCAATATCAAACAAAAATTTATTTAAAACTATGTTATTTTAATCATATTCTATGCCGTAAGTGGAGAAGGAAATCCAAATATATCACAACGTAGAATAAAAGTAGGAGTGGAGGGTCTCAGTGGTAGAACGTTGAGTTGCCAAGCTGAAGATCCCGGGTTCAAATCCCGCTTGCTGGCAGACTTTACTTTAATCTGTTAGCAGCCAGAGATAACTCCTATGGGATCTAGGACCCTCCTGAGGCTCACCTGGCCTCTATTAAGTGGGTACCCAAAGTAAGGGGGAAAAATCTGGCAGTTGAGGTGATCTAGGACGAATCACCTCTCCAGCACAACCGTAGTCCATGAAACAGTACAGCCTCTTCCATGTACTCAACCCCTTCAAGGGTTGTAGTGGTACACGTTTATTTTTTTTCATAGTAAAAGTATTGTGTCATTCATAAATTATAGGTTTAATTATATCCTTAATGTGTTTCACATCCATTGTTGTTTTACTCTGAAAATCATCTACTAATTAACATCCTCTCACTTCTTATTTTCCAATCTACAAAAAAAAAAAGTCTAATCTCTACGAACTTGTCAAAGACCCCCCTCTTAAACATCAAAACCACTTTTCCACTTGTAAGTGTAACTCTTCCATCATTGTCGAAACTAAAAACATTCTTCAAGATCACCTCACACAAGATAAATATTTCATCTATTCCGGTAAGTGTAAAACCTCTGAAATATTTGATAAAATAACTGATTTCATAAAATGATATTTTTACACTGCATTTTTTTCTCTCAAACTTATAAGTTCTTATTTTTTTTTTCCGGAGGCAACTCCAAATGAAATTTTAATTTCACATATTATTTTAAAATATATCTAATAATTATTTTGTTAGTTGATAGTTACTGCTTATAAATCCTGACATGCTAATGTTAATTACTGTGAAACTGTTTAAGTTTACGACAATTATAATAGTTTATTAATTCCTATATTATTTTTAATATTTATTTAGTCGGGGCTTGATTCTGAGTCACTGCAGAATGCGTTTCTTATTACTAAATATTTTCGTCTTTTATCTTCCACCTTTAACCTATAATTTTTCCGCTCCACACATAGTGGTTGTAATATTCTTAGTAAACTATGAGTAATATAATCTATCTACAAACGTGCACCTTATTTTTGTTGTTTTTAATGAAATTTTTCCATATACTTTGTTGTTAATTAGGATTTGTTCATGACCCTTTCAATATAATTTAAAATAATTTTAACATAAATATAAATTTTATTAGTCACAATTCTATATTATTGATTGTCAAATTATTCCATATGCCATTTATTGCAATAAATTACTAATGCATTTTATTATGTTTGTTTTTTCGAATTTCGTATCAACAAAACCGTTTTTTATGCAATTTTAGTTTTCATAGTTTGTAATTTTTTTATTTACATTAAACATCAACATTTTTATTTGTCAAATTAGTTTCTTAAGTAATTTTAGTATTCATATTTTCAAATCTTCATAAATTACATATCATCGATTTACTCTAGTTATTTTTTAATTTTTCATAAAATACTTTATTAAAAATGCATTAATAAAGTACTTCTATTTTTATATTTCATTATTTAAGCAAACTGGTCATACGTGCTTACTAACCATTCCATCACTGTCTTTGGTCCTGCCACTGTTAATGTTATTAGCTGATGTTTAACTGGTAATAATCTAAATGTTAATTTGAAACATTGGCACTATAAAAAGTAAGTTTTACTTATTAGTACAATTAATTTTTGTCAATCGGTAAATTTCATTATATTGACTTATATTACTCATTAAAAAACAATATAATGATTAATGATTAATTAATTAGAAATCAATTTGTCCACTTCTTTCTCCTCAATCTAAGTAAAGTATAATTATGGGTATATAGTAGGAAATATCTTGATCAATGTTACTTTGATTATGAAATCAGTTACACAAAAACCTTAATTATTCTTTCCTTATCAATATTGTAATAGATTGAACAGGCATTTTTTTTTTACAATAAGTATTTCTAATTTTAAATGTAATTAATAAAAATGAGGAAACACACTTACTTGACTGATAGAGAAAAATCACCAGGAGAACTTTCACTGATTCGTATAAGGAAAGCTCCTTCATATTTGTTCATTAACAACTTTTCCGCATCGGCTCTTGTTATTCTACCGTAATACCAACTGAAAAGATAAAATTTAAAGCTAATGCAATATATAAATACCTAAATTAAATTATGAAAGGAGTATTAAACCATGAAATCCCTGGCTTTCAGAGCAACAAAGAAAGAAAAAGTAACCTTCAATTTTCAATGGTTAATGAATTACATACGGATATATAGATAAAACATGGTAGTGCAACTCAGAAAAACATACACAAGCATTAAGATATTTTTAGTCAGAACCCGGGTTCAAACATTCTTTCTAAAACTGTAATACTTTTCTTTAATTTACCATAAACTTACTTTCATTATGAACTTTATTGTAATTATAGTATATTTTAATGCACACTAACGAAATTCTCACAATTTGAACTTAGCTGACAGACTGCTTCTGCTGTCTACTGAAATATGATACATGAGGTTTTATTCCTAACCAAAAATGTACTTTTAATAGAAAATAAGAAGTGAAACTATTCAATATGATAAAGGCATATTTATTTGCCAGATAAATACTTTAATTAAAACTGTAGGATAGCACAAACACTTTCTCAATAGAATATATGCATTTAGGATGACTCTAAAAAATTACTTACTCATGATTTTTCATTTCAATGTAATTACTAGGTATGAGGCCTTCTCTTCCATCTAATTCTGCTCTGTACCAATTCATGTCATCTTCCATATTAAGGATCTATTCACATAATAATAGAAGGTGATTAGAATCATAATGATATAAACATACATGTACATTAACGTACATATAGTTTTGTGATAACAAATATATCACCAAGCAAATCAATTTGAATATGATTCATAGATTCCTCACCTTCAATACTTGGCTTTTCCGGAAACTCAATTCATCTTCAGCAGTAGCATTAAAATCGTGTTTCGCTGTTGCTTCCATTATTACAAATCTAGTTAACAAAATATAAACAGAAATTTAAACGCTGCAAATCGTCCTTGAATGAATTAGATGTATAAGGTTATCGAGCCCCCTATGTCACGACTAACTTCAATTATGGATTAAAAAAAAAAACTAATTTAAAATTAAACTCTTTGCAGAGTTAAAAAAAATTACGAACTGAAACCATTAAAAATCGCCGACGTGAACCACCTAGGAGAACCTATACGAGGAAGTTTTTACTGGCAGACATAGCAAGCGTTCTATTTCCAAGAACCTCTCTCATGCCCTCTGGCGGATCAGGTAACAACTACTCTCCTTACACTTCAACTCTATGGTTCCTTATATCATGTGTAATTTTTAAACTTTTTTTTCTAATAAAAAAGACTATTCCATCATTTAATACAATAATGATAAGGGAATAAATGTTTAAGGTAAATAAATAAAATATACTTTTGAATTATTTTTTTTAACTTATTTTATTCTGTGTATTATTGACAGAGGTACGAATTTGTGTAAATACAATCTTATCTTAATAAAGTTTGCTAACTATATAAAGGCAATTGGCATGTACTAATAATTATTAATATACAATAAAGTGAAAGATTGTGGGGGTGGGAAAACCCCAAACATAGTTCAGTCAAATAGGAAAATTAAAAATATTTGATTAAAAAAAAATTAATGTCTTGAGTATAGGAATTTTAATCAACATTTAATTGATTCCTTGTCCCAGAAATTTTTAAATCCTCTAGATATATTTATTTTAAAATAAGTACCAAGACTGTTTTTACTTAAAAACTACATTTTCCCTTAATGGGAAACAATATAAAGTAAAAAAAAAGAAAGAAAAACTAAAGACAATACGATTGAATAAGTTAAAACAATTAATTTGTGTGTAACAAAGTGTAAATATAATTAAATTCATCAATAAATATACAAGTTTTTGCGTAATGTAAAATATAATTTAAACTTAATCGCCAAAGAGAAAGGTCGGTTGGCGTTTTTGAATAACATTCAAATCCATTTTTTTTTTTTTTTTTTTTTTTATATTCCTCTTATATACATTTAAATATAAAAAAAAAGAAAAAAAAACAAACAAAACACATATCCTTTAACTGTTGGTCTGAATGAGTTTTACTATAATAGGTTGGGATATTTTAGCAACACCATATATTTACAAGCCTGTATTTATTTATGCCCTAACATTTCCAGGACAAATTAAATACTTTCAAAAGTCAAGTGCTAAAACACAATAAATGCAGACAAATAAATAAAAGTATGTAACAGATTAAACACATCAACATGTGAAAGTTTCATTATATCCAAGTTGACTTTTAATAGAAAAACTTGTAATTGTTACAATGCAATGAAATGGAATGTACAATGACTTCTTGTAATTAAAATATATATAACCAGATAATCTCACTAAAATTTTCATTCTGAACACACATAATCTTTCATATTCCCTCATACATACACAAAAATGCTATTCTAATTTTTTTTTAATTTCATAACGAGCAATAAAGTGATGCTCATATATTTTTCAAAAAAACTAATATGTGCGGTAAAAAATAACTATATGCGAAACAACCTATCATCTAACCCACTCAACAACTGAAAACAGTTTCAGGTTTTAAGTACTCTGGCAATGAATAATCCACATTATATATAAATATAAAAATTGTGATCTTTCACTATGGTACACTGTACATTTTACAATTTCTGTTCAGGCAGGCTACAGAAAAAGGTGGGAACTAAGTTTATGAGTACATGAAAATAAATAAATACATATTGAACCATACAAAGGAAAATAAAATACAGCAGTAAAGAGGCATCAATAATTTTTAGAAACTTAATGTTTCAAACCTCTACCTTACAGGATTCACTAATAATAATTCTATACAGATTTGAGGAAATACTTTATTCACTACAACTGTATTTTTGGTTATAAATAAAAAAATAAACCAAAAAATTGGAAAAATGTAATATGAACAAATAATGCAACTGTTGAAGTTTTCGCTCCCACCTTAATAAGGAAACACATAATAAATAGGTTATACCAGTTTCTGTCAGCTAATCGGTAATAAGTAAACACAAAAGTAGACAGACTAATCTGAGGTTGAGAGGGATTAACTGTAATACATCCTTCAAAAAAATGCATTATTAGGTCACTTGGAATCCGGTTTTGGTTTTTTGGCAGGTGGTTCATCTGAACCTTTGCTGTCCTCATTAGCTGAATCGTCAGGTAAGGACATGGAGGTATCATCAGTTGCAACACCCTTACCATTGGCATCCAACGAACTTTCTCCATCCGAGCCGTCCAGTACATCCTAATAAAAAAACAGGTACGATTAATGACAAATAAAAAATAGGTGCCATTAAGAGGTAAGATTTATAAAATAAGAGACAACCGGTGAAGGTGCTGAATTCAATACTAAACAGACCAACGACACACATATAAAGAGAGGCTGTCTTATCGACCATAATGTTGTAGTATGAGATAAAATATATACTATGTTAAATCGTAGTGAACATGTAAAAGATTAAGAAAGAAGCCTGAAGCCTATTTTAAGCATCAAATTTTTATACCTAATATTTGTAATGTAAAGTATTACTTCAAACTACAAAAAAAAAATAAATAAATAAAACGCTTTGATAATTATTATTTTATATACAAAATTCAATTTGGAAAATTTAGTTGAATTATAATTTTTATATACAGAATTGAATTACAAATGGATCACTGAAATTTTCTAAACTGAATTTGGAAAAGTACAGTAATCCATATTTAAAGGAGAAAGAGAAAAATTTTCATAATAGCTAGTAGATTTTTTACTTCAAAGTTTATTCAAATGAACATTAGAATAGTGATACTACATAGACATCACATTCTCAATTTTTTAACACACACTAATTGTAAAAGATATGACTCCAGCAAACAACTCATTTCCCCTCAAATATGGTCTTCCAGAAATGCCTATGAAAGCTAAACATTTTTTTAATGTTATCAGAATAAGCAAAATTTAATTGATCCAATATAACGCATACCACATACAAATTTAATGTACCATTTTAATCATTTAGTTTATTAAAAAAAACACTTTGCAACATTAGGAAATCAACAATAAACAAGTAAAGTTATAAACAGGACCAATGGCTCATGGCTTCACTTTTACTAAGAACACATTCTTAGTAGTCTTCTATACACTTAGATAAAAAGGTAGTAGTAAAACATAGGCAATAATAACAATACTAAAAGTTAAAAAATACTTAATATTCTACATACGGAACTGGCGGCATTGGAAGATTCAGACTCATGAGGTGTAGCTTTTTCGTTTCCATTGCTATGGGGTGGTGTACCATTTGGTATGGAGTCTAGTAGTTCTGGCTGCAATTCACTAGCTACATAATGTGTCCAGAGAGCAAGTTCTACACGATGTGGTGACCAGCACGAACCGTTGTTATCTAAATAAAAAAAGAAATTTGTTATTAATTAATGGTTCAATATATGATTATACTTATGGAGAATGGAGTCCAGTCAACTATTTTCCTCTCATACAGATTATACTTATAGTCTGAATTTGAATAAAAATGTATATAATACAATAATTAACAATTTAGGTAATCTAATATTAAACTGTATATAATAATATGTAATAAGAGTTAGTAAAACTCACTTTCACTATTTAACCTCTCTGCTGTAGCATTAATGTGGGAGACGAAATTCAAATATTCCTTAGTGGTATAATCTATTCCTTCTATTTCTGGTATAGCCATTAAACATTCATCAGCCATGAAAGGTGCCATTTCAGGAGCAGCTGCCGCTAATAATGCTACAAAAAGTCATTGTAACCAATTTAAATAAATGCATTTATTCATCTCAAATCATAAATTAACTAGTACAGAAACTAATTTGAAAAGTGAAACAAAAATTTATTCAATAATATAATTTAGTTTCATACCAGAAGCCATAGTTGTACCAACACCCTTCAGGTTGCTTAATGCAGTTATCGCTTGTTCCAAATTAGGAAGCTTGCGGAAAGCTTTTTTGGTTTCTGCCATGACTGCTCTGGGAGTATTTACTTTAACTAAATAACTGAGTTGGGGAAAGAATTTGCCTCGCTGTAAAAAAAGAACAAAATATTAGAAATTATTACATATACAGGAATCAGCCGTGTTAAGAAAACATAAAAATTAGTGTGACTGTTGCTTACTGTCTGCTTCCATTTCATAAGTTGAACAAGTTCTTCGTGATTCAAATGTGCATCTTTTCCTCTAGATTTGATTTTCTTTGGCAATTCATTTTGATACCTACAATTTTTAATTGTATATAAATTTTACCACTCTTAAAAAAATAATTAAATAAAAACTATAAAGCATTGTCTGAACAAGTGACAAAAGATCTCAATATTAACAAAACATCAATATTAAATAGTTTATTAAAGGCCAATGTAATAGCAAGATGCTAAAAATAAACTAAAATAATTAAACTTCAAAGATATAAACAACTTTTAAATTGTCAGATCAATGCTGAGAAGAAAAACTAAAAAAAAAAATATCAAACAGTCATGCATCAATAACTTCTTTCTTCAACCATCATAAATATTAGGGGAATGATTGAAAATATCAACCCCCAAAAATTTTTTAACTAATCTATAAAGATCAGAGAAAACAATAGAAGGAGAATTAAAAAGTTCAGAAGCCGATAAATATTATTTTTAACAAGTTATATGATTAGTCTTTGTCAGACTCCATTTTGGTTTGCTGAAATGGGAAAGCTGAAAGTAGTACAAGTTTTACATTACGAAACGAATTATTCAACAAAATAATTTTCCGATATTATCCGAGTCAGCACGTTTATTAAACCCTCTAATCATCGAATAAAAATGGAACGAGAAACAATAGCGTTAAAAACGATGAAATGAGCCTTTTAATAAATGAATAACATTCGAGGCTCACGTCATCGATGTTGGATATGACGCTACCAAGGAAATCTGTAAATAGAACCTTTATAACAAGCTCATCAACTTATTAGATTTGAGGGAGACATTGGACCCCACGTGACATGTTTGGTATTTAATGACTGCCACCGCTGTGAGGATCATGCAATTGTAAGATTGGCAGTTAGCTCCCTGCAGTGGTAGTCACAAAGCAAGGTTCAATGACATCCTACCTCGCCACTAAAACTCGAAATTAACTCATAACTACTCACCAGTTGTCCAGTTTGATCAGTTCCTCCGGTTTCTTGTTCTTTCTTTCAGCCTTCAGCCTAAGTGCTTGTGGATATAAACTTAATACATGTTCGAATTGTTTTGCTGAACCCGCAGCGAAGAAAGTAGCTGTGTCTTTTATGGAGGAAGCCATTGTGATAACTGAAGTGTTCCACAACACCACTAGAGCGCTCTATCTTTAAAATGGGCGTTTTTATTTTGTAAAGTTTTATATATTAAATGTAAAATGTATAAGTTTAACTAGACGAAAACATGACTATTTGGCGGAAGCTATACAATGATTATTGATGTGTTGCCTGTAACCTCCCTAACTAGCTCCCTAACGGCAGCTGCGTTTCATGAATAGCTTAGAGTGGGGGAAAATAAATGACCTCGTACCCCCTTTCCTATAGAAAGGCTCCTCTACACAGCCGTTCCCAGGATAAAAACTTCCACCAGCATAATTCCTATTTCTTTTCCAACTTCGTCCTCGACTTTTCTTCACATATATGAATAATATTTTTCAAAAGCCTTTTAACTGAGCAATTTCATTAGACCCAGAGGGCTTCTCTAACTTTTAATATTACAGTATTAAACGAACAAGCTATAAAAAAATCTTTATTCAAGAACACGAGGTTCTAAAAGCATTTCATTTCATTCTATAAAAATCTCCAACAGCTTAACTCTACATATAAAACCAAGCAATTAAAATCCTTCAATTTCATTCTTCAAAGTTTTTCTAGCAAAATTTTTAATTAGTAAATAGATAGCAGAAAATCAATCAAGAAAATCAAACGCCATCTGCCATTTTGTCAATAATTTTTAGTGACTGCCCCTTTTTTTATTTTAACTAGTGCTTCCTTTAAAAAAAATTAAATTTAGACTAATTATTACATCTTATTTAGTAATAAGCACTATCTTCTTCAAATCATTTGTTCAAATTACAACAAAGAAATCATCTTCACTATTATACTCAAGCAATAGATAGTTTCAGATATTAAATTATTTAAAAAAAAATCAAAATATACAATTTGGACTGAAATGGGTATACTAGAATACTAAATATGATCATCTCCCAACTGGTCATTCAAATTACAACAAATAAATCATCTTTACTGCTATACTCAAAAAATAGATATTTTAAATGTTATTCATTTTAAAAAATCTAAATATATGATTTTGACTGAAATAGGAACGTTAAAATACTGAATATTAATTGAAATTATGTTCATTATTTTATTTTAATATTAGAATAAGATGATTTATTGCACCATTTTTAATGTAATTAATTCTAACATAAAAAAAAATTGTGTTGTGATTGATCACTACAACTTATTTAGTTGTAAAAACTATTTTCTCCAAAATTATTCAAAAGTATTTTGTTCATAACACAATAAAGATATCATCTTCACTGTTATATTCAATATGAATTTCAATATTATTAAATGAATTTTTCAAAAATCAAAATATACAATTTGGAATGAAATAGGAAAGTAATAGTAAATAATACTGAATATTGATTTAAATATTCTTCATTATTTTATTTTTGTTATTAGTTACTGCTCTATTTTTAATATAACTAGTTCAGCCATAAAAAAAAAATGTAAATGGTGCTTAATTGTTACCACATATTTATTTGTAAGCACTATTTTCTCCAAATTCATTTGCTCATACAATAACAAAGTAATATTCCCAACATAAAATTTATATTTTAAAAATTATTAATTTATTTTCATCAAATTATACATTGTGGACTGAAATGGCAATTGAAAAATTTTGAATACTAAATATTATTTTCTTCAAAATTGTTTGTTCAAATTACTACAAAGAAACTATCTTCACTGTTTTACTCAAGCAATAGATATTTTCAATGTTATTAATTTATATTTTTATCAAAACATACGATTTTGAATAAAACAGGTATGTAAAAAAACTGAATATTAATTGCAATAATATTATTTCGTCCTGCCCTGTTATTAATGTAAATAGTTCTATCATAAAAAATGTCTGTGGCTATTAATTATTACAACTTATTTATTTGTAAACACCATTTTCTCCAAAATCATTTGCTTAAACAAAAATGAAGAAATAGCCTTCCCTATCATACTCACAATATTGATATTCTCAACGTTATTAAATAATTTGAAACAAAGTACAAATTTTGGACTGAAATGAAATGAATTAAATGAAAATATAAAATACTGAATATTAATTTCAATTTTGTCCAGTATTTTATTTTGTCAATTAGTTCAGTAACTGCCTCGTTTGTATTAATATTTGTAATAATATATTGTAATTAATTCAGCCATAAAAGGATAATACATAAGGTGATTAATTATTTCAACTTATTTATATGTAAGCACTATTTTCTCCAAATTCATTTGTTCAGATTACAGTTAAAAAAATCATATTCAACAATAGCTACTTTCACAGTTTATAAATTATTGTTATTATTGTCGCTAATGGCCTCAGTAGTTGAAGCAACGTTAAATAAAATCAAATACAAAAAAATATATTGTTATTGAAATATAAATTTTTGATTGAAATAATAGCTAAAAAATACTGAATATTAATTTCAGTAATGCTTATAATTTTATTATGCTTTTGTGATAAAAAAATTTTGAAATGTGACTTCAGCACTAGACAAATATTTGTCTAAATACACTACAAAAAAAATTGTAAAATTAAAAAATGCAAATGGGAACAAACACAAAAAATATATAATAAGCCAAATCTCTCACATTTTTATTTGAAACATCATGGCACAATGTTATTAAAGCACAACAGTTATCTAATTCTTATACTAAAAGTAAATTATTAACATTGTAATAGGTAACAAATTAAATTTATAGTAAATATTTTTATGAACAATTATATATTACAAAATAAAAAAACAAAACAATATGCTAAAATTATGAGGAGATGAAATTGAAAAACTATTACACAGGATTTATTTCATTTGAAGAATTTTTACTAAAATAAACTCAAGTACTGTAACATGCATATCACCTGTTAGCTTAGAATAACTAACAACTGAGACAAATTTTATGGTACAATATTTTCTTTATTCTTATTAAAAATACCTTAAATAGAAATAATACAATATTTTATCTTGTATTCAAACCCTATCATTCTGAAATTGGTTTTTAATAAAGTTAAGAGGCTTTCACATATACTACATAATTAGTACACACACAATATAAGAACATATATATTCTTCATCTAAAAAATATTTTATATATAATTAAGAAAAATCTCTTCTCATTATTGTTTAAACACTAACATTCATTTAATATTTAATCAGGCAACAAAAAGGTTTAAAAATATAAAATTTATATAATATTGAATATATATTTTTTTCAAAATTTAATAATTTGAGATAATAGGCATTTTAAATAAAAACATTATCATTTGGCAGTGCATCGTAAATATTTATCACGCTGATTTTTAAATTAAAAATTCAAGTACTGTAAACAATGAAACTTATGTAGAAATAAATTAACATCTAATTTTTAGGGTAAAAAAATAAAACAGTAAATTTGCAAAATAATTTAAATTTAAATTGAATTTATGGTCTTAAGAAATTGGAATAATATCAATTCATTAACATACATAATACACTCTTGTTTTCCTAAAGATATATACTGTTTTATCTTACCTGAATAATACTGTTGGTCAATTTAAGTCTTACATAAAGGTTTATATTGATTTATGACATATGTTGAAACATACTAGGAATCTACACTACATATTTCAATACTGAAAAGTGGCAATGGACAATTGTGAATATAGAAAGTAACAGAAATAATGTAACTTATTTGTCTTTATTAATAAAATTATCGAGGTTAATTATGATGGAATAAACCAATTTTTTTTTTCAAACTTCGAATTATAAGTAACTGGGTCTACCAATCTGTTTCTCCTTGCAGGCTGATTGAGTAAGATGATGATCATAACTTTAATTTTTGATTTTAGAAATTAGAGCAACATCTCAAATGTCTTCACTAAACATATATGAACCATTTCTTGATTGAAAAAAGTTGTTAGAAATCCTTGAAGTTTTGAGGCTAAAAAAACTTTTTTTTGTCTTTAGTTGAATTAAAAGGAGCCATCTTTAATAAGCATTTTACAGTATTTTCTATGTTGATAATTTTTTTTTTTAATATTACTATCCACAAGACTTCCAAATACTTAGCAACAGCAATCACTACGGTAGCACCTATTCTTTTACTTTGTCCTATCCTTCTTTGAAACAGAAAGCCTTTTTTGCAATTTTGCTAATGACAATAATGCTCTATTAATAGACAAAATCTATTCTAACATCAAACCACATTAATGCAAACTCCTAGAATCCCTTGGTTTTTATTTTAGCTGAGGACTGTAAAAGGCAATCAAGTTGCTTTTAAACCTTCTGAAAATCATCCTCAATATTCAATATTTGTCTGATTCAATATATGTCAATATTTGTTCAACAAATAACGTTTTTATTTGATAAAATAATATAATAATGACATTTTTCATTGAACAGTTTATAAAATAATAACAATAATGCTTGAATATCAATAGAATTTTTATTACTCCTTTAAAATTATAACCTCCCCTCAAATACAATTACCCCTTTCTGTAAGGTAAATTTATTAGCAATATACCAAGTTGAGACTTCAAGTGCTCTGATGCTCAAATTAAAAATAAAAAAAGCCATTTTCCTTGTAAATGGCTAACATAATATTATAGTTGATAGAAATATAGAATTAAGTTGATTTTTTATATTGTTTTTGATTTATTATATATGATTGTTAAACTCCTATAATTATTTTATGTTAATGCTAGTTTATAATAAGGCCCGGTTTTCACAGGCCCAAGTACTGACCACCAAGTAGACAGCAACTGTACATTCTGCTGTCTATACAGTTCCTGACGTGTTCTCATTACTGGGTCTGCATTGGGAGACAGCAGTATAGAGCTGCTGTGTTACTAGTTTTGGCTTGGGTTTCTGACCCATTGCGTTTTCACGAGGCCAGCAAAATGACTGATCAGTGCGATATAATTCGAAAAAAAATATATGACCATTGGCATTACTCCTTGGTGAACATTGGATGGAAATTCTCAAAAGCCAAAAGAGAAAAAAGAAGAAAATATGGACAAGGTGTTGGTTTCAGAAGAAAAATATTGGAGCAACTTCTATGATCATGACAGAACTGCACACTCACGATGAAAATGAATTTTAAAAAATACTTAGAATTAAAAAAAACAACCTTTATTTACAGTTTTTACATATACAAGCTGCAATAAGTGTAAATAAATGTTACGGACTTCCTTTACATGTTTAAAGAACACTACTTTTAATTAATTAAAATTGTCTTTTATAAATAAGTTTTACAACAGCAGGAAAAATTTAGAAAAAACCCGCTTAAAAAAAAAAAAAAAGAGAAAGAAAAATGAACCATAATAATAATTGTAATTTATAAATAAATAGAAATAATACTAATAAAGTAATACTCAGAATGACACTCAGAATGACACTCTGCCAATTTGATGTTCTTTTGCAGTTGATTGCCTCAAAAATTCAACGCAATGATACCTTTATGCGAGAAGCTATACCAGCAAGAGTAAAAAAATGACTGTCCAAGCGTCCACTGTCGTTCAGCACTGACCGGCCACTGTCTAATTGCGTTTCTATGGAGCGAGTGACGACCCAGTAGCTGCCCTTGTGGGAGTGGGGGAAGGTCAGTGGACAGTAAAAACAAAAAAATTTGAAGTAGCTGTCCGTCAACAACTGGCTCAACTTTGTTTTTACGGCCCAGTAGCTGCCAGACAGTAACTGTCCTTCACTGACCGCCAGCTACTGGGCCTGTGAAAACCGGGCTTTACACTAAGTTAAAAAAATTTAAAATTAATTAAAATTTTAAATTTTTTTAAAATTAAAATTTAAAAATTTAAAATTAAAATTTGGTTTAAAAAAATAAAATGAAATATGCGACAGTTTCCATGGTGAACCTGTTGAAATATGTTTTTATTTGAAAAATCAATATATCTGATGATTTTATAATAGAAAATAAATAATGATCCAAAAATATGCTTTGCACATCATTCAGAATTTAAATGAAAAGTTAAAGATCTGGTCACTTCAGTTCAGATTTAAATATGTAGTGATGCTGATATAAATAAACTATAACTATATAAATAATAAATGGAATGTAAGAATAAGTAGGTCTTATTGTCATATCTGAATTCTAGAGTTTTCAGAAATTCGACATTTTGTGTTGGCTTAGTGGGTTAGCATAATGATAGCTTCAAACTCATTGAAATACATCAAAGCCTTTTTTAATCCTTCTTTCTTTTTAACATTACTTTTTGTCGAATGCTGTGAGACTTCACTTGCAACTCAAAATGCACCAAACTGTCAAACTAAGAACTTGCCAGGGTTTAGAATAACGGAAATTTTCTATACTTTTTCAATGTTGTTTTGAAACAAATTGTTTTAGTCATAGATAGAAGGCACCTCAGAGAGGACTTTAACGCAAATAACAAATTTAAAAGAAATGGATTTAATGGGGTTTACCATAAATAACCTATTCTTCTGTTTTAAAATCTATAATGAAATTAGAGCTAACTTAAGCAGAGATCCTGAAATAAGTTTGAAGTGTATTGCTGACTTTTCAAGCTACTGGAGTGTAAATAAATTTCAGGAAGTAAACAAACTTTGATTATTCTAATAAGATAATTATTTTGTGCTCTGATGTGATAGGAGTCAGACTTTTAAGAAAGATTATCATAGGGCACTTTTTTTATTTTTATAGATGAGATGTGCCTTTGTGTAGCCAATAGTGAAAAATAATATTTAGGTAAGTAGCTATTTCTTTGATAGAAGCATTCCTCAGTGTAAACTATTGAAGTAAATATTTTGCAGGAATATGGTGCCATGATAATAAAAAAAAAAAAATAAAACATTAGATTATAGATACTTAAAAATGAATGGATTTTTTGTTGTGTTCTGTCGGGCTCGATCAGTTAAATTATGAATATTTTTAAAAATTGAAAAATCGTACCTAGTTGTTATTTCACCTTGCTTATAAGGTATCCTTAGATATGCTTGCTTGCTTTTTTCACTCGTGCTATCTGAAATTATTATTGTTATTTTTCTAACATAAAATCTATGTTTATGGCACTTTGAACCCTTTATTCATCCATAAGTTTCTTTTCCACCAGCCTCTCATGTTGATATTGTTTCTTATTTACAAAAACTTTATGATTTATGATTCAAACATAACTTTATAAACACTTAGATCCTGACAAGACATTGTGTACTTGACTTCCTTTTTTGTTTTTTAATCCACAAAACCTTAGCTTTTTTCAGAGACAAAACAATCCCATTCTGAATTTACCACTTAATAGTGATTGTTTTTGGATGGGAAGGGAGGATAATTAATTCTAAAATATGATAGTAACCACAGAATTTTATAATGTGTACTAAAATGCCCCAATCAAGCCTACTTGGCTATATTTCTAATTTTAATATGAGGACATCAAAAAACAAATTCATATAATTTAATAAATGTAAAATAAAAAAAAAATATTACTTCTGCTACTATCCAATTTAAATAATTGCTTACAATAACAAATAAATGGAAGTGCTTATGGTTATTAACATAATAACTGAATAGGGCTTAAAAAAAAGGGATATTACATCAAGTTTTTACAATAAACAAAATAATTTTAAAAAAAGACTAAATGTTGAAAAACATTTATTTTAAGGTAAATTCATACTGCAACCTGATTTTGCACTAATCTTTAGGTACATACCAAATCTAGTAATTTACTAATGCCACAAATATAGTCATTACTATATTATCATCTTATATATATTTTTTAATTTTTCTATACATTGACTTTACTAAATTTCTTAATAATTAAAATAATTAATAATATATTTTAATAAAGTAATTAAAATAACAAAATAAGGTCTCTCATATAAAAAAAAAACTAAATTATAAAAAAAAAATATATTTCTATTAAAAAAAAAATCATAAACCTAACAATAACAATTAAAAGGTTTGTTTAGAATGCTGTGGCACCTATGGTATGCCGGATCTGTTCAAACGATAACCAAAACGTCAGGGACCACGGAGCCATTCTAATCCATACAGGAAGGAAGCCTTTATACAACGCAAAAAGGCCTTCATTTTCAACAGTTTTGACCAAACAATCGATTGAAGATTTGTAGATCAGGCCGCTATAAAAAAATATAAAATAAATTAGTGACCATTTGGAATGATAAAGAAAATATAAAATATTTCAGGCAATTTCACAACAATTTAGTTGTATTGGCAAGTATAAAAGAAATTAATTTATATTTTTCAGAATAAAACAATGTATGCAAATTATTTATTCACAAGGAAATGGTTGAACTGATTTTGATGAAAATTTTTAAATTGTTTGTTTATGGATTTAACGTCACTTGATGCTCCTATAGCTAATTGAAGGAGCCTTAAATTTTGCCAAATCAAATTTAGGGTGTGGATCTTTACAAGTACTTGGCACTGCACAGGACTTGGGATGCTCATTTTACATCCCTTCTGTAGAACAGCATAGCCAAGGATTTTATACTTCCTTTTACAAAATCATAGGGTAGTGCCGCCTTGGGTATAGGTGTTATGTATAGATATCTATCAATTAAGACTTTCTTCATTGGATCATCAAAAATGTAAATTCTTGAACAGAAGGATAGATAATTTTCTGAAAAATTATATATTTTTTCTTGTTTACTTTTTTTTTGGCTGCTATTATTGCTTGATGTAAGAATATTGCTACACAAGAATAGAATAGAATAGTTGTCTTACAGAAAATTTATCAATGATTCCAAAAAGGGAGAGAACTGTTAAGAAGTGTTCAGTTGTAGAGAAATTTAACCTTACTATAAAGTGCGGTTGTTTCTAGGAACTAAACAAAATTTTTGCTTGATTATCCCACTTTTAATTGCCGACACACATGTATGAATCATCCCATCTCTTTAACATCCCTAACGATAACAATATTCTTCTTTACGAAAAACAGAAAAGAACAAAAATTGATATCAAATAACCTTCAAAATGACATAGGCACCTAAGTTACATCTATATTTTACATATATATATATATATATATATATATATATATATATTAGGCTTCAAGTAATTTTGAATCAAAATAGTGGTTAAAGCTGATAGTTTATTCCAAATCTATTAAATTCCATATAGAAGAATTTGACCAAATCTGAAAAATAAATTCCCAACACTCTTTTCTCATGACTATGAACAAACTGATAACAATGGACTAATATTAACAGCTACTTCCTCATCAAAACTGCTACTAACTTTAAGTGATATTAGTTCAAAATATTTGGAATGTGAGGGGGCCCAAGAAACAAAGAAAAATACAAAAAACCTGTGCCATAACAACCCATGAAGAGTCTTGGGGTCAGTAGCTAGAAGATACTGAAATGTTTCTCAGACAACATTAGTGCAGGGAGGTGATTAGTCCAAAATCATTCTTAAGCGCTAGATTTTTCCACATTTTATAGAGGATGGCCAAGCCCCAGGAGGGTCTGGCATCAATAACTGTTAATAGATTAAATGAATTAATCTGCCACACCCTGATTTGAAAAGCACAACTCAGTGCTCTACACATTGAGCTACCCCGGTTCCTCAACACAAAGGGAATATTTAAACAAAAATCCCTTTTAGACAAAAAGAAATGTGTAAATTGATAAAAAAATTAAAAATTTAAATATTACAAAAGATTTTTAGATTCTTTATTACAATTTATAAATAAACTTATATTTACTTTCCATGAGCGTCGGTTGGCTGATTCATTATTCGAGTTTTTACTACATCAGCTGGTGTTCCCATTGTTGCTGCCACTAATCCAGCACATCCACTAAAATAAAGAACATTTATTTTTAACTAAGCTGAGTAGATTGAATACATTTTAAATAAAAACATTCCATTTATATTGTATAAACTACTTCCATTCATATGTAAGTAGAAGCCATTAATATTTTGGGACTATATGTTAATAATTTTGAAAGAATGAGTAAAGTTTCAGTAACTTTTTAAAATATAATTTAAAAGTTTGATGAGGTCGGGCACAGGCATCACAGCCTATAAAACTTATAACTATAGGCTAGTGGCAATCTGTTTGAAGGTCACAAAAAATTGAAGAGAGCAGCATTTTTGATATGTTGTTGTTTGTTCATTTAACGTGACTTTATGCTGCTATGGCTAATCGGACGATGCTACAGTGGGAGCTCTAAATTTTGCCTATCCAAGTTTAGTAATTAGATAGAGATTTTTAACGAGTACCTGCATCGTACAGGCTCGGGACTCTCGTTTAACGTCCCTTCCAAAGGACGGCGTAACTAAGGATTTTTTACTCCCTTGAAAAAATTCTAGGGCCACCTGCCGGGCTACAAACCCGCCATTTTGGGCTTAGTAGTTTGTTAAGCTAACCAATAGACCACAGGCGACTGTAATAAGTTGATATGTTGTAAGGGCATGTCTGAGTAGTGTGAATCCAAGTTTGCAACCGAAAAAACGGATATGAAAACTTTTGGTGGCCGAAAAACCTCGAAATTTTTGGAGTTAATTCAGGTTTGGCCTTTATATCCTAATAAGTGCTTCTTGATAAAAAACGTGAGTGACCACTTTTAATGAAGATTAAATTTGCAAACAACTTGAATCCAACCGCATAGATAATAAATTCTGAATTATGCCCCTTTCAAAATTGGTCGTTTTTTCCAAAAAGTCCAAATTTTAAGTTTTGGCCAACTTTCATGAGGAACACTGGCCGAAGGTGTGATGCCACGATGAAAATCAAGAGAAATGGAGTTGTATTAAATTTAATTAGCTTTAATTTAAGCACAGAAATTACATATATTTTAAACAACTTAAGAGAGAATGGGAGAAAGATCTCCTTCATGAATTAAAACCTAAACTATTTAAGACAGATTTGAACTGATGCTGCAATGCTGACGAGCTGCCTTAGCTGGCTTAAGACAATCTTGGATTTTACATTTCTTTAAAAATAACTAAACAAAACCACCTAAATGCTATAACGCAATGGCCACCACAGTCTCCAAGACCTTATTCATTTAACAGTAGGAAATAAATTTAAAGCATCTATTGTCCATTTCAAAGACTACAAAAGCTATAATAGACAGTGAAAATACCTAATTTAAGTACCTGCTTAAAATGTGTGTTGTGTGACTATCCTGAAGAGTGGTATGGGTCAAAATAAACTGTTTTGCCGTATCATAAGTAGTCAAATCTCCAAGATTAACAAGAGCAGCTCTCTGAACGTTCGGGATAGAGCCTTTCCATAAGCCACGAATACCACCTTCGTTCAGAATCTTTTGGAAAGCATGGCTTGCACTTAATACTCTGAAATACAAAATAAAAAAAATTGTTCAACAAAAAAACTTCTGCTACGAATCAATCTTGTCAGCTATCAGTCCATAATTAGACTTGATATAAATCCTTAACCTCATCATCATTGTTTGTATAAAAGTACCTTGGTGGTTTGCCCAACAGCCTACGCTTTCCTTCCATTTGAATTTGTACTTTGACTAGATCAGCTGGGCTGGCAAAAAACTGTGCCACAGACCCAGAAGTAACGCCACTTATAGCAGATTTCCTGCAGAACACATATTTCATCTAGGACTCGTGTCTGCAATTTATGTATGTTGAAAGAAGCTACTTTTTAACCAAACTGATCCCCAAAGCTCAAATGAAATGCTATTGGAAAAAGGTCTTGAGGATTTTACAAAACATTAGTGAATTACCTAATCCAGATTCACAAACTTAAGCTTTAATAATGTAAGAAACGATAAAAACTAAAAAGAAAAACTTATAATCAGCAATTACAGTATTTGTCACATGTGAAGCTGGAATTGATTGTCCACTAGAACTAATTGAATATCTTTAACATCTAAGCATATAGAGCATAAATACTACAATAAATTCTAGCATACCTGGATTTTAAAATTAATTTTATTTTGGTGTAAATAAGTAATGTTTTTAAAGGTTGGGCTGAAACCCAAATACATACCAAATCGGAAAAGAACCGTCATCGTTTTTCTTAAGTACATTTTGCCTCAAATATTCATAAGTTACAATACGAATTCCTGAATAAACAACGTGACGATAAATGGCAGGTGTAATACCTTGCCATAATTTAAGAAATCCTTCCTCGTGAACAATTCCGAGTCCAGTTTTAACCATACCCCGATAGGCGGCCTGTAATTAATGAGATTAATTTCAGTTTGATAAACGATTCACAAACATATCTGATTACATCGTTTGAACTAAAGTTTAAACTAACTTGGAAATAATTAGGATTCAATTTCATAAAATAAACTAGACATGGAAACACTATAAAGTTGAAACATTATATAAAGAAATACCTGGGGATGTCCATTGGAGTTAGCAGCTACTTCCCCTTGTATTTGCAATCTTGTTTTGGTGAGATCAAGAGGATAAGTTACTGTGAACATTTTTATGGATAACATTTAAATATATAATTTATGCTTTATTTTTTACTTAAATAAATTAACTTTAGGTAAAAAATGAGAAATCATGCTCATAAAACATTCTTTCTTCTAAGATTGACACTCAAAGAAAAGTAATTGTCATTTAATAATAATTGTTACTGATACAAAAAAAAGTGAAAAAATTGTAAAAAAAAATTATATAGAATAAAAAAAGGTAGACTCACAAAATTCAGCTATATTTGCAGCAACTACAGAAACTATGTACGTGCACCATAATGCATCAGCATAATTATGATGTGGATGTGGCACCTGCGTTTGCACCATTTCAGAATGATATTAGTCTTGAAATGCCTAAATCCATACCAATATGAAAGTAATTTGAAAAAAAAAAGAAATTTTAAGTGCACACAACATTCATAAATCTATCATGCTGAAAATTGAAATAGCTATTGCTCAATTCAGAACCATTCCCTGCAGTGAATGTGTGGTGAAGTGAGAGAACATATTACCAGGGGCCAAGGACATTTCAGTAGTTATCAGTTCAACTGTCAAAAAGATATAAAGATAGGATGACAACAAATTTATACTTTCCCCTTCTTTCAGATTTGTAAAAAGAAATTAAATCGGTTCCTTGCGTCCTGATAACAATTTGATGTAAATATAACTTTCACTTCAACGGCAAAATATAAAAAGAATTATGGTAAAATAGTTTTTCAACGAATGATTATAAGCAAATGAAAAATATTTAAGTTAGCATGCTAAGGTTAGAAAGAAGAAATTGCCTATTTTCGAAGAAGATAAATGTTCTTCTGAACGAATTAAAAGAGATATGAATCTTTTACAGTGGAATCTCAAAGACATTTCTCACTAATATAAATAGATGAGAGCACAGATATAACTCTGTGACAGCCTCTTTTTAAACTAACCACCACTGACAGCCCAAGTCCCATCAGGACATATTGTTTACTTGACTGAAATCGCTAGTATCGGTAGAAATTCGATTAGCGCTTTACAATATAACAGTATTAAAACGTCGTATAAATTCATTTTAAAGCCATCAATTAAAATGTAGTAATTTATAGATAAGTTATCTATAAATACAATCGTAATGAGTATTTTTCATGTAATATTGATATATCATTTGTCAATGGCAAATGAGGTCTTGTCCTACTTTTTTAATTGCGATTTGTTTAATTCTTTCAATATCTGAATTACCCTTCATAAATGCCTAATTAAAATATCATTACTGAAAGTATAGTCGATGGATATTATTAATAGCATTTTAGAGAAAAACGTCAGTATTTATATTGCAAATTTACACTACATTAAAGATAAATATTTATTATAATGCAATTGGGAAAAACCACAATGCAAAGCCTTATGTTTCAAAAATACACCCACTTACCAGTCGACGTTTCGCCTATTCAGGCATTATCAAGACACCAAAAACAGAAAAGGGGTTATGTGAATCACATCTCGAAGAAAAAGATGCAATACATCCCAACGATCAACAGCCCAAACAGGCTCCAAATATGAGACAGCACCCCACCACCAAGACGTTCAACATACAACTCCGTTGACGTGAGAGTTGTATGTTGAACGTCTGAAATGTTGAAAAATCTGTTTTCTTCGAGATGTGATTCACATAACCCCTTTTCTGTTTTTGGTGTCCTGATAATGCCTGAATAGGCGAAACGTCGACTGGTAAGTGGGTGTATTTTTGAAACATAAGGCTTTGCATTGTGGTTTTTCTCAATTGCATTATAATAAATAATATAAAGGAGATAGTTGGGGGGTGCAGTCAAAAAGAACACTGAATAAGTAATAAACTTATAATTATGTGCCGACGTTTCGACCTACAGTTAGGTCATCTTCAGGGCGATTTGGAGAGAGAAGCCGTTAGATGTAACGTCGAAACGTCGGCACATAATTATAAGTTTATTACTTATTCAGTGTTCTTTTTGACTGCACCCCCCCAACTATCTCCTTTAAATTAGATCATCCAGTCAACTATTTTCATCTCATATAATAAATAATAGTGTTTCTTTTTGAGTTTTTGGCTCTATTTTAGTGAGTTAAAGATAATTATTTAATTATTGGGAATTTTATCAACATTCAACCGAAAGTTAAATAATAAATAAGGTTCATTTTCTCAAACATGCTATCACTTTTACCTTCTACCCAACTATATGTATTTTTTGTTTTATTTTCAAAACAATTGAGAAACAATTTATGTCTCATTTCGTTAAAAAAAAAAAAACTATATCACAAGCCATAAAGAGTCTTAGGTTCAGGAAGAGACTGTACTGGGCGGCCTATATATGGATATTAGTAGCGCTTTAAACAATTGATCTATCACAGCCGGAATTAAATCCTGAAACTTTAGCACGGAAACTCAGCGCTCTACACTTTTTTTTTTTTAATGGGATATTTAAACAAAAGAAGACGAGAATCTAAGGGGTGATTCTCATTATTTAGCGAGAAAAAATACCTGTACCCACACAAGGCATGGAGGATCTTAGGTTGAGTTCATGATAGCGACTTTACTGATTCTAATAGTGAATTGAAATGGCCAGAGGGTGTAGTAAAAGTAAATAAGATAGTCTTGTTTCATTAAGCCAACGTTTTGGCATAAGATGCAGGTCATCTTCAGAGCTATCGGGTGGGGTGCCGATGTGAGTTCGAACTCTGTCGAATTTCAACCAACGAAAATATTACAACTGACTGTTTCTGAGGCAGAAGTTGTGCAGGTAGGTGATAAAGCAAAGATCACGCTCAACCACCAGGTTTTCCCCTCAATTAAGGGTAACCACATTAAAGGCTGAATAAGCCCCGGAAGGACCCATCTATGGCTGTTCACAGATTAGATAATTTATCCACCACAGCCGGATTTGGACCTGAGGAATTTATTACAGCAAATCAGCGTTCTACATTTTGTTTTTAAACGACACATTTTTACGAGAGGGGTGTGTGAAGCTTAAGGGTAGTAGCCGCAATTGAGTAAAAACTTCTTTTTCAAGATTAAAATATTTCAATAAAACTTAAAATTTTAAGTTTATATCAAACTCATATTAATGATCTAATGTATAATTTTTGAATATTTTGCTATAAAAAGCTATAGAAAAACATCAAATAAGCATTAATCATACCAAACCGTAGTTATCATTATCTTTCAATGTGTTCCCTTTGGCTTCTTAAATTTATTTTTGTCATCTTTATAGCAGTCACCTGGCGGTATTAACAACAGGTGAATTGGATGAATTCATTAAAATAAGACATGAGGGAGATCAATAGCCAACGGCACTCCCTCCAGACCTTATATTAACATTTCCTGTTATACCAGAAGGCCCCTCATTCAACTTCTCTTCAATATTCTAAGCATATTGCCTGAAATACGGGTTGTCCCCACGTTCCTTCGAGGCTCTTTTTGCATACGAACAAGATTAATTTACATATTGTCTTTTTATTTAGCTACGCGAATTTAACTTGGGAAATAAATAGAGTATCATTTTAATGACATTAAAAATTAATGACTCAAAATATATATATATAAGTTATCAACAATGACGAAAATACGAAACGTAACGAGAAAAAGAAACAATGAATTTATTTTTTATTCATTTAATAAGTTTGTCTTACTTTTTCTTCAAAGTAAGACAAACTTATTAAATGAATAAAAAATAAAACTGTGCGACACCTAAAAAATATAAAAATAAATAAATACTGAATTATTTTAAGTATCGGTTTTCTGAATTTTTTTTTGTTGCTGATTATTCATTTTTTTTCTGTGTATTTTTACCACACCAATTAAACATATACAATGATTAAGCGATAAGTACAAACAGGTCATAGCAGTGGGAGAAGTTTTAACAAAACACTAATAATTTAAAATCTGGGAGTTCTAAAATCTCTTGAGGAAATTGAAAACTCTAATTATTGCAGTAATAATTAAAATAAAAAATTATTAAGGCCTCGAACTCAATTCAAAAGGAACCGTTGGATTGTGTTTTATCTCTCGAGCAATCGGAATGAACAGGTGCGGTTGCAATTATTGTTTTGAATAATATTTAGTTTTAATAAGTCCAATGAATACCAAATTAGTAATTATTACGTAGGTTGTCACTTCGAGTTGAGCCACAACAAGTTTTAACTTTTCATTCGTTTCGCTTTTAATATTTTCCAAAAACACAAGTTGTCGTGAGCTTTAGTAGGGAAAAGAGAATGTAATGATGGGAAATGTGTATACTTCAATAACCATTTTATCTATAAATGAACGTTTCAACAGACATATACAATTTATATATCTAATACTTCGAAATGTTAGTTGAAACTTTTATTTCTTGATGAAATATTTACCGAAATCTACTCATTACCCATTAAATTAAAGTCCCTTCTCCATAGTAAAGCTCACGATAACTTATATTTTTGGAAAATATGAAATGAAACGAATAAACAGTTAAAACTTGTTGTATCTCAGCATGAAGCAACAACCTAAGGAACTGATAACCAAAAATTCAAAGAAGTAAGAATCACAATTTTTTGGTTGTATGTTCCTGAGGCCAAGAATGTATTAATAAAAGATCCTTATTCAGTGACAAAATGTATTCGGACATAAATCCTTTGAATCTTGAAATTCGTCTGCAACAGAACCATTTCTGCTAAGTATTAACATAGTTCATTTCATGTCGTTCGCATAGTCTTGTCTTAAGGACAACGTTTCTATCCAGTAAAAAATTATAGCACTTTCTTTTTGTTTGCAAGTTAAACCTGTACCACTACAACCCGTGAAGGGTCTGGGGTTCAGTACAAGGTAGAGACTATACTGTTTCATGGACAACGGTTCTGCAAGGAGGTGACTTGTCCCAGGTCACGCTCAACCGGCAAAATAATAAAAAAATACAAAATACAGATAAATTAAAATAATACATGGTGAATCCATATATTGTATATGGTGTAAAATACACATATGGATCTAGGGATATGAGTGATAAAAAATAAACATGGGGAGCCTTAGACAAATATATGCAGAGGGAATAATTATAGAATATTATACAAATTAAACTAGTGAATGGAATTTGAAAAAAAAGAGCGATATACAGAGGAATAAATGGAATATTAATGATATAGAAGAATTTTTTGATAAAATATTGTAAAAGGTGTATATTAATAAAATAAATAAATTTTATAAATAAATAAATTAACATATTACCCACCAGTTATCAATTGTTTATCCTTTATTTGGAAATAAAACTCTGCTCTATCATACCTATGGATCAAATGACCTAAAGTAAATTACAGTCGAACTGCTTCAGGAGCTAAAAATCAGAAACTAAACGGTTTAGCAAACCTAGGTAGACATCCTAATTGAATTCTAATAGGGGTGACAAATTCACGTCCTTCGGAGACGATAAAAAAACAAAAACAAATATCATATATGTAGCTTTGATGAAGAGGAAGTCAAGATTGTAGCAAAGTAGTATTATAACTTTCTTTCCATCGCAATGTTGATAAATCTTGCTTTGGACTTATGTATTTATATTTGCGTGTATTTTTTTAACTTGAGTATTACACAATAAAACGTTTTTATATATGAAGGTGATTTTAATGCAATTGGGAAAAACCACAATGCAAACCACCAAGACGTTCAACATACAACTCTCACGTCAACGGAGTTGTATGTTGAACGTCTTGGTGGTGGGGTGCTGTCTCATGTTTGGAGCCTGTTTGGGCTGTTGATCGTTGGGATGTATTGCACCTTTTTCTTCGAGATGTGATTCACATAACCCCCTTTTTTGTTTTTGGTGCCTTGATAATGCCTGAATAGGCGAAACGTCGACTGGTAAGTGGGTGTATTTTTGAAACATAAGGCTTTGCATTGTGGTTTTTCCCAATTGTATTATAATAAATAATAGTGTTTTTTTTTGAGTTTTTGGCTCTATTTTAGTATAAAGGTGATTGTTTGGTGATTTCATCTTTTAAGTTAATTTCGACTATGCGAAGTTTCGATTATCGACAGATAGTCTCCTCGAGCTGAGTCACGACAAGTATTAATTTTTCATTCCTTTTCCTTTAATATTTCTCAAAAATACTATTTTCCAACTAAATTGCAAAAATACTATTTTATCATGAGCTTTAGTTTCGAAAATAGAATGTAATTATGGGAAATGTGAATACTTCGGTAGTCATTTCATCTTGAAATGAACGTTTCAACAAACATATACCATCTACATGTATATACGATATATATATACACGTTCATGCATCTATATATCATCCCCCCTCGACAGCCCTGAAGATGACCTGCAATGTTGGTCGAAACGTTGCCTCTTTAATAAACATTTGTCCCTGCTTAAGAGAAAGTTATTGACCACCACCCGGACCATTTTCTTCCACATACATAGAATAGAATAGAATAGAAAAATAATTTTATTCTGGGACCAGGTCCCTTTAGAATAACAGAGATGAACATCTTTAAAGTAAATATTTATCTGGCCAAAGGCCTACATTGTAATAAAACAATATTTAAAAAATATCTTGAAAGTAAATAACTAAACAGGTATGTTTTGGTAGATAATCAGAAAATGTAATGCAAAATTAAAATAAAAAACAGACAAATTTACAATAAAGAACTGGGCTTATGGAAAAAACAGTGAATACATGATAGCATCTGGTAACAAAAAAAAAATTGATTTCATTATGGGTGAGGAATAATTACAGTAGTTCATCAATCGATAAAATTGAAAATATCTATAAATTATTTATTGATTATAAAGCATCTGATTGGGAATTTAGAAGATGTAAGAAAAGTTTTGATTTAAATGAGGTTAAAGAAGACGCATGACGGATATCGGGTGGGAGTGAGTTCCAAAGAGTGGGCGAGAAAGGAACGCTCAAAAGTTCTGTTTCTATGGGAACGGATGTCAAGATCGGAAGGGCGAGATCTTGTGCCCTGGGATTGGATAGAGGATTTGAATTGTAGGAGACTATAAATGTAAGATGGATGTTGTGAGTTGATAGTTTGATATAAGTCAGAACCAAGGAAATAGAGCCTACGGATAGAAGGAACAAGCCAGTTTAACTCAACGTAACGGCGGGACACATGAGACCTTCTCGGGGCATCGAAGACAAATCGAAGCGAACAAATATATACCATCTATACATCGAAGTGTTAGTTGAAACGTTTATTTCTCGATGAAATAATTACCGAAATCTATTCATTATCCATAATTACATTCTCTTTTCCATTCTAAAGCTCACGATAATTTGTATTCTTGGAAAATATTAAAATTGAAACGAATAAACAGTTAAAACTTGCTGTAACTTGACTCGAAACGATAACTTCGGATCAGAAACCCAGATTTTAATTTGGTGATGAATAGAACGAAAGGACAAGGAAACGCAATAATAATCATGGCTAAATAATTTGGATAAACCCAGTAAATTCGGATTCTACTATTCTACCACATAAATTAAATGTTTTGAAATTAATGGGGTGTATAAAAAAAAAATGACCGTCTGCTGGCATTTTCATATTCCCCGTGGAGAGAAGATGGCGACTTACAGTATCTTTCGACACACCACATTCCCTGGCAAGTTCTTGAGTAATTGTAGACGGATTTGACTCAACAACTTCCTTCAAAACCGCATCAATATCCATTAATGGTCTCCCTGAGCCCTTCTTCCTTTTTCTTCATTTTTCAAACCAACGCCGCGTAGTGCGCTGGTCAAGGATACCTTCCCCTTCCTATTTAATAATTTAACGAGTTGCTTCAGCGGCTGTGAATTTTTTTTTCCCAGTAATGTCTTAAAATTACGAGAATTTCGTAGGACACTGTCATGTTTCTTCTTTGAAATAAATAACTAAACTGAGGCTTTTTTTGAAGAAGCCCAGTGTTAGTAAACAAGCTTAGAGAATGCTCTAAAGGGATTATTAAGTGTTGGTAAATAATAAATAGCATTAAAATATTTACAGATTTTTGAACTCTGGAATTTGATAAAATGGTCATTTTTTTTTTATATACCCTATTATACCCTTCTTTTTACCACTTTTTTTTATTTTAGAAATACTGTTTTATAATCTGTAGATAAGTTCCACTTCAAAGGCCACACTCAAAGTTATAAATATAACCATTCCATAAAATTATCAAACGTATCGTTCCATTATTGTTTATTAGAGAGCATCTCAGACAACTCTATGCGTTGGATACTTTAACTTTGGACCAGTCAATTATAATTAAGGAAAAAAACTGGAGAAAGATTAGGTAGATTACATAATAATAAACTGTTGGATTAATAATAAAAAATATATAAAGGAAAAAAATGATACTAAAGTTATCAGAACGAGCCCACCAGACACTCCTCATTGATATGATAAGACTAGTCAAGGACAGATCATGGCTAGTTCCTAGTTCTAACTGTGGGTTGGTATCCATATCAAGGATATTAATATTAACATATTAATGGAAAGTGGAACGCTACTTCGTCATGAAGGTAAAATTTCCAATTTTATTTAATTTATAAAATCACTCAAAATTGGATCTCAGTTTACTCCCTTTAAAAAATCCTAAGACCACCTGCAAAGCTGCGATCTTGGACATAGTAGGTTGTTATGCTAACCACTACACAACAGTTGACTAGGAGGAGATATGTTTGTCCTTGCAACCAATATGGACTATAATATCAAAGGAGTTCTTGAAATTAAATATTTATCTACAGAAAAAATTAATAATAATGCAGAAATATTCCTGAATTATTTTGAAAATTACAGCAGTGTAGAAGTTCAGATGAAATTTTAATGTTTGAAGGTTGAAGGCTACTAACAACCAAAATATTACTGGAATTGAACTTTCTTTATTTCTAATTAAGGAATTAATCTTTTTTTTTTTTTACAAATAATAATTCTTCTACTTCATATTCATCACTCATCTTTCAACTAAAGAAACAACAGGAATGCGTTGGAATTGTAGAAATATTTTCCCAAAACCAAAACTAAATTTTATAGAAATTCGTTAAGTTCTAAACTATTTAAAAAGAACAATTTAATCTGTTAGCAGCCGGAGAGAGATCCTATGGACCTGGTAGGTCTTAAAAAAAAGAGGAATATCTGACAGTTGGGCGTGATCTAGGACAAATCACCTCCCTGCACAACCGTTGTCCAAGAAATATTACAGTCTCTAGTGGTACAGTTCTTTTTTTTTTAATTTTTAAACATTTACCATAAAACAGACGATTTATCAACGATGTAATTATTAATGCAACACCAGCACATGATCTTGTGGAGAAAAAGATGGGATATTTCAGTTAGTCACGATCTAATGGTAATTGTAGATAGTAACAAAAGAAAAACAATAACGTTAATCAAAGAAACCCTTTGATTAAGTTATTTGGGTTGGCTTTAAAATATAAAAATAGAGTTTGTTGTTATATCTACATCTTTATTAAGTATATAGTTTAAAAAATTAAATGGTTTTTCATTAATACACTTAGTGACTGGAAAGTTCCTATTACTCTTCTCAGGGATTATTAAACACTCAGGAGGTTTGTGTCAGCCATATTAAATAGTAATGAATGATTTCTTAAAACAAATTAAAATTTCAAAGTTCAAAGTTTAATTATTGGAAACTACGGCGTTTGAGCGTGATGTCGAAACTACAGTTACCTGCTTTAGTAGAGCTGGGTGTGACGTTATCTGCGAGATGGTTAGCTATCTGCCAAGCCGATCTCGAACCCAGGACTTAACTCTGCACCCTACCTACTGAGCTGATTGGCTGTCCTCAGGTACATACCTAAGATAGGTATATACCCAGCCTAACAACCCCAGGTATATAACTAAGGCGTGTATACACAAAAAATACTCCCGTTTTATACCTAAGGAAGGCACATATCTATGCTAAAATTGCAAAATGTGCTTGGCTTAAGCAAGTTGTGGTATTGGGTTCCTTTTAAATGAATAATCCGTTTTCAAAGAAAATATTATTTAGTAAAAAAACTTTATGAAATAAAGAAAATTACCGTAATTTTCTGTACATTTTCCCCAACGGGTTGACAAAGTTTCAATCCCAGAACTGAAAAGTACAGTATGAAAATAAGTTTTCGACTTGGAAATCATTTCAAACAAATTTTTACTCTTAAAGAAGTTGTCCAAATTTCTGTACAGATGGAAATCTGTTGGAAATAGATCAGGTGAATAAGGTGGATGTGGGAGGACTTCGTAACTCGGCTCGTTTAGTTTCTTCACTGTGTATTGTGAAACATGAGGTCTGGTGTTGTGTAAGAGTAACCTTAATTAACCTAATCTAAAAAACCTAATAAATTTTGATGCATTACGTTAATATCCTTGCAGTATGATTTGGGTGTAACGGTTACACCTCAGAGTAAAAAATATAAATTAATTAGTATTATGAATTACTCTGTGTCGCTCATTAAAAAAATTCTAAAAAGAAAGGGCGAGTGGTCTAGCCGTTTAAAAACCCTTCCCCGAACGCGAGGGTAATGTTTCTTTAAGTGTAGAGCCATAGAACTTTATGTATAGGTTTTAGAAATAAATATCTTACAGATGATTGATGTCTAAAACCTATAGAAGCTCAACATCATCTTGAATTTAGCTCCCTACCAACCAATTATTTTAATAATTGATGATAGGCATAATTCAATGATTATGGTATCTTAACCACAAAAACTGAAGGTGGTTAACAGTGAAATAACCTTCTTTTCGTTTTCTTAATAAGTAAAATATAGAGTAATAACTGGTTCTATGGCAGCCCATATCTTAGTAAACAAACAACTACTCGTATCTGTACAAATATAATGAATCAAGTTAATTAAAAAGGAACGATATCTTATATAATAATGCCTTTTTGTACTTTAGATGTTTGTGTAACAGTTATCATTTAACGACGATAAAAGTGATTTAGGAGGTGCGATAATTCACTCTGGTGACTGGTTTATTTGAGGAGAGAACATAATTAGCCAAGAAAGTGGTGAGCACTGTAGCCTCTGCCAGCTCCCTCTATTCTCGGACACAAGAACTAATTTTCACTACTATTAATACAAAGTTAACACAGAATCAGATCAGTATTTGTGAATAACTGAATACCTTCATTCATATAAGCATTGCACTCAACTTATTCACTGTTAAGGTTTTTCATTTAACAACTGTATTACTAACCTAAATGTAACTTTTTTGATTTTTCAATTTTTTTTTCTCGATTAATCCGCTATGTTCTATTTTGAAATTTGAAAATCAATTATAGAACGAATTATTTAAATTTCAGATTTATAATTTAAATTATTAACATTAGTTTGGTTTTCACATATGTATATTGACTCTTCGAACAATGATTATATACATTTTCAAGTAGCTTATTAGTTTATTATTAATCAAAACATATGATATACCTACATCATACATCATACATCATATCATACATCGGTTGAACTTTCAATCATTTCATAAAACAAGACATTTAGCTATTACAAATAAAATCTTTTATGAGAAACGAATAGTTCAATCAGTTATTGATGTTTTAAGTTATTATTAGTATCAATTGGAGAACTGTTAAACGAATTTTTAGATATATATATATATATATATATATATATATATATATATATATATATATATATATAATTATTTTTATATTAATGGAGTTCTAACTATTAAACTAAAGTTGATTAAAAGAAATCGTATAACTCGCGCACAGGCAACTAGATGTCGCCAGTCTCGAGCATGTTGCTGACGCGAATCCCGACAAGTTTATGCTCTACCATAAGTCCCTAAACCCGACTATAGAAGTTTTCACTTCAAAAAACCTTTTCAATTCGTTCAAACCAAGAGCGCATTTAAATACATTTAAAAAAAAAATGTCTTAGTTAAGAAAAACCCACGTTCTAACAAAACTCAATAAACCCAAAGCTTATGTTGAGAAAATTAAATTATTTAAAATTATATCAAAAGCGTTATTATATTATATCGAATTAATTATATATATAAATATACGATTTGAAAAGTAGCCCATAAAATTCTAAATGGTGTTTCAGAAAGAAAATTTAGAAATTCTCAACCGTTAAAATTGGCCTTAATTCATCAGAATTAATAGTATCAAACATAATGAAATTGAAAGATAAAAAAATAGACAGTTACTGTTTCTAAGTTATTTTTATTAGACAGAATTTTTACCACATCTAAATGCATATAAGTTTGCAATTGGCAACAAATATATTTTTATTTCCTAATTGTGTAATAAAAGATAAAGTAGTTATATTGAATGCTTAAAAGATCAACATTTGCTACTTCCGTGAAGGAATCTATTCTTCAAAGAACGCCTATAGATTATTTATTGCTTTAGGGAGAGAATCGATCCCCATCCTTGCTACAAAGGACTTAATACTACACGGTCAATATATAAGATTAGTTTCTACATTCTCAATATAATTCTGCCAGTAAAGAATTAGCTCTCGAATTTGATACGAGATTAATAATGGAAATTAATTAAATAATTGATAAGGGAGAAAATGAATCAGGTGGAGGTATAATTTAATAAATTGTACAAAAACAGATTATTTTTGTTTTGTTGCTAAAATCTTGCAGCCTTTAAGTTTAAAACAAATGATTAACTCTGCAAGTAACAATTATAATGAATGATCACACTACATCATTACTCATTTATTTAATTTAAATGATTTGCAGTTCCCGAAGTAAAAAAAAAAAATGCATTTTTCCTACATTTATTAATCATTTTTAAATAATACATTGAATTTATAATTATGTCATATTTCCTATTGGTCTAAAGTTTTTTCCAAGATAACCTGATATAAAATAATTATACTGTCGCAAATCTATAGCGTTCACGATAACAAGACACGCCATGAATTAGGATCACATTTGTTTTAATCCTCAAATACGCAATAATGCATTTTTAATTCGATTCAATTGTTTTTATTTCGTCAATTGTTATTTTTTTGCAAACGTATTATTTATAATGCAAACCACATGTTATGTTTAAGGAAAATCATTTTTTTCGCCTAAAATTTGTGGGAGAGGAATATATTTACCTATTTTATTGAGAAGTTTTAAGTCTTTATTGGTGAGGCTTCCAGGTGAAATTCAAAGAAGAAGAATTCCAGTAATAAGATTAAAAAAACAAAGATGTTAAATGAACTAATAAGTATTTTGTATAATGAATAAAAATTACTAAACATTAAGTCAAATTTTAGACAAATAACTAATAACTTTAGAATAAAAATTGTTAACAATTAAGTCTAATTCTAGAAGAATAATGCCAATTATTACTGTTAAGTTTTAGAAAGATTTGATAGAAATTGAAATTAATTCATTGATTATTAATAAATTTAATATTAAGATTTATTTATCATTTAGGTTTATTTGAATTGAAATGAGAATGAAGTTTTTAAACAATTAATATCAGCATGGACAAGAATAAAAACAGATCATTTAAAAAATAAATATCTTACTAATATTATAAATGTGAAAGTTTGTATGTTTGTCTCTCTTTCACGCAAAAACTACTGGACGGATTTAGATGAAACTTTACAGTAATATAGGTTATACATCAGAATAACACATAGGCCATAGCAAGCGCGGATTTAAGGGGGGGAGTGCACGGGGGCACGTGCCCCCTGACAGTTTTTTAGGTACTGTGGAGAATCCATGATTGTACATAATTAAAGGCAAATCGCATGATCATAGTTGTTAAAATATCAGAAAGAACAAGAGTGAAACTATTTGTTTTGATATCCAACTAATCTTACTAATATTATAAATGTGAAAGTTTGTATGTTTGTCACTCTTTCACGCAAAAACTACTGAACGGAGTTGGATGAAACTTATTTTTTATTTTAATTACTTGTTTTTGTAACTGGAGTACATCTTTCTTAGTCAATCATTCAAGTGAGCAAATTAAAACCTTTTTCCAGTCATATACTACCCCTCTTTATTTAAAAACGTTTCAACAATTTTATGTTACTCCCAATTCACATCATTTATAAGTCCTTTAACATTATTTAATTTTAAAAATATTCTCTAAATTTTTTTTACAAATTTGTACATTTTCAACCTTTTTGGTTGATTGTCATATAATTTAAAATATCTCCTACATAGCTTAGAGTTACAGTGTACTCCATGGTCAATTCTATTGACCACAATTGACCATGGAGTACACTGTAACTCTAAGCTTTGTAAGAAATATTTTAAATTATATGACAATCAACCAAAAAGGTTGAAAATGTACAAATTTATAAAAAAATTTTAGAGAATATTTTTAAAATTAAATAATGTTAAAGGACTTATAAATAATGCAAATTGAGAATAACATAAAATTGCTGAAACGTTTTTAAATAAAGAAAAATAATATATGACTGGAAAAACGTTCTAATTCACTCACTTGAATGATTGACTAAGAAACTTATTGAGTAAAATAGGTTATACATCATAGGCTACAGCAAGGGCAGATTTATGTGGGGGCATGTGCCCCCCCGTTATAGTACATAATTAAAGAAAAATCTGGAACTTAGCATCTTGAAATTTGTAGTTAGGTTCTTTGTATAGTTTAAGAAAGAAATTTTGATAATTCCACCCCAAGGGTTTCCCCTTTAATATAATAGTGGTTCAAAGGTTGTATAGAATCCGTCAGTTTTGAAGTTTTTTGAAGGGACAGGACAGAGAAGGACTTAGTCAGATTATAAAATTCCTTAGGAAAACAAAAATAAGACTTTAACATTTAAACTATCATAGTTTGCTGGCAAAATAGGACTTTGAAATTAAGTCTTAAAGCCATAATAAAAAAAAAAAAAAAAAAAAAGTCTTTATTGTTATCAGAATCATTCTCTGATGATGATAGAATGTTTAAGTAAAAAAACCTCAAGTTTATGTTAAAGATGAAGTGTTTAACACAGATAAAAAATAATTTTGAATGATAATAGCTGACCTTGATAGTATAGGTGGAAGATACATTTCCCCCTATCTAAGAGAAATTTATTGACCTCCACCCAGACCATTATCTACCACATAGAAAATAATTATTTGTTTTTGTATTTAAAATTTATTCGAAAAGTGTATATCCAAAATGAAGTAGCGGGGGGAAATAGCATTCGTTTATAGACCAAACTTTTAACATCTATAAGGTAGGGGTTTATAGTTCTTTAAATAATAAAAATAACATAATTATTGTCTGATGTCAATGTGTCTGCGTAAGTAGAGCAGTAATTGCAGATAAATATGTCACAAAGATGATTTAGGATTTCTTTTATGCTAGACTTCGGTTGAAAATTCTAGAGGTTCCATCGCCTGTTTTAGGAGAACAGTATACCTGAGAAGCTACCTGCAGAACATGAGTTGGGAGATGCAAGAGGTATAAACTAAACCTACCTGCAGATAACTCAGGAATTCATTTCTATACTAAAAGTAAAACTTTCAGAAATAGTTTCTTCAGGTTTTGTTTTCTAAAATCTTTTAAAATTTTCATTCAAGTAATAGTTAAGTTATTATTACGAAAAAAAAGAAAGAAATAGTAATGATAATAATTTCAGTAAGATATTCTAGAGTTATATTTTTTATATTGCATCTTCTACAAACGACTTTTTTATTTTCCTGGTGCATTTTTCAGTTATAAAAAAAAAGATATTGAGGAAATGGTATAATATATTTGAGTGGAAAATAGTTGACTGAGTAATTCAATCCATAGCACAGTATTTCGATTACTAGAAGCTAGCTGGACAAAATTCTAAAATTTTTTATTGAAATATTGTAAACAATTTTTTTTTTTTTAGAAATCTAATATTTGTTTATGCCTGGCACACTTCATGTCGTCAGTAATAGAGTCCGAAGCAATGAATCCATAGAAATAGACTAAATCAGTTGTATTCAAAGCTTCATTTCAACCGCACTAAATTAAAATGTTACTAATTTTATATGAATCAATTGTTGAATATTGATAATATATGTACTCATAGGTGCTATTTTTTTCCGATTAAAAAAATCTTCTGATAATCAAACTGTATCAATTATTTTTTAAAATTTGCATGAAGGATTTTTCCTCATTTTGAAACTTTGAAGTGATGAAAATGACTTGTATCCGTTTGTATCAGGACTAAATTTTATATATTTTATAGCTGCATATCTATATTAATAAGATGCATTATAGCCTGCACACTCGAGTACAAAATTTTTTTTTTAATGTTAGAGTACTTATTTTCAAAAAAAGATGATAGAAACACCCTTATTTTTCTATTTTATAGTTCTTTTCGACCAAATTAAATGTTGGAAACCTTGCAGAGGACTCTGAAAGGAAAATTAAAATAAGTAATCCTTCTTATAACAGTAAATTAATAAAATACAATAACAAGCGAATAATCAACTCTATTCAAGCACCACCAAGAAATAAAAAAATACAGACCAAACGCAGAACATGCATGCAATTCTAAAATTATTTTTTATATTTTTGCAGAGATAGTACTTCTTATATCAGAAGTTTTTCATTTTTTTAATTTATATTTTTAATTAATTCTTTCATGGAATATTGATGCGAGATTATTGCCTCTGGTCAATGTATCTGTTATACTATCTTATCAATTTCCGCCCTCTTGATGCCTGATGGTCCAAACGCTGATGATTATTTATTATCTAATATTTGAGAGAATTAAGGTACGTACGATTTTGAGAGATAAAATGTGAGAAAGGACGAAGAGAGAACGAAAACAAAACCCAAAAACCGGAATATCAAGCAGAATAAAAAAAAAAAACAAGTGTTTATTATCTTCTATATCCTAAATGAAAGCCACGCATTAATTTGACTACTACTATAAATATCGCCTAAAAGAATAGTATTTTCGCAGGGTCGTTATCCTGTCTCAAAACAAAGTCTGTTTTATTTTAGCTAATTCATTCATAAAACACATCCCTCAAATAAAATTTCCTAAAGATTATTAAAAAATGTGATGATATAATCGAAAAATATTTATAGAATCCTAGTATTAAAGAGTTTTTTCATCTGTTGGCGAAAGAACTTGGATCGTGATCAATGAATGAGCTTCTGTCGTATCAGTGTTGCTAGTTTCAGATTTCTATTTTAACAAGTCAACTCTGCATTCGAAAATAAACTACAACCTGTAATAACGATTATTATCTATCTTTTAATATTAATATTTTATAACCATAATCTATTATAATTGATTAACATAATTTGTATTTTTCAGTTGCAAATATCTTAGGTATCATCCAATGTTTGTCGTTGTAAAACTTTAAAGGGGCTTAACATGGTTAGTTATAATATGCTGGTATAAAAATATCAATGTTTTAAAAAAAGTAATCGATTTTGCAAAATTAATAAAACGATATTTAAAAAATTAAATTAATCGATGTTTTTTTAAATTTTATAAATCGATGTTTTTGTTAAACTAAATAAATTGATCGTTAAAAACAAGTGTATGAATGGTTAGCTTTTCACACCGTCTTACTTTTGAATAAAATCAAAAGATATTTCTACGAATTGTAATTTTTATTTTATAGTACCTATTGATAGGCAACTCATAATATTAATTATTATTTAAGTACTTATCGGTGAATTGGGGACATTAATATAATTAAACAGTGTTCAGCCGTACAATTACGGAAATTCTTAAGAAAGTTTAATTAATAAAGGTATTTGATTTATATACAAGATTTTTTTTCCATGGTTTGAAAGTATGGCAGTGAGGAAGCAACAGTATGTATGGAAAACAGATGTACTTCTAAACACTAATGTATTTCATAAAACATCGATTTTTTTAACAACATTTTATAACCATCCATTATAAGTTCCTTAATGTCTTTAGCTTAGAAAATACAATGATACCTTTAAATAATTTAAAATTAAATCATTTAAATTAATTAGAATCGATAATGTTTAGTAATGATCAGTTATAAGATGCCTTACATTTAAATAATTTTTTAATAAATAAATAAATTTAAGTATGGCAACTAGGATAGTAACGTAATAGAGCAAACATTTTGCTCTGCAGTTTCAACGGATCTTGGTATTTTAAATTCTTCCGGGTGCTAAAAAAAAAATCCTCAAAAACTAATTAAATTCAATACAAAATAATAATAATAATCATTATTGAAACCGGATCAGTATTATTAGAGTGTTGTAGGGCGTAAAAGTTCAGATTACACATTTTTTATAAAGTATTAAATTAATGTTTTTTTGGAAAACAATTTATGTTTCTTTGGTTATCATTAAATATTTATTTATCTCCCAACAAAACTAAAAATAAAAAAAAATGTCGGAAATCAGTATAGAGCACACACGAACAATTTGGGTAAAAAAGTCGTGGTATAATTATAAATTAAACTATTTTTATATTATACTTCTGTTGTAATAAGGTAAATCTTATAATTTTATAAGTAAATCTGTAAATGATACATGTATTGATTATTGTTTAAGTGTAGTCAAAAGCTGTTGTCGTGACAACGGCAAGTTTCAAATTGTGAGTTATAAAATCAATGTGTTTTGTGAAAATAAAACTAACAGTTTAAAAGAAGGATCCGTGGTTAAAGAGGTCCGTGGTTTAAAGAAAAACTCAGTGTGTTAAGTAAAAATACAGTGCAATGAAGATTTATAATTACGTTTGAGATTCGAGGTTAGGTTGACCGGCGTGCAACGAAAATAACTGTCGTGAAAATACATTTACTATCGTCAAAATGGCTAAACAAGCAAAAATAAAAGATATTACGATACCTATTTTTGATGGTGCAAACTATTCAAGCTGGAAATTAAGGTTGATAACTTTGTTAGAATACAAAGAATGCCACGAGGTCGTCATTGTCAAAACTGAAGATGCAGAAGCGGTATGGAAAAAGAAAGATTTAAAAGCAAGGACTATAATAATGAGTACAATCTCAGATAAACAACTGGAATATATTAGTGAATGCAAAACAGCAAATGAAATGTTAAAGAAGTTTGACAAGATGTATTTAACTCAGTCTACCGCTATGCAAATAATATGTAGAGGAAAAATTGAAGAGATCAGATTAAAAAATTACAATACAGTAGACGATTTTTTTGTTGATTTCGAGAAAATAACAAATGAGTTCAAAATGTCTAGAGGAAAAATAGATGAACAAGAGAAGTTAAGATACCTACTCAGAGCACTTCCACCAAACTATAGTTACATTGGAGATTTTCTTGATGTGATTCCAGAAGAACAAAGAACAGTAGATTATGTATGTTCTAAAATAAAAGAGAAAAATATGGTCACTAATGACTCAGACAAGAAAAATAATGTTAGTACATTTGCAACCAAGACTATAGCTAAATGCTTTATCTGTGGAAAGACTGGTCATCTAAAAAAAGACTGCTGGCACGGTCAGAGATATATTCAAGGACAACAAAGTGTGAGAGGTCAGCAACGACTACACAGAGGTTACAACAGAGGTGGATTCTACAGAGGTCATAGCCGAGGCAGAGGTCTAAATCAGAATCAAGGTCAGTTCAGTGAATCTTCAAACAACTTTTCATCGGACACATGGACAGCTGAAGTATGTAATCCGGAAGTAAATCAGGTACGGGGGTGTATTAAATCAGAAGAATGTTGTAATAACTGTGAAATTAATTGGCTTTTAGATAGTGGGTATACCGACCATATAATAAATAATGATAAATATTTTTATAACTCTATATGTTTGAAAAGTCCTGTTAATGTAAAGCTGCCAGATGGCAAAATGTTAAAAGCTACCAAAGTAGGTACTGTCAAGATTTATTTTAAGAACTATTATAACCAAAAACATGTAGATTTAAAAAATGTTTATTTTGTTGAAGGTATGAGGCAAAATTTGTTAAGTTTTTCAAAAATAATTAAAAGTTGCACAATAATAGCTAAAAATGAATATGCAAAAATTTATAATGGTCTTAAATAATTAATAGTTATTGCTGATAAAATAAATAATTTGTATTGCATAAAAAGTTTTGTAACAAAAAATGAAACGTATGCACATTCAGTAAATTTAACTCAGAAAGAGAAATGGCATAGGGAACTTGGTCATGTAAATTTTCAATATTTAAATAAATTAATAAATAATAAATTAGTAGACGGTTTGCCTGATAAGATTGAAAGCACGGAAATGAAATGTTCAAATTGCATTAAAAGTAAAATGAGTAATGTGCCTTTTGAAAATAATAGAACAAAGACTAGTGAAGTTTTAGAATTAATTCATACTGATTTGAACGGTCCACATAACACAGCTGGTTATGGCGGAGAAAAATACTTTCTCACATTCATTGATGATTATAGTAAATGCACAAGGATATTTTGTATTAAAAGTAAAACTGAAGTTGCTAGTTGTTTTATAGAATTTGTAAATTTAATAGAAAACAAATTAAACAAAAGAGTTAAGAAAATCCAGTGTGACAATGGCAAAGAATACTTAAACAAGGATATTTATAATTTTATAAGGCAAAAAGGTATAGAGTTATTACCATGTCCATCCTACGTCCATGAATTAAATGGAGTAGCGGAAAGATATAATAGATCTGCTATGGACATAGGTAGGTGTTTAATGAGAGAAGCTAAAATTCACAGAAGATATTGGCCTGAAGCTATAAAAACAGCAGCATATTTAAAAAATCGAACAATTGCAAATACAGTAGAAAATAAAACTCCTTATGAGATATTTTTCAAAATAAAACCAAATGTCGAGCATTTAAAAATTTATGGAAGTAGGGTTTTTGTCAGGGTACCTGAAGTTTTAAGAAAAAGCAAATGGGATGATAAAGCACAAGAAGGAGTTTTAGTAGGATATAATGAAAACAGTTATCGAGTTCTATTAAATAATAAAATAATTAATGCTAGGCACGTACAGGTAGTCGAAGAAAATACTGAACTCATTTGCTTAGAAAAACTGGATGATAAGAAAGACATAGATTTAGAAGTTGACCAAACTTCAAATGATATAGTTGAAACAAATTGTGAAAGTGATGAAAATTATGCAGATAGAGATGAGACTAATTCTAAAAATGCTTTGAAGGATTTAAATGTAAATTATAGTAATGACAAGGATATAGTAGGATCGCAAAAAAGACAGAGAATTCCAGTTTCTAGATATGGTAATCCAGTTTCACATTTTATATATGTTAACCATATTGATGCAAATGTACCAAATACATTTAAGGCCACCTGTGGTCTAGTGGTTAGCGTAACAAACTACTAAACCCAAGATCGCGGGTTCGCAGCCCGGCAGGTGGCCCTAGGATTTTTTAAGGGAGTAAAAAAATCCTTAGTTACGCCGTCCTTCGGAAGGGACGTTAAACGGGGGTCCCGAGCCTGTAAGATGACAGGTACTCGTTAAAAATCCCTATCCTAATTAAACCTGGATAGGCAAAATTTAGAGCTCCCACTGTAGCATCGTCCGATTAGCCATAGCAGCATAAAGTGACGTTAAATGAACAAACAAACAAACCAAATACATTTGAGGAGGCGATAAACTCCAATGATCATAAACAATGGAAAATGGCAATGGACCAGGAAATAAATAGCTTAAATAAAAATAATACTTGGCGAGCTGTTGAAAAGCCAAAAGATAAAAGGATTATTGATGTAAAGTGGGTTTTTAGAAGAAAAAACAATATTGATTATAAAGCTAGATTAGTTGTAAGAGGATTCCAGCAAAATGATTACACCGAAAATGTTTACTCACCAGTAGGAAAAATGCAAACATTGAAAATTTTATTGTCATACAGTTGTAAAAGTAATTTATTTGTAGAACAGATGGATGTAGAGGCAGCCTTTTTAAATGCACATATTAAGTCAGAAGTATATGTAAATCAACCGGAAGGTTATCAAACTGACAACAATAAAGTTTACAAATTGCAAAAAGCACTCTATGGTCTCAAAGAAAGTCCTAGAGTGTGGTATGAGTGTTTTAAAATTTTTATTTTAGAAGTAACTATGATTACTGTTTATATGTTAATAGAGCAGGCAAAGATCCAATATACATATTAATATTTGTTGATGATCTTTTTATTTGTTGTAAAGATAAAAATAAAATTGAAGAAGTAAAAACTAGTTTAATGAAAAGATTTGCAATGAAAGACTTAGGAAAAATTAAAAGCTACATTGGCATAGATATTGATTATAGTGATGATAGAAGTAAAATGACTCTAAACCAAACAAAATATATTGAATCTTTGGCTGCAAAATATGATCTGAAAAATACTAAGTTGTATGATACTCCAATGGAAACAAACTTAAAATTAGAACAAGCTAGAGAAGTAGATGAAAGAATAAAGTACAGAAATATAATAGGTGAATTATTGTATATTAGTACAGGCACAAGGCCAGATGTAGCATATAGTGTTAATTATATAAGTAGATACCAAAGTTGTTATAACCAAACACATTACAAATATGCAATAAGAACCTTGAAATATTTGTATAAAACTAAGGATCTAAAGTTAACATACTGTGATAATGTGGACATAATGTGATAATGTGGATTCCATACAACCTTTGAACCCTTATTATAATAAGGGTGGAATTATCCAAACTTCTTTCTTAAATCATACAAAGGACCTATATGCAAATTTCAAGATGCTAAATTCCTGATTTGCCTTTAATTATGTACTATAATGGATTCTCCACAGTACCTCTAAAACTGTCGGGAGTGGGGAGGGGCACGTGCCCCCGTGCGCCCCCCTAAATCCGCGCTTGCTATAGCCCATGTGTTTTTCTGATGTATAACCTATATTACTGTAAAGTTTCATCCAAATCTGTTCAGTAGTTTTTGCGTGAAAGAGAGACAAACATACAAACTTTCACATTTATAATATCTATTAGTAAGATTAGTATTATATCAAAACAAATAGTTTCACTCTTGTTCTTTCTGATATTTTAACAACTACGATCATGTTATTTTCCTTTAATTATGTACTATAATGGATTCTCCCTAGTTCCTATAAAACTGTCGGGGAGGGGGGGCACCTGCCCCCGTGCGCCCCCTAAATCCTCGCTTGCTATAGCCCATGTGTTATTCTGATGTATAACCTATATTACTGTAAAGTTTCATCCAAATCCGTTCAGTAGTTTTTGCGTGAAAGAGAGACAAACATACAAACTTTCACATTTATAATATTAGTAAGATGGTAGATTCTGACTATGCAGGAGATAATGTGGATAGAAAATCCACAACTGGTTTTATTGTAAAATTATTTGGAAACTTAATTTTTTGGAAAACACGTAAACAAAATACAGTAACTAAATCTCAACTTTTGCAGAGTATACTGCTATGTCAGAGGCAGTGACTGAAATACTTTTTATTAGGAACTTGCTTAGTGAATCATTCAATGTAAAATTTTGTGATCCAATAAAATTGTATGTAGATAACTCAGGTGCAATAGCAATCGCTAAATATGGCAACAAATTCAAAGCACATCGAAGTGCAGTACCATTATATAAATGAGAACTATGAAAATAAAATAATTGATATTGTAAAAATTGATACAAAATGTAATTTGGCAGACTTGTTAACTAAAAGCCTGGATAAGACAAAATTTTTGAAGAACAGATTAGAATTAAGTTTGATTTAGTTATGTAAAAAGGTTATAAGATTATAAATTTAAGGAGGTGTGTTGTAATAAGGTAAATCTTATAATCTTATAAGTAAATCTGTAAATGATATATGTATTGATTATTGTTTAAGTGTAGTCAAAAGCTGTTGTCGTGACAACGGCAAGTTTCAGATTGTGAGTTATAAAATCAATGTGTTTTGTGAAAATAAAACTAACAGTTTAAAAGAAGGATATTTGTTATTTCGTTTAAACCATTTCAACAACTACAATATCGTTACCTGATTTGTTCGGCAACGAATATCGATTACATTCGATTTGATATTAAGAAGATGGTGTTTGTCACTATCTGATAAGGAAATGTAGAACGGAACCATCTGTTTAATTGTCCATGCGGGTTTAAAGGTCAATGCAAATGCATGGACTAATTAACGTAATAATTTTATCTGTAGAAGGAGTCATTAGTTTGTAATACGGTCACTCACTTACATAAACAAAACCTTTTATAAAAAAAAAGTTATTTTGTAAAAATTAGCAATATTTTAAAGAGTTAATTTCACTTGAAAACAGATGCTTTTTGAGGTAACTACTGAGTAAATCAACCGCCGAAAATACTTTGCGATGTCCTTGTAATCTTCATACAATTGTAAACAATCATTTAAGATGTTCTTGTAAGCTTAGTTTAAAAACAAAATAATATAAGCTGATATTTTAGCAAAGTAGTGCTGATTACTCCACATGAAGTGGGGTATTGTTACGTTTCTAATTAGACGAACGTTAAATTAGATTAAATCGTTTGTTTTTAACGATTCTGAAGCTACAAATCTATTGAATGTAAAGTGCTTTTTACATCTCATTAATTATTTAATTTTAAGATTAGTAATTACACTTTCAAATTATATGTTTATTCATACATTGTAATTAGAAAACAACATAACAACAAACCAAGAACAAAAGTGAAATCTAAACGAGACATATATTATACATGATGACAGAAGCTAATGGAAGAAACTTGGGAGGAAATCTTCTAAAATTTTATTTTATTTTATTTTTATGTAATATCTTTAATATTATTTTAATCACTTGCATTAATTCATATTTATTTTTCATTGACTGTTTTTCAATGACAAAATTTTAATTATTTTAAGTTGCATGCATTTTAAAAGTGCTCATCTGTAAAAATTCATTTCATTTTAATATTATTTATTATTTATCACTTGTAATTATTTACAGTTTATATAAACAAAATTTGACAATCTTCAATTAAATAGTTAAATAATTATTTTAGAAGTTTCTTTCTTTTTTAATAAAATTTGTTTATATGAGGCGTTCAGAATCAAAAGCCGATTACTCCAAAATTTCAAAAATTTACTTTTCACAATTTTCGTAAGTTTGGTCTAGGACTTTTTCCTAACACTTTAACACAGCTTCCTTATTTCTCATCGTTTTAGTCCGGTTCTGAGCCTGATGTTTCGGGAGCAAAAACATTGCTTGACTATTTTTAAAAAAATTTGTTTTGAGGAGTGAACGCATAATTTCTTTATTAGATTATATACTTTATTTAAGCATATTGCTAATTTAATCTTACTAATATTATAAATGTGAAAGTTCGTATGTTTGTCTCTCTTTCACGCAAAAACTACTGAACGGATTTGGATGAAACTTTACAGTAATATAGGTTATAGCGAGCGAAGCCGTGGGCAAAAGCTAGTAAGATATAAAGTTATCCATAAAATTGGAAATGTTAATTATATAATTCTTTGTGTTTTACTCAAAGATATTTAAAGCTTTATTTAATTTTCTGCAATATTGTTCTATTTTGTACTAGAATAAATAAATAAATAAATCATTACTGTTTTATTATCATTGCATAAAAAAAATAATATTTTCATTTTTTTGTATTATTTATTTTCATGACAAATTTTATTTCCAACCCCAGTGAGTCAAGTGATTAAGTCGAATTTTGTTAAGCATAACCTTTTAATTGTCAGGTCTTGGCTTGAAAGGAAGTTATTGCTCATATTAGAGCTCCATTTCAAGCTCCATTTCAAGACTGCGGTAATAACACTATTCCGCTTACATCAGTACCATTAACTCATTTTCGACAAAACTCGACTCTACCACTTATTCATCGAGGTTGTAGATAAATACATGTCTAAAACAATTTATGAAAGAAAAATATCAATTTCACAGGATCTCCGAAGTCTAAAAAGGAAATTACACATGCAACAATTACAATTACAAAAATCGAATACGCGGATATTATTAACTAATTTTAAAATTTTAATAATAAAATGTTTTATGAAAGTTTATCAGATTTGAAATTTTAGTTGGATCGTGTTGTCAGGAGATCCTTTATTCATACATGATTAATTTTATTAGTTATTTAATTTACATTTTTTTTTTTATTTGAGTGTATACTTTATTTATGCGAGGTTTTTTTCAGGTTTTGAGAAAAAGTCATAAAATATAAATATATCTTTTGGAGACGATTCCAGATTTATAGTTCTAATATTTATGCTCTAACAGTGAAAAATCAGGGTTTCAGAGCTAATAATCGTTTTGGACATAGACATCACAAACAAGGATGAAAATAAAATTAATACTCATTACAAAGATTAAAAATTAAATTGTTAATGAATAAATTGTATTTACAAATTTATGTCGAAATTTAATGTTTAGACTAGTGTTGGAATTTAATGTCCATAAATTTTTATTGTGATTCACAAAAAGCCTGTTGTTGTTTTTTTTCACTTTTAGGGCATGGATACGAAAACAATAAATTTTCGAAACGTCACCAAAGGATGGGGAAAGTATTCTGTAAAGCTTCCATTGGCGTTAGATTGAAAACATGGGTTTAAATGCAAAACATAAACACAGATTAAAGTTTAAATAGCTCGCTATATTCTATTTTAAAGTCCGCTAAATTTTTTTTAAACTGACCGAGATTAAGGCTTACCTTAGATGCTGACTACTCGACTGCTGGCCAGAAACTGGGTATATCGCATCAAGGTGCATCGTCAATTCAACTGCAACATTACGCACTCATTGGTCGTGGACAGTCACTCTTTCGTGTTTTGTCGATAAGCTACAACAAACCGGCAACTGTATTGTTCAGCGCACGATTACTCACGTCAACATTCAATTTTAAACAATTTCAATTTTCAACCAACCTCGCGTCAATCTATCAGTTATAATTATTCTTTCATTTAAAAACTAAATAAATTAAATATATACATCTATTATAATCGACCACGCACATGTATAACTGAGCTACTTGTAGGCAACTGTGAAACTCAGATCAATAACGGAAAATTATATAAATTTATTTTTCATCCTTAGTCTTTCGCTTTTAGGTCATGGCTAAATTTGTATAAATAGAAGAACCGATAATAGATTACAAAACAAATATTGTTACACTTGAACATTAACCGTAATGTTCTTGATAAATTAAAATTGATCGATGCACACTAATTTTTAATTAAGATAAAGGCAAACAATTTAATATTGTTTAATATTGATTGACAATAATAATTTCAATTGCACAAAATTGACTTCTATCAACTCTAAAATTACTTGTACAATGTATATTCTCAAAACTGAGATAAGTAAAGAAGAGAAATAGAAACACTAAGCCTGAAACGTTTTTCTAAAATAAAAAATTCTTAATTAGTAGTTTTTTAAATTTTAATTATTTGTGTTTTTATAATGGAAGTGGGGTAATTCAAATAGAGAGTATTTAACTGCTATGTAGAAGGTTCCGCGTTCAAATCTGGTAATTAAATTAATTGATCGGTTAACTGTCACGGACGGACCCTGTGGAACCTCCTGGGGCTCACACTACCTCTATAAAGTGGGTACCCTTAATTGGGGGAAAACCTGACGATTGAGCGTGATCTCTGACAAATCACCTCCATGTAATGACCCCTATTAACATATAATACTGTATTTCCCTATTATAGAAACAGCATAGTACCTGCTGAACGCAAGACCTTTTATGTGCTGTCTTGGTAAATGATAGGCTGCTTGATTAATGATCTCTATACCGATTGTAGCAGATAAATAATCTATTCCGTTAAAAGTTGTGACCCGACCGAGTGAAATCTGGAGACCCTCTTAAAACACTGCCATACCTGAGAGTTGGGTATCCAAAATGCTCAACTCTCTTACAACCATCAGTCAGCCGGTGTACCCAACGGCTTCTCTCTCCAAATCGCCCTGAAGATGACCTACACTGTAGGTCGAAACGTCGGCACATAAATATAAGTCCAGTACTTATTCAGTGTTTTTTTTTTACTGCACCCCCCAACTATCTCCGTTCTACATTTGATCATCCAGTCAACTATTTTCCTCTCATACATGCATTAACATGAAGAAAAATTAAAACATGTGACTCAACTAGAAGGGATAACCTGCGGAATAATTACCATCGAAACAAACAAATTGGGGGAACAACAATACATTTTGTTATTTTTGCCATAGTTTGACTAGACTATTATTTTATAATGGCAAAATATAAATTAATGAGAAGATGACGAACATCGACAACTAATTGAACTATTATTAGGAGAATCGATTTTTTTCTCTCTAGATCTGAGTCCAACTACTTAGTTGTCCCAGCACATTTATAGGTCCATACAAATGGTCTGAATACTTGATGTAACTAACAGCTTCATCTGCAAGAGGAATCAATATCTCTCAGTAACATAACTCACATTAATAAAACAATAAAATCAAAAACATAATACAAACGAATCAATATCTCTTAGTGGCTTGTTTCATTTGTTAATCGATGCATTCCATTTAATTTTCTGAAAATTCTATATCTTGTGTAACGGCTTACTGAAGACAGGAGCATTGGCTTTGTGATTTGTCAATTTTTTTAAAAATCTTTAAAATTTAACTTATTGAGCAAGACAAAAGAATAAAGAAAAATTCGTATCTCGATCAGTTGCTAGGCAACACCCATCCATCTTTAAAGAAATCAAATATTAGATATATTATTTATCTGTTCTAAAGATGTTCAAATTATAACAGAGAAAAGTTATCATATGCTGAAATAATGAATTATGTGATAAACCAATCTCAATCATGTTTTAGTTGCACTTTTCCTAATTAGGAGCATAACTAAACCTTGTTAAAAGTTGTGAAACCTTCGAGAAGATGCTGTAGTAGGCGAAATACTTATTTATAAAAAGAAATTTTATAAAATAAAAAATAAGATATAACAATTTCAACATGGTAGGTCAATAGAAAAAATAGAAATCATCAATACAGGCATAAGCGCCCAAACAAAATTTCCAAAGGGGTCTTTTGAAATATTGTCGATGATATTATTTATTATTTTGTATCACTAATCATTTAATTCAAAAGCCATTACATTTTACTTAATTTATTTTAATTAGTTATTGTACTTCCGTATGGTAAAATTAGTTTATATCTGTCCATCATTTATATATTCAAGGCTATTGCCCTCTCTTCCTCCTATATTTTTTCTATGTGTATTAGAACCTTTAAGTGATATATATATATATATATATATATATATATATATACACACACACACGTATACAGACCTCTTTATACCTATAGTATATAAACTAAGGTTCCTTTACCTACAGAAAATTAGGAACTTTAACTTTTGTATTAACTGTAAGTTTTGAAAAACAATTAAATAAAAAATGGATAAATTAACATTTTTACTTTTTGATTAAGTGAATAAGGAATGATCATTCAAGAACTATGTTAAGATGCAATAACTCCAGGATCTGGGGATTTATTACAAAAAGTTTCAGTTTATGAGTTAAATGACACTCTACTTTCTTAATTATAAGTATATTTTAAATTAATGGTCACGAATTATATTTCATTGACGTTTTGGAAATTTTCTTTTGTTCTTTTCGATATGATAAATATTGAAAACGGAATCTTCATATATTTAGAATTGCCTTAACCAATTTAGTTAATAGTCTATGAAATAGTTATTTACCATAATTGAAGAGGAGTGAAAAATGTAAATTTTAATTTGGAACAATTTCCGCAACCCGGTGAATAGCGGTTCAACCGAATTTTTGTGCAGGATGAGTTAATTGTACTGAGTGAAGCTGATTCGTGTCATTCTCTTAATTGTTGCTGAGACTGGCCTTAGCTTGAAAGGGAGTTTTTGCTTATATCATAATTCCATTTCGTGACAGAAACTAGAAGAATGACACGATTTCCCATCCATCGTCAATTTGTTCTGGAAATAATTCGACTTGAAGATTTATTCATCGGGGCTGCAGGTGTCGTTCTTATGAAGGGACAAATAGCCACCAAACTCTGATGAAACACGATATATGTTAAATAATAAATAAATATAACTGTAAGTAACAGTATGTAATATACACTTTTTTAATTTGAATATATAATCAGTAAAAAAAATACATGCATACTTCAGAGTTTCATAACTTCAAGTATGTGAAGATACTAGAACGATGTCTTTAGACTAGTCAGTTATATGATCCTCTTCTAGTTCTTGTACTCTGAAATAAGGCACATATAAAATAATAATATTGATAATTGATAAAATCATTATCAAAGTTGTTTCAAGATTATGTATATTCACGTTTTAAAAAAAGTCCAACATCCTGATACATTTCAATCTTATTTTTTATTATTTAAACTATAATCAACATTGAACTTAGATTATGACTAGAGCCGATGGCAACATAAATTTTGAATGATATGAAGTGAACTTTGTCCAATGATGATGGATACAATGGATATTTATATCGAGCTATTTGGACCGAATTTTTTGATAAGGAGGAAGAATATCTGAGATAAAAAGAAAGCCGTAAATCTTGGGGTCAAATGATAAATAGAAAACAAAATCAGATCCTAATGCAATAACATTTGGTAATAAAATAATATTTAGTCAACGAATGTCTTGAACACTTTCTTGAGTGATTGTTATGTCATTATAATAGTATAAAACAAAAATCGTATGGTATTGTTACTCAATACCAATAATAAATCATTATTATTAAAAAAAAAACTGTACCACTACAATCCCTGAAGGGTCTTGGGTACATGATAGAGACTCTACTTTTTCTGAGATGACAGTTGTGCAGGGAGGTGATTTGTACGAGATCGCATTTAATCACCAGTTTCCCCCCTTGAATTAAGCTTAGTCAATTATCCTTAATTAATTAATAATCATTACTTTGGTGAGGCTGGATGAGCCCAAGGGTCTGCAGGTTCCTCAGCACCAGGGACATTCAGCACAGCACCTCAGCGCAGTACAAACTGATCTAACCCGCACCCCTAAATAATTTATTTTACTATTATTAATTTATTTACCTTTAAATTGTTTCGTTGAACCACTATAAACAACAGTTGTTACAAAGTTGACTGAAATTCTTAGCCTATTGCTTTTATTTGATCGGCTAATCGTTAAAGATAGCCGGTCGAAGATAACATTATTTGCATTTAGCCTGGATTTGGTGTTCTACTTTTGCCTGTTCAATTTATCTGTTCTTTGGGCAACATTTGACAAACAATGCTTCCCGTTATCGCCAATTTTCAGAACAGAATAAATGATGAGGTTCTGTGGGCCATTAATCAAAAATGACATTTTCCTATGCCATTTATATACTTTTAATTTAAACGTGTGTTTATTAACTTACGACTGATTGTCATTTTTTATTCCGTGCAAGTGGCAGTACAAAATAATAGAGTATACAAAAGGGCTATTTATCAATTGTTTTGTTTCTAGCAATCGATATATAAATATAAGTATATGAAACTATTCTAATTCTAATGAAAATATTAGAAATTGATAGGCAGTCCTTTTCTATACGTGAGTTTTTTTATAATAATAAACATAGGTTTACATAATTTCACTACATAATCATATTGTAATTTAAATCTCAGTGTCAGGTATTTTCAAGTTAATTGTATTACTGATTTCAGATTACAGCAAAATACATTTTAAAAAGTAAGTAACATTCGTTATTGTCCTATGAGTTAAACCGACCTATTGCGAAATCGAAGAAGGGATTGGGTAGATGATATTGGTTACCAACGTAATAATGCATTATCGGCTATATAGATTATATTCCTGTATCAAGTAGTGGGGTGCCAATGGCCTCCTCAGAGGCACCGAATTAATTCAGGTATAATTTTAGCCATATAATGTTATAGCCCAAATTAATATGATTATGCTATCGATAAAGGCTGAGTGAAGCGAACTAAGTAGCGGGGGAAAGAGCGTGGCTTCCGTTTGCAAGGCTGGCTGGAGGTGACTTCTGCACAGATCGTTTTCTAAATTGTCTGACTAAAGGTAATGTTTAGCAGGATTTAGAATACCTCTGTACCCTATACAAAGAGAAGTGAAAAACCGTTTAGATGTACAAGTAAATTATCACTTCCTACTTACTATCCTATCATGATTATAACAAATGCTAAATGCACAAATATTTGGTTTATATTTAAAATATTCTTGGGCAAAAATTGATTAGATGCTTCAAGAAATTGTTGAACGTTGTTCCATTAACAAAAAATACCTCAATAACCTTACAATTAATTTGACTATATTATCTCTCCAGCTAAGAGTTTGTTAACTTAACTCTTAGGCCGGTTCGCTCATATTGACTAAAACCAATTATATTATTTAATCATTTTAATATATTAGTCTCAAACTTGAGAAAGCTTTGTTTTATGTTTTAATATAATTCTTTAAAACAACAGTTCAAGTATTGTACCATTTCTGACGATCATGCAACTAAACATGTTGAGCACAACTAGATGTTACATCATTTCTAAATGCAAAACTTCAAATGAATGCAAAAAGTTATTTTTTAGCTGTCCAACTGAGCAACGGATGTAGGAGTGTCACCAGGGCATCGGAAAATGGATTCAGGAATCTGAAAATTGTATGTTTACGAGGAAGTAAAAATAAGACTCCTTATCCCGGCTATTTCTCCTAAATGAGGAAATCCATTTTATAGAGGCTGGGTGAACTCTAGGAGGGTTTGCAGATCCTACAGGGCCCATCTGTGATGCCTAATAGATTGCATATTTTATATGTCACAACTAGAACTGAACCCTGGATCCTCAGGATAGCAACTCAGCGCTCTGCCACTCAACTACCTCACTCCATATAGGCATTGTAAAACATTACTGTGTGAACTAGGAATATTATGGAAGGTAAAATAGTGAATTAGCTTCAACTGTCCCAATCATATTAATTTGTTTCATGGACTATATCTCAAAATAGGTCTGAATTTCAATTTCAATCAATTTACATTATTTTTTTATGCTTATTTCATTGACCTTGTGGTTCATTTTATTCACTTAGTTATGATTGTTAATTTTATAAGTAAAAAATCATTAGAGAGACTGACTACTCACACAACAAGCAAAATAAAATGAAAACCGTAATTCCTTTAATGGTAAACTTCTGCCTATATATCATGGAAGAAGATGCCTATATATTGTGGAAGAAGATGACAACAATCCAATTTTCTGAAATGAGATAAGAACATGAATTGCCCTCTTCTCAAAAATACAGTTTTTGGAGATGTGATAATCTTCTTTTAAAGTAACAATATAAAAAATCTGTCCTATTACAACCCATAAAGGGTCTTGGATCCAATAAATGGTAGATTTTATACTGCTTCTAGTATTTCTTTTTAGTGACAATTCGTCATTATGAACTACGGATACAACTTTATAATTGTTCAAATTCATTCTCAAGCTGGCATTTTACATTTGATCATTAGCCAATAAAAGACATTTTTATTTTGCTTTTTAATTTAACCCCATTATTAAATTAAAATATTGAAATCCTAGAATCCTACTTGAATTGTTTTCACTAAATAATGAAATTTTAGTTTTAGTTTGATATTTTATAAACGTTTTGCATGCAGGATTTTATCACATTTTTAAATGCCTTCAGTAAACCACACTTATGGGTTTTCTTAAAAATGGAATTAATACCATAAATGGGCCATTTATGTGAAAAATGGGTGATAAAAAAGATGAAAGGGATGAATAAATTAAAACAAACATGTAAAAATAAATAACTTAATTTATTATTTATTGTCTTTAACATTTGCAGAAATGTATGAATTGCTGATGTGTAATTTTTTTTTATTACTGTGATTTTTAGGGACCAACAAATACAATTCATTTGCCATTCTTGACAATGAAACTAACGACCAATTATAGGATTTTATTGCTGTTTTTTACATCCAAATGATAATTAATATTTTGAAGTCATACAATCATATTTTCATAGAATAAAAATTAATTATACACATCATAATTGTTCAATACAAAAAATTTACATATGTAACAAACATTTTTTCTTTGTATAATATAGTTAAAATTAAATAATTTATATATACAATAGAGAATAGTAGCTTATAAGTAATTACTCTATAATCCTTGGAGGTTTGGTACAGCTTTTGACTCGATCCTTTAGATGAGGATAAAGTTTAGCTTTCAGTCTTCCGCCGGGCAACATCTGAGCATTAGCCAAACCAGCAAAGTCTGGTCTAGGTTTTACCCGACAAAACTTGGAAACCCAGAGTTCCAGTACAGTCTTATTCTGCATGTGGTGAACTGGGTCGGGTGAAAGGGGGGAATCAGTTGTAGCACGAATCACTGAAACTCTCTCTGACCCTTTGGAAGTTAATCTGAGGCAAAACAGAAAAATTAAAATAAAGTAAATAAACACACAGAAAAAAAAAAACGAATAAAATTAAGGTAATTATTTAGAATACAAACTAGAAATAAAAAATATAAGTTATATAACAATGTAAAACATTTAGAAACAGTTGGTAGGTTTTAGGTTTAGCCTTGACCACCTATCTCAGGAAATAAATTGAGACTCAGTTTAAAGCTAAGTGGGAACGAGAAATTTTTTTTGGATGTCAGAATAGTTGACTTAAGTAGTTAAATCAACTACTATGACTCTCTGACCCTTGAAAGAACACTAAAACCTAAAAAGAGTCTAGTTTATACCAGTTTAACTGCCAGACATGTTAAATATGAAGTAGCAATGCATTAGAGTTTTTCTTCCCCAGAACTACGAGTAAAAAATAAAATGCTATTTGGCAGTAAGACCTCAACCTTGTAAGAGCAAAGGATAAAGAACAGGTACTTGTGGAATTCCATTTCTGAAGGAATAAATAACATGAGATAAATAGAATAAGGGTGTTGGAGTACGTATGGGAGAATTATCCCAAGAGTAGAGAAAAATACTTTGGCAAAAAGTATTTATGGTCCTTTTTGCCAATCTATAACAAATAACTGTAAGTTGATCCATATAATGAATATAGTGGAAACATCAAAATTCATTTCTCAAGACTTCTGATAAATAAATATAAGCTATCCCGACTGGGAGTAGAACCCAGACCGTTTCGAACTTGACATTCTAGGATTCTCACCACAACATACTTCGCAGAACATAAAAAATGAACATAGAAACATTTTTATATAGTTAATATAATAGTTTATAATAAATACAAAAAATATTTTTTAATACAGGTACGATCAACATGAACTGTAGATTGAAGAGCACCACAAAAGTACTCAATGATAGCTGAAATATTAAATAATTCACCACCGACTAATTTAAATATGTTGTTGTAAATTAAATAGCTCGACTTTTTTTCCTATACATACAAAGCAAGTTTTTCAATTCTTTTAAGTAAAGAAAGTATTATTGTTTCATTGTGACTTTTTAACATTTTTTAAATCCATAAAGGTTGAAGCCATGAAGCAATTTTAGAATAATTTATTTTAATTTCCTAAAATTCTACACTGTTGATGGTTATATCACGATTTAATTCAATATGAAATGTTGGTTGAATTTGGCTTCTATATTATAGTAGGGTGTATAAAAAAACTGACCGTTTTATCAAATTCCAGAGTTCAAAAGTCTAAATATTTAAATGCTATTTATTATTTACCAATACTTAATAATCCCATTAGAGCATTCTCTAAGCTTGTTTACTAACACTGGACTTCTTCAAAGAAAGTGTCAGTTTAGTTATTTATTTCAAAGAAGAAACATGACAGTGTCCTACGAAATTCTCGTAATTTTAAGACATTACTGGAATAAAATTTTCACAGCCGCTGAAGCAACTCCTAAAATTATTAAATAGGAAGGAGAAGGTATCCTTGACCAGCGCACTGCACGGCGTTGGTTTGAAAAATTTAGCAGTGGAGATACGATGTTGGAAAGAAAGAAGGGCTCCCGGCGACCATTAATGGATAATGATGAGGTTCTGAAGGAAGCTGTTGAGTCAAATCCGTCCACAAGTACTCGCGAATTTGCCAGGGAGTGTGGAGTGTCGAAAAATACTGTTAGTTGCCATCTTTTCTCCATGGAGAAGGTGAAAAAGACCAGTAGACGGTCTTTTTTTTTTATACACCCCATTACTTAAAACTGAATGAGAGATTTATCAAGAAGGTTGAAACGATTTTCATTCGTGTTCATAATTAATTTTGCAAGAAAGAATTTTAAGCCAAATAATATACCATCTTTGTACAATATCCCTAATGGCATTTACATTGAAGTCAAACTGAAAATTCCAATAAAAATCTCTAACTGTTCTATCTAGTATTTTTCATTTTTAATAAATCTAATATAGATTAGAGAACCCTACTCGTTTATGAGTATTTTTAACTTATCTCAACATGGGAAAAGATTAAGGTAAACATTTTAATTAATATAATTATTAAGACAGGATAAAAAATACTTACTGATCCAGCTCTCTAAGGGCTTGATCTAATTCCACTTTGTCTCCCAGGTCTGAAGGTGAATCTTTGTTCCTCACTTCCAACAGGCAGTTTAAAATATTGATATGTTTATCAGTAATACAGTGTGACCTGAGGAAACCTTCGAGTTCAGACCACAATTGTTTATACTGTTCTTCTCTCGAACTAAAAAAAATGAAAAAATACAAATAGCTAGTTAACTACAGTAAACCGATTAATAAATAACAAAAAAAAGTAGGGCATAAATTATCCTAATAAATAAGATTAATCGGGAAAACCTAATCTGTAACGACTACGACCCGTGAAGGAGTCTGGGGCTCAGTACATGGAAGAGACTGTACTGTTTCATGGACAACGGAACTGCAAGGTGACTTGTCCTAGGTCACGCTCAACCGCCAGGTTTTTGCCTCTTATTTTGGCTCTAATTTTATAATATTTTATAGAGGCTGGCTGAGCCCCAGGAGGGTCCTAGATCCTAATCCTCTCCCGCTGCAAACAGACTAATTAAAAGTAACTGCCTGCAGCAGGATTTGAACCCAGATTTCCGGCGTGGCAACTCAGTGCTCTACCACTGAGCCACTCCGCTCTCTTACCGGGAAATAGAAAAGTAAATTAAATACAAATCATTATTATTCATACAAATCAAAATATTATTTTATTTAATAATACAATAAAATTAACCAATTATGAAATACAAGAAAGAAAAAATAAACTTGTATTTGTATATTTATTGTACTTGTATATTTACTGATTATTGTGGATATTAATTTTTTTGTTTCAACCAATTGTAATTACATTACTGGACATTTGGAATCGACATGTGAATAAATAAAATAATAGAAATGAAACTAAAACTATATATATATATATATATATATATATATATATATATATATATATATATATATATATATATATATATATATATATATATATATATTAATTATAATGAGATATTTTATTACATAGTAAAAAAATAATATCATCAATTAATAAAACATAAAATATTACACAGTAGTATATAAATGTAATACCATTAAAACATTATTATACATTTTAGATTCTTATCATATGCCATTAAAACAAACCTCTGATTTGAATGAAAATTTGAAAAAAAAAAAGTAGAAAGCAATAAACCTTTAATCACAATTTTCATCTCTAAGTTACTTTAAAGTATAAATAAAAGAAAAACCTTTAAGTTCTATAAATGTCTGGTTAGAATTAACAGCAAAATTGATGCTGAGATAAAACCATTACTAACTTAAAAATAATTTTATTTTATGAAATTTTTTTTAACATTCAGATTTTATCCTGCTGTTTTTTTAAGGATTGCTGACAACAATTTGTTTCCTTCATAATATCATTCTAGAAAAACAGAAGAAATCTGCATCTCCATTTTGAGCCTCATTCAGAAAACTAAAGATTTGACCTTTCTTAATAAATTGTGCCTTTAAAATTCCAAAATACTTATACTTTTTAAGAATTGCCCTAGTGGCTAGCAAAGAAAGGTGAGAGCAGTAAAACTAGTGTTGTTTCCCCCCAAGCTTTCTTTTATACATATATATTTTTCACTCCAAACATTTGGAGTGATCTTTTTAATGAATTATCATTAAGATTATTTAAAAATTCCTATTTGGATCTATTTTGCTTTAGGTATATGCCAATTACTTTTACTCTGGTAGAAAAGTAACTGTTTTTAATTATTTAATGATCATCTGTTAAAACAGATCTGTAATCATTTCTCGAAATGAGACTGTAACCTTTTAATAAGTAGAGGAATATTGACAGAAAATATATGTGTAATAAATAATTAATATTAATAACCTATACATATGTATCATATTATCATATAATATTCATCAGTGATCACTGCAGTAGTTGAAAAGTAATTAACTTTAATTTTTATAAATAATTAAAAACAGTTACTCCTTAACCAGTAAAAGTAACTGGTGTACCTTAAGCAAAAAAAGCCTGTTCTTAGCCTATTCAATGGTTTACCTCTTGTGAGTGAATCACATTTCTCAATTAAGAACCTAAAACATTACTATACACAATTTACCATTATTATCGCTACTTCCAAGCTCACTATTACTGTAAGGCGTTTTTTTTATTTAGTTATCTATTTCCCACCCTAAATATCATTTTATGACATTCATCCGGGTCCAACTTCATTCACTATTCTTATCTTTACTCTTCCACATATCCTTGCCTTTTTTTTATATGTATTTTAGTCCAATATAGCCTGATTTATTATCACTTACTTTACTTAAAACATACCTATTTTTTATGCAATTGATATTATTTAAACTTATATAAAGTCTCTTCTTACATTTTCTCTTATGCAATTAATATTCTTTACACTTGTATAAAGTATTTTTACCAATCAATATTAATACTGTATTTTCTAATTTTTTTTTATTTTCATTTTTATTTTATTTTATATAATTTGGTTTCTAGATTTTTATAATTTTACAATTTTTATTTCTTACTTTTTTATTACCTACAAATTTTAGTGTGTAATTCTTATCATTTTCTACATTTACCCATATCATTTTTATCATTTCACATTCCTATTTTATATTCAGTTTTTATTTTTTATCTGTATTACCTTATTTTTTTACCTTTTTGGCACTTCGTTGTTTATAGTATACACTCATACATTTTAACCTTCATAATTACCTTACTGTACATCTTTATCATTTTTATTGCCTATATTCACCTTACTTTTAGTTTATTTATATTTAAAATGTTTTAATATATTTGTACCATTTTCTTATATTGTCTGTATTTTGCATAGCCCTGAAGAAGACCTACAACGTAGGTCGAAACGTTGGCTATCAATAAAGTTTTCTCAAATTACACGAGAAATTCATTCAGTGACCTCTACCCGGACCAATTTCTTCCACAAATAACAATTCAAATACCAAGAAATGGCAGTGTTATGTTGATCAGCCAAAAACTAGGACAAAGTCTTCAGAGCACCAGACGGCCTTCCTGCTTCATTAATTTTGTCAGACGAATAGTTTGTCTTAAAAGAGTTTCAATTTTATGAAAGAAAAAAAACTTAGCATAACCTATTAAATAATTAAAATCAAAGAAAAAAACTTGACGTCTTTGATCTATCGGAACAGCTCCCACTAAAATGGTGGGAGAATCACATGATTTTGATCACACCCTTATTAATGGACATAAAAAATTTATTGGAGCGAAAATCCAATTTATTAACTATTTATTGGAGCGAAAATCCCAGTTATAGATTATTTAAAAAATACTCAGCATACTAGTGTTCTCTAAAAGGTTAAAGCTATTTGAAAAACTAGCTATAAAAATAATTAAATCATTATTATAATACTAACCAAATAAATATAATAAAAACCATTTTTAATTTTAATTATACCTTTTAGGCCCTTTACCACGTTGACCACTCGATACTGAATGAAGAGGTTCATGCTTCGCTTCCAAGCCTACCAAAGAATAAATGCACTGTTTACACTGAAGGACTTCCTGCTCCCGCAGCTCCGGTTGTAGCATCATGGTCAATATTGGCTCCAAGTACTGTAATACAATATGAACAATATAATATTTTTTAATATAATCCATAAATATACAAATTTCTTGATAGTAAAATAAAATACTTTTTTTATGACAGAAATAGCTAAAATTTACCTGTTTGAAGTTGAATATAACAGTTGATGAAATAGTCATTGGCCAAAATCTCGTATGTCTTTCTAATCTCCCCCTTGTCCTCTTGACTGTTGGGCTTTGTGATTTAGAGCTCTTACAAGGTAGAAGCTTGTTTTGTTGCATAAAAAGCCCAAAATCCTGAAAATTTTAGTTTATAAAGTACACACATATTCATAGCTAGCAGCTGTTGTATTTTATTCTTATAACAGATGTTAGAAGTTTATGAAATCCATTACATAGTACCTTGTATTTTTGTCTTGTTAAATCGTTAGTGTACTACTAATTCTACTTATGTTTATTATGTCAGTTTAATAAAAACATTATTAGAATTTCTTGCTGGAAATTGAGTTTTATTTATTTCCAACACACCATATACAATCATAACCTCCTTTGCACTATCTCTTTAACAACAAATTATTTTTCCTAACTTTAATGCATTTTTTTTTTGTTTACACAGTAAACGCTAATAGGTTATTATATAAGTATCACCATAAATATATCTCAATAAAAAAAATTAATGATTCCATTTATATTGTATTTTTTAAAAATTGACATTTTTTTAAGAAAGACAAATAAGCATTTTTTAAATAAATTAAAAATGTATTTACAGAGAATGGTTTCAGTAGTAATCAGTAGTTCTTTAAATGGCAGTTATGGTTAATATGTAACAATTACTTGGTACAATTTCTTATTGGGCCTTCTTATCAAGAATCTCTGTCTCCAGAAAACTGTCTAGAACATTTCTGATTCTAGTGAGTTATGAGTTTCATTTTTATTTCTCTTTAGTTTTAAAGAGAATCTTGCTAAGATGGGAACTGACAATGTGTGTAAATTAATGTGAACCATTAAGGTTGAACACGAGCATGTTATATTAATATTAATATTTATTTATTAATAAATATTAATATTTATTTATTTTGAACACCCATAGGTCAGTAGTATTTAAAATATAGTTAAAAATGAAAAACTTCAGAAAAACAAAATATAATTACAATTACGGAAATTCTAGAAGGTTTGAAAATGGAATTCTGCTTAGAATGATTTTTTATTTTCACATGTTGTTGAGGGACAAATCACTCGAGTAATGTAGAATATAAATGTATATACTAAACAAATTTTAATATCAAGGTAAATTTTGTGAATTCTTGAAACAAAATAAATTATATAATTTTAAATAATTAAATATAATTAATTATTATACATTTCATATAATTAAAGAAGAATGGATGAAAATTTAACTTATAATGAAGGCTTAATTACTGTAATTCTGTAGTCAGTGACTCTACCACCGATTCCTTCACTTATTGAAGGTGGATCTTCGTGCAGTGATCTTCCAATAGAAAGGCTATGCATATATATTTGACCAGAATGTGCAGCGAGTAAGTGTGATAATGATTTAGCTCCATTTCGTCTTATAACCTCTAACATCACAGACCTTCCTCCGATTAAGAAATTGATTAAGCAAGATGATGGTCGGCTAGAAAAAAAATTAAAAGTATACACAAAATCAATTTACAAACATATATCAACAACTAAGTAATAAGGAAATATTAACCTGTTTACGTCAACAGGAGTTATTCTAAACATCGAAATACAATTATGCATTTCAGAGGCAGTGCAACCTCTCGGAGTACACCATTTCAAAGTTATAGTTGAATATTCCATACCTTCTTTCCGTGTGCTTATTTGATTAATATCTACGCCACATCCTGCAAAACAATAATTTGGAGAATTAATTTTTTGCCAATAATATTTAAAGGACATTATTACAGAGAAGAAATTTTTTTTTTATTTATTCAGTATTAAATTTGGTAATAAATAACTTTTAATCTGACTAAGTTGATATCTCTTTGAATCCCAAGAAATTGTACGTTAATTTGTTTTTATAAAAACATACTTCTTAATTGTGAATAAGAGAAGTGGTAATATTAGCTTTTAATATAAAAATGCATTTCGGTTTGAAATAGATATATAAATTAAATGGACCCACTCACCATCTTGAATTAATTCTTTTTTTTTTTTTTTTTTAAACACTTTATTCAGACATTACAATCTGCCACTTGTGGGCAATAAGTAATGGTGCTATGAAGCTACAACCATTCCATAACAAAACAAAAAAAAGTGGTATAAACAAAATAAAATAAGTCTAGATAAAAATAATAAAAATAAAAATAAATAAAACAATGTACACATTCAAACCCTATTACAATTTGCCTGGGTCCCCGAACTAAGCTTCTTCCCCAGGAATGAGGGCAAAGCAGGAGTTCAGAAGGCCCTTGCCCCCTTTTCCAGCCGCGTCACTGGAATAAACTCCAATGGAAGCTGGTTAAGGGCGCTTCACACACACACACACACACACACACACACAGGTCGTGAGTGGAGAATCTGGCCAGTGCCAGTACTCCAAATAGCATTATTATAACAAGTCTCGGGGCCATTGCCGGTTTAGGCGGCGGGGTGGATTGTATGGATGTATGGAACTGGATAATGACTGAGCCAGGGGATTGGGATGACAGACAAGGTTTTGGTGAAAGTTTGAGAATTTAGTAGGGATGAGGTCGAGGACAAAAGGAATGTTGAGATCATTATGGAGGGTTTTGTTGGAGACATAATAAGGAGCGTTGACAATAGTTCTCAGGACTTTGGATTGAAAGGATTGAATGCGTCTGATATTCGATTTTTTCGCGGTACCCCACAATTCCAGTCCATAGGTCCAAATAGGTTTGATGATGGTCTTGTATATTAGTAGTTTATTGTCTATTGAAAGATCGGAGGTCCGACATAGTAATCTGTATAGTTGGCTAAATCGTCTGTTAAGTTCTTGTCTTTTGAGTCTGTTATGAGGATTCCATGTAAGTCTTTTGTCTAGGAGAAAGCCAAGGTATCGTACTGTGTCGGAAATAGGTAGGACGGTTTCGTTGAATTGGACAGAAGGACATGTTCCCCGGCGAAGTGTAAAAGTCATGTGTTTGCATTTTTCCTCGTTGACTTTGATCCGCCATTGGTTACACCAAATTTCAATGAGTGAAAGGTTCCTTTGGAGGTTCGAGGAAGCCATTTCGGGATCTGGATGAGATGATAGGATGGCTGTGTCGTCTGGGAACGTTGCAAGGAAGGTTTCAGGAGTAGTTGGGATATCAGCGGTGTACAATATGTATAGGATAGGGCCCAAGACGCTGCCCTGGGGGGACTACAGCTTGAATTGGGTAAAGATTGGAGTATTCGTTACCACAGCGTACTTGGAAGTAACGATCAGAGAGGTAGGATCGAAGGACTAGGAATAAGGATTGAGGTAACTGGGTTTTGAGCTTGAACAGAAAACCGGCATGCCATACCCGGTCGAAAGCTTGTGCTACGTCCAGAAATGTGTCTGTGCAGTATTGTTTGTTTTCAAGAGCAGAGGATATGTGATCGACAACTCGGAGACCCTGCTGGACCGTCGAGTGCCTGGGACGAAATCCAAACTGGTGTGAAGGAATATCATTGGATTCAATTATGGGTAGGATTCGTTTCAGGAGGATTTTTTCGAAAATTTTGGAAAGAATAGGAAGCAGGCTGATGGGTCGGTATGATGATGTGGCATTGGGTGGCTTGCCAGGTTTAGGGAATAGGATGATGACGGAGTGTTTCCACAGCAAAGAAAGTGAGTTGTATGAAGGATACAGTTATATAGGTAGGTAAGGAAAATAATCCCTTTTTGAGGAAGATGTTGAAGGATCTGGGTGGTTAGAAGGTCATGTCCAGGAGATTTGCGGACTTTTAACTTTTGTAAGAGGAATTTGACCTCAGAGGGATTTACCGCTTTTGGAGGTAAGGATAGAGGGATGGGTGAAGAGAGGAATTCATTAATATTGGAAATGTGCGTAGAGTGGATATCAGGATGTGGGATAAATGTATTTGAAAGGTGTTTGGCAAATTCTTCTGCTTTGTCCTCATCTGATGCAGCCCAAGAGCCGTCTTCACGTCGGAGGGGGTGGGAAATAGAGTGATATTTGAGGATTTTTTTGGTGCCATTCCAAAGGGAATTATCTGAAGCAGATAGTGTGGAAAGGTAGCATTTGTAGGATTCGGATCTATAGGTTGTCAGGTTCTTTTTGACTAATTTGGTGAAGTAGTTATACCGTCTCCGATCGTGAAGATGCCTGGTTCTTTGCCAAAGGGATCGGTAACAGCGTTTGATAAGGATAAGATCTCTAAGATCTTGCGGTAATGGATTTTTCTTACGGATTTTGAAGGAAGAACGGGGTGAAGATGCAGTCCAAACTGCTTGCTGGATCAAATTGGTAAAGGAATTGACGGCATCATCCAACTCCTGAGGTGTTTTTAGGGAAACTCTGAGGTCAAAGGTGTCGGATACAAGCTGGTGAAATAGATTCCAGTCAACTGGTCCCCTAATAAATGATGGCGGAGGAAGTTTGTATATTGGGACTATAGAAAGGGTAAGGATCAAAGGACTGTGATCTGAGGACAGGTCATCAAGGCGTTCTATGGAGTAGTTTAGGGGACCTAAGCCAGCATGGATGAAAAAGTCAAGATCAGGATTTCGGTTTGGGTCAGTGGGCCAATATGTAGGGGTGCCTGGAGAAATAAAACTGGAATTATGGGAGTTAAGTGCATGAGAGGAATGATGTGAGTAGTGTTGTGAGATCAGTAGCATTTGAAGGAGGGGGGATATGAGGGATTTGATGCGGGGTATTTGGATTTTGATTCACGGGATATACTAGTTGTTGGGGCTGGTTTATTGGTTGTAGAGAATTGATTTGTGGTTTAGAGAGGGGTTTGGGGGGTTCGGGTTGTAGCGTGGCCCCGAGACTGTTTGTTGACCACCTGACATTTCGGCGTAGGAAACAGCTCCATCTACAATTTTAGAAGGCTGTCTTCTTGAGGTCCTCACTTCATCGCTGGGCTGACGTGCTGCCAGAACTTGAGATTTTATATTCTTGTAGGTTTGGCAACCTTTATAATTGGCTGGATGCCCTTGAAGACATAGTGCGCAGACAGCTGGTGTTTCTCTCGGCTTGACGCATTCTTCAGTTTTATGCGGTTCTCCGCATTTGACGCATCTTGGGGTATGATGGCAGTAGTGCCTAGTGTGCCCTTATGCCTGGCAGTTATGGCATTGCACGATGTCTTTCTTTGTGTATGGTTTTTCGATTTGAACCTGGGTATAGTATAGTCTGCTTACATCATAGATTTTTTCTACTCCGGGTGCTGGTTCTAAATCTATGAAGAAGAGAGGCAATGGAATTTTGTTGCCTGTCTCGGGGTGTACAGGATTCTTCTTGTAGACATTTGTAATTTGTCTAACTTTGAAGCCCATGGCGGTGAGTCTTCCTCTATGACGTCAGCTAGGGTGGTTGGGTGCAATTTTCTGACTACCACTCTGATGGATCTCTCCTCCTTTAGTTGGTATGTATGGTAATCTGCCTTGATCTCCGTTAGGTACTTGACTATATTTCGGTATGTCTCGGGCGTGTCCGACTGGATCTTTGTATCGTTGGTCCTGCTAGTGCAATAGTATTTTCCGGTACCTACTGCCTTATTCAGTTGTGTGCAAAGAAGCCTAAAGTTTTTTATGCTCCGTACGAAAATTGGTGGAGGCCTGTGCACTTTAGGGGCCGATGTGGTCTCCATTGCTTCACTAGGTAGATTTGTTAGGGGCTGAAATCTGTTGGGTGAGTAGAAGGGAGAATCTTCAGTGAACTGAGTAGATGACCCTGGTTGGGTATTTTCATTTGACGGTCCTGCCTTGGGTTCCTTATTATCATTCGGAGTAGTAGGAGGTGTGTCGACTTTACACCTTCTTTTAGGTTTAGGTTTACTAGGGCTATTTCTTGTAGTTGATTCTAGGGATCGACTTCTTTATGTATTTCCTTTTTTATCTGATTTGCTGGATAATACTTGATGGTAAAACCTCATTTTGGAATATTATGTCACTGGAGCAGATAGTAGTAAAAAAAAAAAGGTAGGACAGAGAGGAAAGGGAACTAAATAAAAATAAAGAGTTCGTATGAGATCTGATCTGAATACGGCACAGATCAGCCTCATTCGGTGCCAGAGGCAGCACTGATGGCTGATAGGGTCAGTCTTACCTTATACTGGGTGGGGATGAACCTGCCGCGACCAGCACAAAGATAAGTAACTCCTGTCTCTTAAATCACTTAATTTATAATTAATATAGTCATGTTATAAGTCCGTAATTAGCTACGAAACTTCACATTTTACTTCACTGGTACACAGACTATGACTATGTAAAAAGCCGTGAATGTACGATAAAAGTTAATGGGTATAAAAAAAGTATCACAGAGACGATGTTGCTCACTCCAGCGCGTGGTGTGAACTGTTTTGATTTTTAAGGAACATAATATATTATTATAATATTTAAAAATAACATTTAAAAAAATGATAAAATATGGTTTTATTCCTTTTTGCATCTCCACGCCTCATATGATGGATGACGGGATTGGTTAACTTAATACCAGAAAACATCAGAAAGATACTTATGACAGTTAGTCATTCAAGTCTAAATAAATCAGAATCTAAGAGTGTCCTAATGGATCCCAATGGTATACAAAGTAATTTATCAAGCATTTAAAATTTATTATTACAAATTTTAATGCAATAATACTGAGAAGTCAGTAATTATTCATATAAGTACAATATTATAATAAAACATTCAAACAAAGAACACAAAATTGTTATTTAATTTGGCCCCTTAAAAGAAAAAAATGTAATTATTCCACAGGTTGTCGCAGAGAGTTTTTAAATTTAATAACGAATAAATAAAATAAAATTTTCTTCTCTGTAATAATGTCCTTTAAATATTATTGGCAAAAAATTAATTCTCCAAATTATTGTTATAACAAGTTTTAACGGTTTACTCATTTCAATTTTAATATTTTCCCAAAACTTATCTGAGCTTTAGTAAGGAAAAGAGAATGTAATTATGGGTAATGAGTAGATTTCAATAAACATTTCATCAAAAAATAAACGTTTCAACTGAAATTTTGAAGTATATATGATATATTATAATTTATTTTATCTTTATATTATATAATTTTTTAAATATTTTATTTGAAAAGAAAAGATATGGCCAGGACCGGGACTCGAACCCGGGACCTTCACCTCTCTGTGGTGACGCCTTATACATCTCGGCTATCCTGGCTTCGCTTCACGGCCAGCCATATCCCCTCTTTTCAATTGATCCTACATCTCCGTGTTCTCGCACTTTGTGATGTATACACGGGGAAAATGTTACTTTAACATTATTTTATTTTGGATCTAGTTGACTTTAAGTCGTTAACATTATTATAATTTATTTTATCTTTATAATATATAATTTTTTAAATATTTTATTTGAAAAGAAAAGATATGGCCAGGACTGGAACTTGAACCCGGGACCTTCACCTCTCAGTGGTGACGCCTTATCCATCTCGGCTATCTCCAATCTAATCCATCTCCAAAATAAAATAATGTTAAATTAACATTCTCCCCGTATATACATCGCAAAGTGCGAGAACACGGAGATGTAGGATCAATTGAAAAGAGGGGATATGGCTGGCCGTGAAGCGAAGCCAGGATAGCCGAGATGTATAAGGCGTCACCACAGAGAGGTGAAGGTCCCAGGTTCGAGTCCCGGTCCTGGCCATATCTTTTCTTTTCAAATAAAATATTTAAAAAATTATATAATATAAAGATAAAATAAATTATAATATATCATATATACTTCAAAATTTCAGTTGAAACGTTTATTTTTTTATGAAATCTAAAAAAATATATATGATATATGTTTGTTGAAACTTTCATTACTGGATGAAATGATCACCAAAATCTACTTATTACCCATCATTACATTCTCTTTTCTATACTAAAGCTCATGGTAACTTGTACTTTGGGAAAATATTAAAAGGGAAATGAATAAGTAGTTAAAACTTGTAACTCAACTCATGGCCAGCGACAACCTGAGGAAGATAAAAAAAAAATTGACATACCTTTAAATAATGATTCGTGTGCTTTTGCTGCATGGAAAATTTCAACATCATAATTGGCAGATGAGCTAGCATTTTGTTCTTCCTTCATAGGGATGCCGGTCACGGTTGTACTTGCCAGATTGTAATGCTGAAGGATCAGACAGGCCAATTTGTTAGCGAGGCCGCAAGAAGCTTTCACGTTATGAGTTTCACTTTCCAAAATATTAGATACCTGAAATAAACACACTTAATGAGGCATTAAAATCTTTTGATATGGTGGATGTGCATAATACCCTTCATCGAAAAATCATTTCCAATAACACCCCGTTTCTAGCCACTATGAAGTTATCAACTTGGATACTTTAGTCAGTTTTACAATTCAGTAGAATCTGCTTTTCCATCCCTGATGGGATGTAGATATCGCTAGTTAAATGGAAGATCTCATTAATCCATAATATATATGATATAAAACTTTAATATTATAAGTAATATATTACGTTAAAATTAAAATATAATATAAAGGTTAGTCTCTTATTTTCTTTTAAATATTATTATGTGAGCAATTTATGATAACTTTAAATTGAAAATTCTTCAAATCTACGATTAGATTTAAATATTAAAAAACGATTTTTACATTCTTAATAGAATTTAAAAAGGAAGTTACTTTTTTTTTTTTTTTTTTAACTAACATACATATTAGTATGCTATTTGCTATTATGATGTTACATATTATAAATTGTAAAACCCGTCAACTTAATGAAAATATTTATTTTTTCCATTACTGGATAATCCAGAGAGCTATTTAAAATGTTTGATTAAGCGGCATTCACTAAATTACACAGTTAATCACTTTGATTTAATTATTTACCTGTTCATTAAAAATAAATGTTATCTGTTTAACATCTGCAGACAGGAACTACCTTCCAGGAGGTTCTTTTTACATGTTAAGCAAGCTTACTTTTACTTTTATACGTTTAAGAACATCATTCACAATATCATTATACATTATCAACATCTATTTCCTTCACTCACTTTATAGATACAGATATTCTTTGTAGTTAAGTTTAGGCAAATATCCATTAATCTTATTTTAGCTTTAATAACAAAATCACTAAATTCATCATTATAAAAGGGATATAAGAAAACTACAAAACTTAAGCAAGGGCTAGAGTAGTGAAATAGTTGCGAGATTACAAGTTTCAAGGAAAGTTTTATCAACTGAGAAAATATAATATTTAAAAACTTTGTTTCAGTGAAAACATTATTGAATAAACATATTGTAAAAACTCCCCTTCATAAAAATAATTCTACAATTTTGCAGATAAAAGAACCTAAGATACATTTACATTACTCTCTTTATATTATTAGCAAATAATATTACCAAAAAAATAAAATACATCAATAGCAGTTGGACAGTGTGTTGTTAAATAGTATTTTACATAGTTTTATAAATTAAAAACTGGTACTTAGTAGTACTCAAAGTCCTCAGGGAGCGAATCAATGGTGTGAGAAGAGCAGGCCGACCACGACTTCGATGGGAGGACTGTGTAGCTTCAGACGCCCGGATTATATTGGGTGTCTGCAATTGGAGGGTAGCAGCACTTGATAGAGAAAACTGGTGGTCGATGCTGGAGCAGGCCAATACTCGACTACAAAGGTCATAATGCCGAATGATGATGACTTAGTAGCACTGCTTCCATTGTACACAATAGTTTACTTTTATTTTACAGATAACAGTTTAAATTATATGGGGGGAAAATAATTTTCAATTACCTATAACAACTATGATAACTAATCACTCATAATACAATTAAATAATCTCATCAGCAATTACCTTATGCTTTGGAATGTTTTCTGTTGCATTTGGTTGGATATTGAGGATAACAAGTTCACAATGGTCAATTGGAATTAATCTGAAAAATAGTGATAAGATTGTACTTATAGAATAGAATAGAATAGAAAATAAACTTTATTCTGTGACCAAGTTCCTTTAGAATAACAATAATGAACGAATAAAAAAAACATAATATTCACCTGGTCAGAAGGCTACATAATAATACAAATCATGAAATAATCAAGATTGACATAACATAATAAAAATAGAAATAGATGAGAAAATAAATACATAAAAAGTACGAAACTTGACAGGATTTTAACTAATTGTCGAAAATAAATATATTGATATTAACAAAATAATAATAAATAACATTAATACAATAGTTTATAACGAAATTGCTAACTAAAATAAATGAATGGCATAGCATGCGATAAAGTATTTACAAAGTCTGTATCTTTTTTGTTGTTGAAAAAATAAACAAAACACGTAGGAAGCGAGATCGTGTTTTGTAATACTAATTTGTTCAAGCGGAAGTTTGACCTGCTTGGAGAGCGTCTTTTTGGGATGCCAAGAGATGATGAAAAAGCATTGATATAAATGAAGTCAGTGAAGAAGAATAGCGGATGAAAGGAGGGATTGAGTTCCATACAGTGGTGGAGTGGGCGAGGAAGGAACGCTTGAATGCCATAGTTCTGTGGGAAGGAATATAGAGATCGGAAAGGCGAGATCTTGTTTTGTGGTGCTGGACAGAGGATTTGAATGGGAGGAGACTATAGATATATGAAGGGTGTTGCGAGTTAATGGATTGGTATAGAAAAACACTAAAGAAATATTGTCTACGAATGGGAGGGAACAGCCACTTTAACTCATCATAGTGATGTGACACCCAGGATCGCCTTGGAGTACCAAGGACAAATCTTATAGTGCAGTTCATTATTCTTTTTAATCGGCCCTCAAGCATTTTCGAGAGGGCCCTGTATACCACACTACACTATTTGAAGTGGGGGAAGATGAGGGATGATACGAGCAGCTTTCAGGTAGATTGTGTAAGGAGATGCCGAGATCAATGGAATAATTTCAGGGAACTAATTGACCGTCGGGACATTTGGGTGACATGGGGTTTCTAGGAAAGGTTTTGGTCAATGGTAATGCCTAGGTTTTTAACGGAGGAGTTGAAACTGATAGGGTGGTCGTTTAGGGATTAATGTTGGAAGGGTGGGTGTAGTTGGAAGGAGGAAGTTGGAACCTAGAACAATGGCCTGTGTTTTCATTGCGTTCAATTCCAGTTTGTTCAGCATTGCCCAGGCACTGATCCTATCTAGGTCTTGCTGAATTCTGGCGAACGCATATGATAGCTCAGATGGAGGAAAGGATAAATAGATGTGGAAGTCGTCAGCATATAGATGGCAGGAACAGTGGTGAACAAATTTAGGAAGATCATTGATGTAACAGTTGAAAAGGAAAGGAGAGATGCTTGAGCCCTGTGCCACACCTGAGGATAGAGTGAGGAAAGAGGAAAGGGGTTGGTTGGGCATAGAAACCGCTTGGGACCTGTCAGAGAGGAAGGATTGGAACCATAGAATAGAGCTGTTGGAAAAGGACAATGACTTTAGTTTGGAAAAAAGGATAGAATGGTCCAAGGAATAGAAAGCTTTGGAAAAGTCTAGGAGGATTAGCATGGGTAGTTGTTTGTTGTTCATGGCTTTATGTATGTCAATGGTGATTTTGGTAAGGGCAGATTGAGTGGAAAAACCAGGATGAAAGCCTGATTGAGGCGGGTCAAACCGGTTAATGACAGAATATTAGAATTAAAGGACATTTCTTTAACATGACGATTTTTAGTGCGCATGCGCCAACAGAAGATGGGAGTGAAGAAGAGAAGGACGTGCTTTATGAACTCCTATCAGCAACCTATGATCAGGCCCCAAAGTATGATGTAAAGATGATAATTGGAGACATGAATGCAAAAATTGGAAAAGAGTCCCAATTCAGATCAATAACAGGCAGTCACAGTAAACACAAAATAAGCAATGAAAAGGGGTTAAAAGTAATTGATTTTGCAGCAGAAAAGGGAATGGTTGTAAAAAGCACTATGTTCCCTAGAAAGGATATATACAAAGAAACATAGATATCCCCAGATGGATCAGCTAGAAATCAGATTGATCATGTGATGATTGACAGAAGACATTCCTCAGACGTGACAAATGTACGATCTTGCTGAGGTGCTGATTGTGACTCTGATCACTTTCTAGTTAAAGTAAAGTATCGATTCAGAGTAGCTGTAAAACGCCACGGAAAAAGCATGAAAACGGTAAGATATGCAACTGAAAGACTGAGGGAGGAAGATGTGGCAGATCTCTTCAGAGAAAAAGTGAGCACCATTTTGAGAGAAGAGCGTGGAACTCAGGAATGTCAACATAAGAAATGGGATATTCTCGAAAGGCAGTTAAAAGTGCGGCAGAAGAGGCCCTAGGGAAATATGAAATCCCGGCAAGAAACAGTTGGTTTGATAAGGAATGTGTCAAAGGCATTGAAGCGAGAAATGAGGCCAGATTAAAAATGCTTAATCGAAAAACAAGAGCAAGCAGAGAGGAGCATGTGACAAAAACAAGAAGGGCAAAGCTTCTCTGTATAAGGAAAAAAAGGGCTTGTGAAAATGACCAAATAAAGAAACTGCAGGAACAACATAAAACGAAGCAAACCAGAAAGTTCTACAAGGGTATCCAAGAACTTAGAAAGGGTTTCAGGCCAGAACAAATATATGCAGACAGGAAAATGGAGAGCTCGCAGCGGATCCTTTCGCAGTCTTGGAAAGTTGGAGCAACCTCTTGAATTCAGGTAAGGACTGTCATGTACTAGGTACAGATACCGCTGATGAAATTTTTGGCAATTCAGAGACGGATGGAGAAGTTGAAGAGCCCCCAGAGAAAGAGGAGGTGGAGGATGTTATAGACAGCCTAAGAAACTATAAGTCTCCAGGACAGGATGAAATAAGTGCTGAACTCCTGAAATGTGGTGGTGAGGAACTTCAGGAAGAACTGTATCAGCTAATATGGGATGTTTGGACGGAAGAAAAGATCCCAGACGAATGGAACCTGGCGACTATTGTACCGATTCACAAAAAAGGTAACAAAACCAACTGCAATAATTACAGGGGTATTGCATTACTCAGCACTGCGTACAAGGTATTTGCAATACTTTTGAACAGAAGGCTGTCAGTGTGGTCTGAGTTAACAATTGGGAACTACCGATGTGGGTTTAGGCCGGGCCGATCAACAAATGACCAGATATTCGCTCTACGACAGGTATTGGAGAAAGACTACGAATATAATGTTGACCTGCATAATCTCTTTGTCGACTTTAAGCAGGCCTACGATAGCATAAATCGTAGCAAACTGTTACATGCCATGCTGGAGCTAGGACTACCAGGAAAACTTGTTTGCCTTACAAGTGTGACCCTCACAAACACCATGAGATGCCAAGTTAAAAAAGGGAACATGCTCACAAAGGAATTCGTGGTGGTTGATGGTCTGAGACAAGGTGACCACTGTCGCCGAGATCCGAACAAACCTAGGTGGAACAATATGCAATAGGATGACGCAACATTTAGCCTATGCGGATGATGTTGTCCTAACTGGCAGGACTAAAGCAGCACTCTCAGGAGCCTTCCAGGAATTCCACCAAGCAGGAGAAAAAATGGGTTTGCATATAAACGAGGCCAAGACCATGTACATGTGTAGCTCAAGAAGGAACGTAGAGGTAGAAGAACAAGCACTGTTCATGGAGTTCACCTTTAAGCAAACTCAGAATTTCAAATACCTGGGCTCAATAGTAACAGAAAACAACCAGATAGAGGAAGATGTAAAAGCAAGACTTGCCACTGGTAATTGTTGTTACTATGCAATACAAAAGGCTCTTAAAACTGGGCAATTGTCAAAAAGGGCCAACTTGTATAAAACCATTGTCAGGCCAATAGCGACATATGGTTGTGAAAGTTGGGTCCTGAGTAAAAAAGTAGAGAGAATGGTGAATGTCTGGGAGAGGAAAATACTGTGGCGGATTTATGGGCCCATCAACGACCAGGGAACATGGAGGATCCGTAACAATGCAGAACTCCGACAACTTCATGGAGAGCCAGACTTGGTTTCCTTCGTAAAAAGAGCTAGATTGAGATCGTTGGACCATGTGATGAGGATGCCGGAGACAAGAGGGCCCAGAAGACTGTTGTTTGGGAAACACGGTGGTAAAAGACCCAAAGGAAGGCCCCGTACGAGATGGTTAGATGATGTGGAGGCCGATCTTCACCAGCTGGGAATCAGACATTGGAGAAGACTTGCTGGGGACCGAAGTGAGTGGCAGGCAGTGGTGGATGAGGCCCAGGTCCTTGTAGGACCGTAGTGCCAAGGAGTGAGTGAGTGAGGCGGGTCAAGGAGTTTGGACTGTTCGAGAAAATTTGATATTTGAGACTGCACTATTCTTTCGAGAGGTTTGGAAAGGTTGGAAAGTATCGAGATTGGCTGGTAGTCTTAGGGAAATAATGGGGTAGAGGTTTTATTATAGGATGGACTAGGGCTTTTTTCCAAGAAGTCAGGAATACTGCTTTTTGTAGTGAGAAATTATGAATGTAGAGTAGGACAGGTAGGATATCGATGAGGCATAGTTTGAGTAGTATGACGGGTATCTCGTCTAAGCCGGTAGAACTGGAGTGGGATTTGAGAACGGAGGAAATAATGTCTGTAGGTGAAATGTCTAAGAAATAAAAATTGTCGGGGTTGAAAGCTGGCATCAGTGAAAACAAGGAGGAGGATTTTGATGTGTTAATTGAGGCAGACAAAAAACACGAGTTCATTTCATCAGGAGAAGCAGGAAAGGCTCTGGAAGATGTTGGATTGCAGAGTGAGAGCTTTTGGAGGAGTTGCCATTTATATTTAGGATCGGGAGCAGTGGAAAGGGCTTCGTGGAAATATTTGGATTTTGCTTGTCTGATTGTAGATTGTGTCAAATTGCAAAGAGCCCTGAACGCTGGGTAGTAAGCCTGGAGCGTCTAAAACGTCTACGGGCAGCATCACGTTTCCATTGCAGGTCTTTAATGTTTTGACACATCCAAGGATGGTGGCGGAAGGTTAAAGATTTGAGTGGGGCATGGTTATCCAGGATGCTTTTGAGATTGGCAGTGAGTATGTCGACCATTGAATCGACGGTGGTACAGGAATAAATTTGGTTCTAATTCAGAATTTCGATGGAAGTAGATATATTTTCAGGGGTGAGTCCATCTAGGTTGCGAAAAGTAATTGTTTTCGGAAGGATTTCTGGAGTTTGGATATTGTATGAGATTTGGATTGAATCGTGAGAGGACAGAAATGGGGCAGTGAGGAAGAAAGGAGTCTCTGTAATGAGTCTAACCAGGTGTCAGATAGGAGAGCGTGATGGGTAGGAGAGAATGGGACAATGGAGAGGTGCACAGAGTTAAAAAGGTTTTCGAGGTACAGTATATCATTGGATTGGACCGTGAGATTGGTAATAAAGTCACCGGAGATTATGATGTGGTTGTAGAGAGGAACATGGCAACATAATTGATACAAAAGTAGACATAGAAAAAAGTAGCAAAAAAAAAAAAGAAGAGGAAAATAAACCTAATGGACTAAATATGTTAGCATAGGCAAGTACCTCTTTACTTAACTAAGTATAAGTCAGACTTATTAAAAATTAATCAGATTCATTTTTTTTTTTTACAACAATAAGATTATTTTTGATATATATTTGTTCTTCCTAGTGATATTTACAACTTGAGAAAAAGGATGTAATATGTTCATTATATACAACAAAATATAATATAAAGCAAATACAAATAATACCTTATATTCCTTTATTTAAACACCAAAGATTTTTAAATGTTTACTCAGATGGGTATATTTTTCTCTCGGTGAAAAAAATTTGTCTGTGTCTAAGTAGTATTTAAATTGTTTATAGAAAAATGTCCTTTGGGAGGAGTATTGATTAGGAGAGGTTTCATCTTAAAATTATAACTTAATTGAAACAATTTTATTATTTTGAAGAGAAAAGATTTGTCCAGGCCAGGATTCGAACCCGGGTCGCCCGAATCCCGGCAGGACAAATCTTTTCTCTTCAAAATAAAAATATTTAAAAATTATCACCATCATAAGAATAATAAATATAAAATAAATTATTTGAAACAAGTTTGTCTACTTACAGATCTGAGGATGAAGCGACTTTGTTTTCCTGAATTATTTCTGCTTGTAATTTCTCTTCGATCAGTTTTATCTTTTCATTGTCAGCTACTGATGTGATACAAATAATTCTATTTCTGTTTATCACCTATTCGAAAAATATTTTTTAAGAAAAAAAAATGCTATTGTTCCTGTTACAGCAAAAGTTGATAATCACAAGGCCAGTTAAAATTTTAGAAAAAACATAATTCTTGGACTGAATATATTGTTACGGGCTACTGGGTGTTAAAATGAATTAAACTACTCCTAAATTAAAGGTACTAATGTTTACTAATAAAATGATAAAAAAAATACAATGAAGTTACATACAATCAAATTATTAAACTAATATAAATTTACAATAACAATATTCTAAATATTTATTATAACCTAGGCCTGTTTAATTACTACAATAATATAAGATGTTACTAATTCTAAATGACTTAACTATTTACATAAATTTGTATAATACAATAAAATTACGCTAGAGCTTATAACTACAAATTAACACTTACAGTTCACTAATCGAAGTCCACCGACCTTAAGATTCTCCAAATATGACAAACTGATACACAGAAACGGTTTATTACACTGACACTCACTTATTACTAGTTCATCACAGTGCCTGGCCTACTCTCTGACTGACTCACTCGAGGCGAGGGGGGTATTTAAATAGACAAGGCCGAACATTCTAGAACACGGAAGTAGGGGGAGACTGTTCTGGGATTGTTGTGAATCTTCTTAATCTCTTCCGACAAAGGGGAGTTGGTTCTAGTATGTTCGAGAAGGTTCTAATCCATCTTAACTTCTCCAGCCGACGGGCTTAAGACGCTAATCTCTTCCTTCCGCCTCTCTCTCCGTGACCGTAACAATATCAACAAATTACAGTAAGTAAGGCACGGAATGACTTAGATATATTTGACAGGAGAAAATATAGATATGATAAATTTAAAAAATTGAACAATAATAAAATATGAGATATAAACTAAGTGACTTTTTCTCAAATTGAATATCTATTTTACTTATAACATTTTGCACTTATCTATTTTACTTATAACATTTTGCACTAACACTAGACTAATGATTACTTGAACATTTGAACCAGTTGGGAATTATCTCAACAATCAAGTTTTATATATATATATAAATTTTATACACACACACACACACACACATATCTTACTAATATTATAAATGTGAAAGTTTGTATGTTTGTCTCTCTTTCACGCAAAAACTACTGAATGGATTTGGATGAAACTTTACAGTAATATAGGTTATACAGCAGAATAACACATAGGCTATAGCAAGCGCGGATTTATGGGGGAGGGGGCACGTGCCCCCCCCTGCCGACAGTTTTCTAGGTACTGTGGAGAATCCATTATAGTACATAAATAAAGGAAAATCACATGATAATTGTGGTTAAAATAACAGAAAGGACAGGAGTGAAACTATTTGTTTTGATATCCTACGAATATTATAAATGCGAATGTTTGTTACTCATTCACGCAAAAACTACTGAACGGATTTGGATGAAACTTATTGAATAAAATAGGTTATAAATCATAGGCTACATCAAGGGCAGATTTATGTGGGGTCACGTGGGCATGCCCCCCCCCCGTTATAGTACATAATTAAAGACAAATCAGGAACATAGCCTCTTGAAATTTGTAGATAGGTTCTTTGTATAGTTTAAGAAAGAAATTTGGATAATTCCACCCCAAGGGTTTTCCTTTTAATATAATGGGGGTTCAAAGGTTGTAGAGAATCCGTCAGTTTTGAAGTTAGACATCTGAAATTATGGATGTACGAGTAACTTATATTTAAAAAAAATAATTAAATTATTTATTTAAAATGATCTTTCACTAAAATGTGGCAGGCCGAATTCCACGCGAGCGAAGCCGCGGGCATAAGCTAGTATATATATAAAACAACAATTAGTAAAAGTAAACATGCACCACTGAAAAATCAACACAATTGTAGCCTCGTAACCAAATGCCTCTGACAAATTAGTTGCTAGTCCTATTTTATTTACTGTTTTAGGCAATAATTAGTTTCTTGAAAAATGTGTTAAATTGTTAGTATGTTAGTAGTTTTAGGATGAAGGGGATAGCATTTTTTAATAATTTATGAATGGGTGAGCCGAGTGTGGCCTATTCTCAAACGGGCCAGGACAACCTCTTCTGTACAATGGTACGATGTAGACCATGCATTTACTGTTTTTAAAATACTTTTTATGGTTTGCTAGGATGGCTTGCCATCGCTCTGAAGTTTCCATTTTATGAGGTCTAGTAAGTTTTGATGGAGTGAGAGCCGTAGTGCTTCGGCCAGATAGGGTAAGTGCTTCTCGAGATGCCTGGTTTGCGAGCTCATTATCCTAAATGCCTATCTGTCCAGGGATCCATATGAAATATATATTGACTTCCTCTGTTCTGCAAGTCTTGTAACATGATTTTGGATTATAGTAATAAGTGGATAGCTCAGATACATATATTTCAAGTTTTCTAGGGAGCTTAGCGACTCTGACAATATGGCTATAATCATCTAAGCTAATAACAAGCAGAAATGCAGAGCTGAAGGTATCGCATGAAGTTCAGCAGTATAAACAGAAGCCAGTTTATGCAGTTTAAATTAGTGGGTTGAGTCACGAGTTACAAAGGACGAAGACGTTAGGTTTTTGAATTTGGATCCATCGGTATAGATTAAAAAATGATCTGGAATGTTTTGGAAGATGCGAGACAACCATTCTTTATAATCTGAAAAAGTGGTATTGTTTTTAGAAAAACTGGAGAGATGTAGTAGTAGGGTACCCTCTTTATAGAGGCTAGATGAGCCTCAGGAATGTCTACAGATCCCACAGGATTGATCTATGCTAACTGATAAAGCAGGATTCGAACCTGGGACTTACAGTTCAGCAACTCAGCCACACATTCCTCAAATAAGTAAGAAATCAGTACATCTGTCATTTAAAAGTACTAATCTTTTAATAGATATGAGGGTGAGGTTAGTTCCAGCTTTGATCATGTGAGTCCTCTATTGGTTTGCCATCGAAATATGGAAGAGCTATAGTTACATCTCACAGCATCCTTTAATATTGTGAAAAACAAAACATAAAAACCTTAGTAAAACACAGGATAAGGAAAATTGGCAAAAATCTTAATATGATTAATATAAGAAGCATTAATAGTAACTTGATTGGATAGCTTCAAACTGAAATAGGTATACAAATAAAGATAAACCAATGAGATTATAAATAAATGTAAAATATGTATAATTTATTCTAGAATCTTTATCCAAATCTGGGGATAATAAAAACAACTCAACTTACCGGATAAGGGCATTCATTCAACGAAGTACGCTTTTCATGCTGTTGTTCAGAACATTCACACATTGCCTGAACAGCACAATTTAAACCAGGGTAAATATTGTATGTTTCTCCACTTACAGCTGCGGACGGTGTACCAATCACTGATAATCCATTCAAAAGCTACAAGTACAATATACTGATAAAATTGCCACAAATATTATGTAATCTGTAAATGTTAACAAACCTAAAAAACTAATTGAATCTTGATCAGAGTCAATAAAGAAAAACATGCAAATAAGAAGACTTATTTAATTCTGTTCTGTTATTAGTACTGTAGGATGATTAGCAAAGGGGAGGTTTACAGAACAAATCAGATTATGGTTGGTGTCAACCAAGTCTTACTTAAGTAACTTGAAAATACTTAGGTAAGAAGAAAAATCAAATGAATAATATTAGAAGATTAATCTGATCTTACCGTAATAATGCAAGTAAATAACAAAGTAGACTTCTGAAATATAATTGTCTGCTGAAGCATGATTTTTTTTGAGGGGAGGGAGGAATTCCAGGATATGGTTAAGCTAAATCACATTGCAAATATGCTATAGTTATTGCTCTTTTGAGACTGATAAATAGAAGATGCTATGTTGTTGTTTTTTATACACATTCCCGTAAGTCCATTTAATGTTGCTACATCACAAATAGTTATAAGGTGTCAACTGTGGATAGTGGTTAGCATAGCTACTTACTAGGCCCAAGGGTTCCCATCCCAGCAAGTGGCATTAGGGAAAAATCCCTTATTATATTGTTGCAGGAAAAGAAATATGGGCTTTAGCGTTTTAGAATAAAATAAAATAAAAAGAAGAATCAACATAAATGATCAGTAGAAATAAGTTGTGAGTTGTCTAATTCTAATAACGATAATTTGAAACAAAAGGAGCTTTATATGCCCAAGGGGGTACATCCGGCAGGTTGCCTTAGGATTTTTTAAGGTGCGTAAAATATCCTTAGTTGTGCCATTCTTCAGAGGGGATGGAAAGAAGTGGTCCCAAGCCTGTGCGTTATCAGGTACTCATTAAAGATCTGTACCCTGATTATAAGTGGAGTAGATAAGTGACGTTAAATTAAACCAACAAACTCGTTTTAAGTGTCATAATCGGATGTTATTGCGTAATTAATGACATTAATTACCTAAAATTATTTAATTAATTCAGAAAATCTTTCCTTAATATTTAAAAATGTTCCAATTTTACATTTTCTTCTGACCTTAGCGTCAACCAAAATCTGACTTGTTCTGAAAACAATTTTAGTTTTAATGATTCTAAACAGCTGAACTCATAAATAATATTTAATTAATTAAATAATTAATGAAAGTGTAAATCTTGTAATATTATGACTGAGATCATACATAAAATATCTGACTGAGAACAAAATAATGAATAATGAATGAATACTATAAACAATGAAGTGCCAAAAAGGTAGTAACCCACATCATGAAGAAAATAAAATAAAACAGAAAGTGTTGAAAGGTAAAAAAATAAGGTAATACAGATAAAAAATAAAAACTGGGTTACTACCTTTTTGGCACTTTGTTGTTTATAGTATACACTCATACATTTTAACCTTCATAATTACCTTACTGTACATCTTTATCATTTTTATTGCCTGTATTCACCTTACTTTTGGTTTATTTATATTTAATATGTTTTAATATATTTGTACCATTTTCTTATATTGTCTGTATTTTTCATATAGCCCTGAAGAAGACCTACAAAGTAGGTCGAAACGTTGGCTATCAATAAAGTGTTTCTCAAATTACACGAGAAATTCATTCAGTGACCTCTACCCGGACCAATTTCTTCCACATATATTATCAAGGTCAACAATTATCATTCAATAAAAATCATTTGTTTTCATTGGGGATAACAGTTTTAATGCTGGAATGTACAAAAACATGTACCTTTGAATTATCGAATTCTTGACAAAATAATATAAGTTGTAATTTTCATTTTTTGCTCTAAATGGGATTTTTTTATACCTTTGGTTGTATTGTCAGGGGGCCTGTTAAAAAGATATAAAACTCCAATAAAACTGTAAAAGCGAGTCCATTAGGACCTTTATGGCCTCATTATTGCCATTAAACAAAACAACTAAAAAGTAGCATGCGAAAATTCATAATACATGTGCAAAATAATGTGACGGAAAAAATTAAAATAGTATAAAATACAGTAATGGAATTCACAGTATTTGTTCCGCTGGTTGTCATTTCTAGTTGAGTAACAAAATTCGTTTCATTTTTAATATTTTCAAAAATACAAGTCATCATGAGCTTTAGCATGGAAAAGAGAATGTAATTATGGGTAATGATTACTGAAGTATACACCTTTCCCAGTATTAAATCTCTTTTCTGTACTCAAGCTCTTTAAAATTTGTATTTTTGGAAAATATTAAAAGGGAAATGAAAAGTTAAAACTTATTGTGACCTAACTTGAAGCAAAAATCTGCGAAATAATTACTGAATTCTCTTAAAGCACAAAATAATAGTATTAATTATAACAAGCTGATATCAACAATTATCACAGGTAAAACTTTGCTTTGTTTGATTTATATGAAACAGGCACAATAATAAAAGGAAATAAGGTTTATACCTGGATACATGTATACATTTGAACTGTGTAATTACAATATTAGTGTATTTAAACTGCAAAGAGACATGACAGTTAAATTGTTTTTAAACTAAAATAAGTAGAACAAGTTGAAATTTGTTTTACCTTTAAGAAATTGTAACAAGACTATATAATATAATTTTGATCATATGCATCAATATGTTTAAGTAATTATTCCGCAGGTTGTCGCTTCGAGTAAAGTCACAAGTTTTAACTTTTCATTTGTTTCCCTTTTAATATTTCCCAAAAATAAAAGTTATCCTCAAAATTTTAACAAACATATTTCATCTATACTTCGAAATGTTAATTGAAACTTTTATTTCTTGCTGAAATGATTACTGTAATCTACTCATTACTTTTAATTACTTTTTCTTTTTCATACTAAAGCTCATGATAACATGTAATTTAGGAAAATATTAAAACTGAAATGAATAAACAGTTAAAACTTGTTGTAACTCAACTTGAAGTGACAACCTGGAGAACAGATACCTATTTTCAGTTTAGGCTGCTAAAAAAATATTTACATACATGATTTAAACTTTGTTGTGTTGGGCTCCATGAATTCAGGGAATGTCCTTTAGTATCACTAACAATGAATCGAACCTATAAACATATATCCTTCATTAATAAGACTCACCATGCTAGGAGATAGGAGAAAGAATAATATAAATTACTGTTCACCAATTTTCCAGTAGGGAAGAGGTCCCAAACAATACGACAGTATTCAACAGCAGCTTCTACACTACAAGTCCATAGTGTTTTTGCAATAGGGGCTAAAGGAATAACGCCTGGCCCTCTGGTTTTAGAAAAGTCAAATTCTATTAAACTTTCACAATTGGTACCGAAATAAGGAGTGTGATCCAACAAAAATATTGTTTTATGATTGGCAGGATAAATTGGAGGCGGTGGTTTCCTTTTACAAACTAAATTTACAGAATACATTCCTGAAAATATAATGAATAAATAAAATATAATGAATGCATGAAAAGCTCATTATTTATTGTCATTTAAATTTAAAATTATACCTTACTAACGGAACAAACAAGACAACATGAATATTAGAAATACGTAATATTATTTAAACTTAGCACAATTTTTAAAAAAACCACAACCATTTTTAATGTTAAATATTCAAATAAAACATAAACACGTCACGTAATTTAATTAAATAACCTATTTCTTTCATACAGTCCAGTGTTCTTAAGAATTGTATTTTGTTTTAAGTTGGGAAGGTTACAATTAAACCATTACAAAGGGTAACCTTCCACGTTTATAAACAACATGCTGCAGTGTAGTATTTGGCCAATTTTGTTCATCACAAGCTTCATTCATAATATATTTTCTAAAATTTTTGTTACCTTAAGTATCAACGTTAAAATTCTTTATTTAGATTCGGAAAACCATATTTGTTGATTAGTTATTTTTGTTTTATAGGAACAGAATTTATGACATTTTTGTCGTGAGGGAAGAGGGGGGATTTGCCCTCAGATTAAAAAATAACTGACTTCTAATCTCAACAATTTAGATGGTACTTTTCCAATCTAACGACGACCTACCCCAGCGCCCCAAGTGTCACTTTCGTTAACTACCTGCTACTGTTAGCGAAACCTTCCTTAGTCCTTTGTTATTGTTTGTGTCTAGTGGACGTTTATTTGTTTTCATGTTAATTATACAATATAAGTTGGAATTTGATGAAGATTTTTCGCGAGGTGATTGATGAAAAGTCAGCTGTGGTATTTCTACAGGAGCGGAACGTCATAAGTATTGTGTTTAATCAATATTGTTTATAACAAATGTTTTATTATATTTTATTATTTATTTTCTATTTTAAATATTTAAATTTTAAACATAAATAATTATATTCAACTACAATGTGATGTTTTTTTGGTTAATTTTTTTGATTGTTCTGTATATACGACACCGTTTTGATGTGATATTGTTATTTTTAATGAATTTTGTTTATAATAAATGTTATTTTTTATCTTCTTATTTATTCAGTAGTGTATATGTTTTAAATTTAAAGAGAAAATATGACATACAGCTAAAATATGATTTTTTTTTGTATTTCTTTTATTTTTAGCTATTTTTCTTTTAAAGAGAAACGATTTGCCCGGGCAAATCGTTTCTCTGTAAAAGAAAAATAGCTAAAAATAAAAGAAATAAAAAAAAAAATCATATTTTAGCTGTATATCATCTCCTATTTCATTTCCTAACAATCCTCTTGTCTGTTTACTATTTCAAATATATTTCAGGCATCATAACCTGACAGGCTGCAAATAGTTGAGGTAAGTGCCAGAGGAGCGTGCTGGGGTAGGTCGTCGTTAGATTGGAAAAGTACCATTTAGATTAATTAAAATTATTGGACTGTAACATAACATGTAACTGTTATTGGACTGTAAAAAAACATAATATAACAATTATTAAGTTCCTCTATCGATTACTGGGAACGATCATTTCTGGTCCTGGAAGGTGCAGGTAAATTTTTAGGTTTGTTTTTAAACAAGGACAAGATAGGCCAGCGGCCATGTGTTTGAAGGTCGCAATAAATTGAAGAGAGCTGCTTTTTTTATATGTTCTAAGGGCATATCTGAGTAGTTTTCCCCCCTCCCTTCCCTGCCTGTGAGTAGGGTTCTACCGATACCCAAAAGTATTGATACCAGCCCTTTGTGATACATCGGAACAAAGTATCGATACCAAAATAATATCGGTAGAAAAATATCGATATCACGTGGTATCAGAAGATTTTTAGTCGTTTAAAAGCACGGTTCGTAAAATGGCTACAAACATTCCATTGCCAGGAAAACGTCACACATTGGATAAACAATCAAATAGTGAAAGACCTTTTATTTATTTTTTTTATTAGAATAATATGGTACTCATTCGATATTCTCAAAGTATCGAAAGATCTTTCCGATATTTCACAGATGACCGATACCTAAATTTTTTATTATGTTATAATCTCTTTCAATACATATCAGGGAAAGTAATTAAAATAAAAAAAAATAATATACGTGCATAGGAAAGGACATTCTTTCGATATCAAAAGAATATGGTACTCATTCGATATTCTCACAATGTCGAATGATCTTTCCGATATTTCAGATGGCCGATACCTAAATTTTTTATTATTTTATAAACCCTATCTGTACATGTCAGGGAAAGTAATTAAAAGAAAAAAATAATATACATGCATAGGAAAGGACATTCTTTCGAAACTAAACGTTTAAAAACGTGGAAAAGATAAGTAAGGGACAAGGGATTTCGCCCAATTTGTCTGCTATATCTCATATAAAATTATCAAAAAGTTTATTTTATATTAATAATAATGAAGCAAAGAAAAAATTCAAAAGAAAATAAATATGCAAAAATCAAAAAGAAATAAATTAGATACAGGAAAAACGACGAATGTACATAAAATTTTAGTTAAGAGTAAGCCCGCGGATATTCGTGATTACCTTGGGGGGAAGGTTAAGAAAAAATTTTTAAGTATTCATAACCATAACCATAACTATGGATATTAATTATTGGATATTGAACAACGGATTAGTTTTAAATAAATTAAAATTAAGGTTCAATAAAATTATTCTTAAAATAATGGTACTATAACCATAAAAATAAATAGTAATTAAAATAGAAATCAGAAAAAGAAAAATAATTAAAGTATTTTCTTAAGGTGTAACAATTCATTCATTTTAAAATAATAAATTTTGGATTGCAGAAAAAGACAAGTGTTTAAATGTTGAAAAAGGTCAATTAATTATTAAAAGAGGAGAAAAAAAATATTTAAAAACTCTTCAATAAAAATAGATTTGAAATACAAATTGATGCAAATAAAATTCCAGAAATTTTACAAGAACTCCTTGAACCAAATAAGCCGTGTATAAAATCCGCGACTCAAATTTATGAAAATTATTTCCAAAGTATATCTAAATTATTACAAGATACTTATCCCACCGTCAAATTAAAAAGGTATCTAACATTGTTAATCGATATTATCAATGATGAGGAACAGCAGGAAGTAAATATAAATTATCATGAAAGAAAAACGCAACATAGAGGATTCGTTGAAATTCTTCGAAGTATTCAACACCAGAGTTAAGAATTGCCGTTTAAGATTAGCCGTTAATACGATTCACTTAATACCCAGCTGAAGCTAACACCAAATGAAATTACTGGGTTAGCCGGTTCACCCATCCGCTTCTCCTAGTTGCCCTAAAGATGGCCTACATAGTAGGTAGAAACGTCGGCACTAACTAAATATAAGTCTGGTACTTATTTGGTGTTTTTTTGACTGCACCTCCCAACTATCTCCGTTCTCCATTATATCATCCAGTCAACTATTTTCCTCTCATACAGATGAAATTACGTTCGTAATATTACCAGAAATCAATGATCAATAAATATCTATTACTGAACAATATGTTCAAAAATAACACGAAGAAATATAAGAAATACTGTATGGAATTATCAATAAACAAATTTTTAAATAAAAAGAAATGCGAACAAAACAACTTAATAAAAATAGGAATACTGCCAATATTTTATGTGAACGAGAATAAATAAAAATTTACTTACAGTATTTAGAATTATTAAATATTACGAGTATTATTATACAAACATAAACCAGGAGTAATAAAGAAAACACATTTGAATAGGATAAGAAGAGCAAATAAAAAGAAGAAAAAAAGACAATCTTACTAAAAAAAATAAAATTATTGAAGACGACGAGTTTAGCAAAAATAGCTATAATATTTCAATTTATGAATCTCAAAGTAGTTAAACTAAGAAATAAAATATAAATTATTAATTGATAACAAAAGAAAAATTATTATAAGAATGAAAATTAATTAATATATAAAAATCTTCGACGAAATGAGTAAATGGCAAAATAAAACTTTCTTTTAAAATCGAAAGAATGTCCTTTCCTATGCATGTATATTATTTTTTTCTTTAAATTACTTTCCCTGATATGTACAGATAGGGTTTATATAACATAATAAAAAATTGAGATATCAGCCATCTGTGAAATAGCGGAAAGACTTTCTGTGAGAATATCGAATGAGTACTTATTCTTCTAATATCGAATGAATGTCCTTTCCTATGCATGTATATTATTTTTTTTCTTTTAATTACTTTCCCTGATATGTATTGAAAGGGATTATAACATAATAAAAAAATTAGGAATCGGTCATCTGTGAAATATCATAAAGATCTTTCGATACTTTGAGAGAGAATTTTTCGTTCATTGGAAACATTTTTCTATATTTCGTCCGATAAAATACCGACTATATACGAGGCATCGTATATCGTATATCGTATATCGATACTCGTATATCGATAAAGTATAGGAACAAAAGAATCGATACCAAAATATCGGTATCGAAAGTAAAATTATCGATACCATACCCATATCAGTAATATCGTTAGAACCCTATAGTAACCCTGGGCCTTACCACCAAAAGATCAACGTAGCAAAAAACCTCATTCACCGATGTTTATCCTTATCAGACACCCAATATCTACCAACCAACATTCTACGCATCCAAAACATACTACTCTCTAATAACTTCCCATCCCACATTACCAATGAACTGCTAGACCCTCTTAAAAACCCTAGCAATGTAATTTACCCTCCCCGTACCCAACAGTACCGACCCCCAGATCCTTCCTATATAGATCTTTTCCTTATATTCCTGGTTTGGAATCTTACCTTTCCCAACCTTCGCCTTGGTTTTCAGCCATACCACAAATTATCCCAACTGTTCACTAATTTAAAAGACCCGATCCCCATTAAAAACCTCTCCAACATTGTGTACCGGATCCCTTGCTCTGCCCCAAACTGTACCTCCTACATTGGGGAAACAAAATAAACATTTTTACAGACGACTATCACAATACAAGATCTCTATCTCTACCCGGAACATATCTGCTTCCAAATTATCTGAACATGCTTCGACCCTTAATCACACGTTTAACTTTGACCAATCCTCTGTTCTCGCCACGGTTCCTAATTACAACAAAAGACTAATTACAGAATAATTATGTATTAAACTCGAAACAAATCCGTTAAACATCAAGACTGACAAGAATAACCTATCAATAGTTTACAGACACATACTAGACCTAATTCAAAAGAACTAACTACCCCCTCCCCCCCCCCGCTTCCTAATGACCCTCTCCCCCCACCGTGCCAATTTACCTACATACACCTATTTATACCTACCTGCTTACTCTTTCATTTATACCAATACCCTCCCTTTCTCAATTATTTCATTAATTCATTTACCACAAATATATATATATGTATATACAGACTGAGACCCGATGGGCTGAACTGCTACTTTTCAGTAACAACTCCAATCGTTACTGTGATTTTTGTTACCTGTGATTTCTTAACTGCTACTGACTGCGACTGGTGATCCTGTCGAAATGCTACCAACAGTGATTGCGTCGGCGTACTTTTAATAATTACAAACCTTAAATAATAAGCTGATGTAACAAAATAGAAAAATATTTGAATTTATAACACTAAAAAAATTTGTTAAATTAGTGTTGCGTTTATGCATCAGTGGCCGTAAATGGGTTAATGCTATACATTCATACATTTTAACCTTTATATTCACCATGCTTAGCAAGTTTTACAATTTTTTAATTTTCAATTGTCTATGCATATTTAGCCCTGATGAAGATATGCAAAGTAGGTCCAAACGTTTCTACTAAATAATAAATCAACTTTTCTCCATATCTAAGAGAAATTTATTGGCCTCTTCCCGTACCATTTTCTTCCACACCGATTCTTTCAAATTGAAAGTTTCAATACTTTGTTGACAATTCGACATTACCCGCTTTAGAGAGAGTGCGACGAGCGCGCCAGCGGCCAGACTTTGAACGAAAGGATAGAATCAGTCAAAGGATTCGATCAATCACGATAGAAACAGGTCCGATTGAATCATGATCGAAACGAGTCCGATTGAGTCATGATCGAATCTTTTTAAACACAGTGATTCGATCACTCGTGTATGGGTTACAATAGAATCAAAAGGATTCGATCAATCACGATCGACTCAGGCCAATATGAGACATTGGCTAGGCAATAGACGAGACAAACCTTCGGCAACAGCCTAAAGCTACGTCCACACTACTAGACCGTTGCTGAGACATGGTCTCAGAGACGCGGATTAGCTGGTCTAGCAAGGCGGTTGCGGAGCCGTTGCTGAGACTAATCCCCGTTGCTTAGTCCGTCTCTGAGACCAAAATCGCTGGTCTAGCGTCTCCCGCTCCGAATGGGAGACCTTAGACCAGCGGGCTGAGACACGGCCAAATCTGAGCAATATTCAACTTTATTGTAAGGAAGAAATAGTTGGGGGTGCAGTCAATCAAAACACCTAAATAAGTGTAACTTATTTATTATGTGCCGACGTTTCGGCCTACGATGTAGGCCATCTTCAGGGCTAAGAGAGAGAAACAAACAGAAATATATAAAAACGTTGCAGTAACAAGAATATATAAAGTGGTACAAGAGTGGAAATTAAAATACTGAGTAGATATGATGAAATAGTGAATAGATATATGATAAATAAAGAATGAATATAAGAGTGGTTACAGAATATAATAAACTTAAAATAGTGATAGATAAAAATAAAATTGTAGATGATGAACAGAAATTCTAATAGTGACAGATATAATAATAAAAGAATACGAATATAAAATAGAAAAAATACATGTCAAGAAAGGATAAAATGTAAACAATAATATAAAGGGAAAGAAAAATGAGGAGGTAAACGGAAAGATACAAAATGAGAAGATTAAAATATAGAAAAAGGGGGGTTGAGTATGAAGGATTTAGAAAAAACTAGTTTAATTATAGATATGGATATGATACCAGACATGAGGGGTTACATAGGTAAAATGTAATAATACAAGCATATATAGAAAGAAAAGATTGATAAATTTCAAAAATTAAACATTGAAAATAGTGTTATTTATAACTATGAACTATGAAGTATGAAAAGAAAATAGAAAATATAAGTAAGGGAAGTTAATATATAAGTGTATACAGTTAGAAAGAAGTGGCATTAATGCAAAATAAGATGTGAATATAACATAAACATATAGAAAAAAGGTAAAGAAATACAGTAGATGAAAAATATGAGGCTAAATAATAATGAACTCTATGCTATTAACATATGATGGGTGCCAAAAGTAGGTGTGAGAACAGGTGCGATGAAAGGTGAATGTGAAAAGGATGGAGATAAGATAAATACTAAGATATGTACTAACCGAATAAAACACGCGGCAGCTAGGCGAGCTCAGGCCCAAGTGAAAAATACGTTAGACCGGGCGGAAGCGATAAACGCGATCTCTGACGGCCTAAACAATAATGACAAAGAAGGGGGAAGGGGAAATGCAGATGCAGTGGATATAAGTGACACGTAAATAATGTAAATTGCGTGAAAAATTAAAAGTCAATGGTCAAAATGTAATTAATTAAACAATGGCATAATAAATTAAGAATGTAAGGTTATTTTTGTAAATTAAAAATTTGGGAGTAGTAGTCAAAAATGTGGTTAAAGGATAGGGCGTGTTCGGAGAGTTTAGAAGCGGTTGGGTTGTGGGAGGAAATGGAGTATTTGTGTTGGGTAATGCAGTCTTTAAGGAGGTTTTTGGTTTCGCCGATGTAGGAAGAGTTGCAGTTGGGAGTAGAGCAAGGAATACGATAGACGACCTGAGAGCGATGTTTTAGGGGAATGGGATCTTTAACTCGGGTATAAATATTGGAGAGTTTGTTGTGGGATTTAAAGGCGATGCGTAAATTGGGGATCGAGGAACGTAGGGATTTTTGAATGTTATTAGAGAGGGAGGGTATATATGGCAAGGATCTGTATATAGGGATAGAAGGCGGATGTGGAGATCGGGTGTGAGTGGGTGGGTTATAATGGTGATGGATGAGTTTATTGATAACATGGGGAGGAAAATTGTTTTTTATTAGGATTTCTTTGATGCGGTGGGTGTTGGTGTTATGGAAGCAAGAGTCGGAGAGGGATAGGCCACGGTTGATGATATTTTTGGCGACATTGATTATTTGGTGGTGCGGATGTTGGGAGTAATAATTGAGGAGTCTGCCAGAATAGGTGGGTTTCGTATACCAATCAGTGGATAAGGTGTGATCGGGATTTCTAATGATACGGAGGTCAAGGAAAGGTAGTGATTTGTTATGTTCTAGTTCAACAGTGAAATGTAGGCGGGGATGGTATGCATTGAAGGATGATAAAAAATCTGGAATGATGTTAGGATTTAGGATAAGGAGGAGGTCGTCCACATATTTTTTAATGAAAATGACATCGTCACGGAACTGGGGTAGGATGGAGTCTAGAAGGTCATTTAGGACAATATTGGAGAGGTCAGGAGCGAGGGGATTTCCCATGGCCAGTCCAGAAATTTGGTTAAAGAACTGTCCATGGAAAGTGAGATAGCCAGATTCACAGCAGAGTTTAAGGGATTGGAGATATGAGGACCGGTTGAGAGAGGTATGGGGTTCTATTAGTGAGCAGTTGTTATCTATTATGCCAAGGGCTTTATCTAAGGGTATGTTGGTAAAAAGACTTTCGACATCGAAGGAAGTGAGGATGTAATGATCAGGAATGGTGAGGGATGTTAAAAGATCACGTAGGTGAAAAGAGTTTTGGATATCATATGGGTTGTTACGGCTGAGGACTTGTAAGGATGAAAGTAAGAATTTGCTAAGTTTTGTAGATGGTGAATTGACGTTAGCTGTAATAGGACGGAGGGGGTTGTTGGGTTTGTGGATTTTGGGAAGACCATAAAAGCGGGGGGCTAAGGAATTATAGGAAATGAGGTTTCTGTAAACAGGATAAGTAATTAATTTAGAATTGACAAGGCTTTTTAGGTGGAGGTTGAATTGTTTTTGGAGAGATGTAGTAGGATCACGAGGTATGGGTTTATAGGTGGAAGTATCAGAAAGAAGGGAATTAATTTCGAGGCTATAATCAGAAAGGTCCATAATTACAGTAGAGTTACCTTTGTCAGCTTTGGTGACAATTAAGTCGTCATGAGATTGAAGAAAAGAACGTGTGGACGCAAGGTCTTTGAAAAATTGCGGGGAGAAATTAGAAGGGGTGGAATGGGGGTGCTGAAGGAAATTGGAAATGATATTAGCTACAGAGACGCGTGAAAGATCTGGTTGAACATGTGAATGGTTGAGGAGGGGGTCATTATGGATATATTCTTAGTCGGTCAATAGGTCAGGTATAATTTTTTTGAAGGAGGAGGAGGGTGCAGAAAAGTTTGGTCCTAGGGAAAGAATGTTGTTGACATGGGTGGGGATGTTGGTGGAAGCGATGTTTAGTACCCAGTTTTCATCTCCTTTTGGGTAGATTTTAGAGGTAAGTGATTTTTGGTAAAGTGAATTGAATTTGGAGATGAGGTGGAGTTTTTTGCGTGACCTGGTTGTGGTGAAGGTACATGAAATAAGGGTGGAGAGGCTATTCATTTGGACCTGGTTAAGGTGACTAGTTAAGAATTGGGTGAGGGAAGATATTCGTAGATTCAACGAGTGGATGTGTTGTATGGTCTCCCGTATTTTAAGATTCAGCAAAGATTTTTTAAATTTTAATGAGAAATTATGTAATGTAGAATTAAGAGATTTGGAAGTGGTGACGTGATTGAGGGCATTGGTTATAAAATTAGGAAAAAGGGAGTTGGATCGACATTTAAGAAGGAAAATGCGGTGTTCTGAGTGATGAGCAAGATGTTTTTGGAGGGAGCATAGGTGATTGATATGGAATTTAAGGTTTGGAACTGAAGATTTGATAGAGGAGAAAGATAAATTAGGAGGGGGGGTATATGAGGTACGCGGAGGGGAGGCAATTCCATCATAGTTGAGAGAGTTAGAACTATTAGATGTGAAAGTAGGAGCGTAATGATGTGGTGAGGAAGCCGATGTTCGAAGTGGTCTTGAAGCAGAACGATGCAGTGATGAGGACGACGAAGCCAGATGAAAGTTAGAAGAAGAGCGACTAGAAGAGCGATGTTGAGGCGGAGAGGTAGAGACCGGATGATTTCTGGACGGAGAAAGATCTAGGTGCGGAGGTCGGGATGTAGTAGAAGGAGTAGCAAGAATGTTTTGGTTCTGTATTCTGGTACTGCGACGTAATGATATAGAAGAGAAGTTCTGTGAATGGCCCCGCTTATTGTGGTTCATGTGATACATGTTAGAGAAGAATTGGTCATCCATCATATGTTAATAGCATAAAGTTCATTATTATTTAGCCTCATATTTTTCATCTACTGTATTTCTTTACTTTTTTTCTATATGTTTATGTTATATTCACATCTTATTTTGCATTTATGCCACTTCTTTCTAACTGTATACACTTATATATTAACTTCCCTTACTTATATTTTCTATTTTCTTTTCATACTTCATAGTTCATAGTTATAAATAACACTATTTTCATTGTTTAATTTTTGAAATTTATCAATCTTTTCTTTCTATATATGCTTGTATTATTACATTTTACCTATGTAACCCCTCATGTCTGGTATCATATCCATATCTATAATTAAACTAGTTTTTTCTAAATCCTTCATACTCAACCCCCCTTTTTCTATATTTTAATCTTCTCATTTTGTATCTTTCCGTTTACCTCCTCATTTTTCTTTCCCTTTATATTATTGTTTACATTTTATCCTTTCTTGACATGTATTTTTTCTATTTTATATTCGTATTCTTTTATTATTATATCTGTCACTATTAGAATTTCTGTTCATCATCTACAATTTTATTTTTATCTATCACTATTTTAAGTTTATTACATTCTGTAACCACTCTTATATTCATTCTTTATTTATCTTATATCTATTCACTATTTCATCATATCTAGTCACTATTTTAATTTCCACTCTTGTACCACTTTATATATTCTTGTTACTGCAACGTTTTTATATATTTCTGTTTGTTTCTCTCTCTTAGCCCTGAAGATGGCCTACATTGTAGGCCGAAACGTCGGCACATAATAAATAAGTTACACATATTTAGGTGTTTTGATTGACTGCACCCCCAACTATTTCTTTCTTACAATAAAGTTGAATATTGCTCAGATTTGGCCGTGTCTCAGCCCGCTGGTCTAAGGTCTCCCATTCGGAGCGGGAGACGCTAGACCAGCGATTTTGGTCTCAGAGACGGACTAAGCAACGGGGATTAGTCTCAGCAACGGCTCCGCAACCGCCTTGCTAGACCAGCTAATCCGCGTCTCTGAGACCATGTCTCAGCAACGGTCTAGTAGTGTGGACGTAGCTTTAGGCTGTTGCCTAAGGTTTGTCTCGTCTATTGCCTAGCCAATGTCTCATATTGGCCTGAGTCGATCGTGATTGATCGAATCCTTTTGATTCTATTGTAACCCATACACGAGTGATCGAATCACTGTGTTTAAAAAGATTCGATCATGACTCAATCGGACTCGTTTCGATCATGATTCAATCGGACCTGTTTCTATCGTGATTGATCGAATCCTTTGACTGATTCTATCCTTTCGTTCAAAGTCTGGCCGCTGGCGCGCTCGTCGCACTCTCTCTAAAGCGGGTAATGTCGAATTGTCAACAAAGTATTGAAACTTTCAATTTGAAAGAATCGGTGTGGAAGAAAATGGTACGGGAAGAGGCCAATAAATTTCTCTTAGATATGGAGAAAAGTTGATTTATTATTTAGTAGAAACGTTTGGACCTACTTTGCATATCTTCATCAGGGCTAAATATGCAAAATACAGACAATTGAAAATTAAAAAATTGTAAAACTTGCTAAGCATGGTGAATATAAAGGTTAAAATGTATGAATGTATAGCATTAACCCATGTACGGCCACTGATGCATAAACGCAACACTAATTTAACAAATTTTTTTAGTGTTATAAATTCAAATATTTTTCTATTTTGTTACATCAGCTTATAATTTAAGGTTTGTAATTATTAAAAGTACGCCGACGCAATCACTGTTGGTAGCATTTCGACAGGATCACCAGTCGCAGACAGTAGCAGTTAAGAAATCACAGGTAACAAAAATCACAGTAACGATTGGAGTTGTTACTGAAAAGTAGCAGTTCAGCCCATCGGGTCTCAGTCTGTATATACATATATATATATATTTGTGGTAAATGAATTAATGAAATAATTGAGAAAGGGAGGGTATTGGTATAAATGAATACTTCATAGTTCATAGTTATAAATAACACTATTTTCAATGTTTAATTTTTGAAATTTATCAATCTTTTCTTTCTATATATGCTTGTATTATTACATTTTACCTATGTAACCCCTCATGTCTGGTATCATATCCATATCTATAATTAAACTAGTTTTTTCTAAATCCTTCATACTCAACCCCCCTTTTTCTATATTTTAATCTTCTCATTTTGTATCTTTCCGTTTACCTCCTCATTTTTCTTTCCCTTTATATTATTGTTTACATTTTATCCTTTCTTGACATGTATTTTTTTCTATTTTATATTCGTATTCTTTTATTATTATATCTGTCACTATTAGAATTTCTGTTCATCATCTACAATTTTATTTTTATCTATCACTATTTTAAGTTTATTATATTCTGTAACCACTCTTATATTCATTCTTTATTTATCATATATCTATTCACTATTTCATCATATCTAGTCACTATTTTAATTTCCACTCTTGTACCACTTTATACATTCTTGTTACTGCAACGTTTTTATATATTTCTGTTTGTTTCTCTCTCTTAGCCCTGAAGATGGCCTACATTGTAGGCCGAAACGTCGGCACATAATAAATAAGTTACACTTGTTTAGGTGTTTTTATTGACTGCACCCCCAACTATTTCTTCCTTACAATAAAGTTAAATATTGCTCAGATTTGGCCGTGTCTCAGCCCGTTGGTCTAAGGTCTCCCATTCGGAGCGGGAGACGCTAGACCAGCGATTTTGGTCTCAGAGACGGACTAAGCAACGGGGATTAGTCTCAGCAACGGCTCCGCAACCGCCTTGCTAGACCAGCTAATCCGCGTCTCTGAGACCATGTCTCAGCAACGGTCTAGTAGTGTGGACGTAGCTTTAGGCTGTTGCCGAAGGTTTGTCTCGTCTATTGCCTAGCCAATGTCTCATATTGGCCTGAGTCGATCGTGATTGATCGAATCCTTTTGATTCTATTGTAACCCATACACGAGTGATCGAATCACTGTGTTTAAAAAGATTCGATCATGACTCAATCGGACTCGTTTCGATCATGATTCAATCGGACCTGTTTCTATCGTGATTGATCGAATCCTTTGACTGATTCTATCATTTCGTTCAAAGTCTGGCCGCTGGCGCGCTCGTCGCACTTTCTCTAAAGCGGGTGATGTCGAATTGTCAAAAAAGTATTGAAACTTTCAATTTGAAAGAATCGGTGTGGAAGAAAATGGTACGGGTAGAGGCCAATAAATTTCTCTTAGATATGGAGAAAAGTTGATTTATTATTTAGTAGAAACGTTTGGACCTACTTTGCATATCTTCATCAGGACTAAATATGCAAAATACAGACAATTGAAAATTAAAAAATTGTAAAACTTGCTAAGCATGGTGAAAATAAAGGTTAAAATGTATGAATGTATAGCATTAACCCATTTACGGCCACTGATGCATAAACGCAACACTAATTTAACAAATTTTTTTAGTGTTATAAATTCAAATATTTTTCTATTTTGTTACATCAGCTTATTATTTAAGGTTTGTAATTATTAAAAGTACGCCGACGCAATCACTGTTGGTAGCATTTCGACAGAATCACCAGTCGCAGTCAGTAGCAGTTAAGAAATCACAGGTAACAAAAATCACAGTAACGATTGGAGTTGTTACTGAAAAGTAGCAGTTCAGCCCAACGGGTCTCAGTCTGTATATACATATATATATATATTTGTGGTAAATGAATTAATGAAATAATTGAGAAAGGGAGGGTATTGGTATAAATGAATACTTCATAGTTCATAGTTATAAATAACACTATTTTCAATGTTTAATTTTTGAAATTTATCAATCTTTTCTTTCTATATATGCTTGTATTATTACATTTTACCTATGTAACCCCTCATGCCTGGTATCATATCCATATCTATAATTAAACTAATTTTTTCTAAATCCTTCATACTCAACCCCCCTTTTTCTATATTTTAATCTTCTCATTTTGTATCTTTCCGTTTACCTCCTCATTTTTCTTTCCCTTTATATTATTGTTTACATTTTATCCTTTCTTGACATGGTTTTTTCTATTTTATATTCGTATTCTTTTATTATTACATCTGTCACTATTAGAATTTCTGTTCATCATCTACAATTTTATTTTTATCTATCACTATTTTAAGTTTATTATATTCTGTAACCACTCTTATATTCATTCTTTATTTATCATATATCTATTCACTATTTCATCATATCTAGTCACTATTTTAATTTCCACTCTTGTACCACTTTATACATTCTTGTTACTGCAACGTTTTTATATATTTCTGTTTGTTTCTCTCTCTTAGCCCTGAAGATGGCCTACATTGTAGGCCGAAACGTCGGCACATAATAAATAAGTTACACTTATTTAGGTGTTTTTTATTGACTGCACCCCCAACTATTTCTTCCTTACATTAGAAGATACAGTCGACCAATTCTTCTCTAACATTCAACATTATTGTTACGGCCGCACAAAGGAAGGCGGAAGCAGGGGTTAGCGGCTTAAGTCCGTCAGCGGGAGACGTTAAAATAGGATTAGGACCGCTCTAGATCGTCTCCTTTTGTCGGAAAAGGATTAAGAAGATTCCAGAATTGTCTGGCCCCTCCGTGTTCTAGAATGTTCAGCCTTGCCTATTTAAATACTTCCCTCGTCTCGAGCGAGTCAGTCCTAGCCTGAGAGTAGACCACGCAAGATCTGTGATAAGTGAGTGTCAGTGTGATAAACTAGTCAGTGTTGAACCGGCTCGTGTAATAAGCGTATCAGTGAACTGTGACTGTCTCGCGAGTGTAATAAACTGTTTCTGTTTGTTTCTGTGTGTCAGTTTGTCATACTTGGAGAATCTTACGGTCGGTGGACTAGTGAACTGTAAGTGTTAATTATTAGTTATAAATTGTAGTGTAATTTTATAATATTCATAGAAACTATTGTAACTAGTTAACCTATCTGGAGTTTGTAATATCTTATATTATTGTAATTATTAAATAGGAGTTAGGCCTAGATAATAAATATTTAGAATATTGTTTAATATAAATTTATATTAGTTCAATAATTTAATTGTTAATAGTTTAATTGTATCCTTTTTATCATTTTGTTATTAAATATTAGTATATTTAATTAATGAATTGTTTAATTCATTTTAATACCCAGTAGCCCGTAACATTATTATTGTCATTATAAATTGTGATTATACATTTTAATAATAATTATTGTAATTATAGATCGTAACTATCATGTGTATACTTAAAATTATAAAAATAATTTAATTATGTTAAATATAATATAATTAAATGGCCGGTCTTAATTTATTTAACATTATTTCTCTCTACAGTAACGTACAGAAAGCTAAATGCAAGCTTAAGAACGGTAGGAGCGGACTTTCACACATTTCAGCTCCCACAAGACAGATGCCCTACAGTTGTGATAAAGAACCTCCATCATACAACACCAATTTCTATTATTAAAGAGGAACTGAGACAGAAAGGTTTTGAAACTACGAACATTATTAACGTAATTTCTAGATATAAAAATTCCCTTCCTATCTTCTTTGTGGACATAAGCAAAGAAACATTTAACGACAATATCTATAACCTATTATTTATATATTATACCAAAGTGCTAATTGAGGAACCACGGAAAAAAAGAGAGATCCTTCAATGTTTACGATGCCAGCAATACGGTCACACAAGGAGTTATTGCAACCACCCACCAAGGTGTGTAAGATGTGGCGGGCATCATGACAGCAGCACTTGTACTAAAACAAGAGAAACTCCAGCTACCTGTGCCAATTGTGGCAGACAACATCCTGCCAATTACAAAGGTTGTCAAACACTGAAGAACCTAAGGATTCAGCGTGGTTCGAGAAATAACTTCCAGCGGCCTACAGCAGCTCAACCGATTCAGTCACCACCGGATCCTCAACAGTTTCCAACCCTCAAAAAACATTCACAGCATCATGTTCCAGGACTAACAGGGAACACCGGAGAATCTCAGCAGATACCAACAATAAAACCAGCGCCAAAACATAATGTTTCACCAGGTATGATGAATGACAGTACTCAGCCTGTACCCCCTTTAGATAATGCCCCTCAACTATTTCAAATTTTAAATGGTCTTAATAACCTTATCCACCCTCTTTTTATTCTCCTCCAACAGCTAACTCAAATTACACAAGCCTGGAGCCACAGCCATGCCTAATTTTTCAACAGCTGGCTCCTTGACAATTCTCCTATGGAATGCTAACGGACTGATGCAACACAGGACAGAACTTGACTTGTATTGTATTGCTACATGAAAAAAGGGCAGACATAGCACTTATCACTGAAACACACCTTACATCACGATCAAAAATATACATTCCAGATTATACTATTTACAGGACTGACCACCCAGACAAAACGGCACATGGTGGCACCGCCATTATCATAAAATCGACATTAAAACACAGCTCCATTCACTTACCTAGCACACCACAGATACAATCGACTGGCATAACATTAAATACAAAACAGAAAAACATCACATTCGCTGCTTTGTATTGCCCCCCCAGGTACAAGCTTACATCCTCGGTGTTTTCTGAGTATTTTAAACTGTTAGGTCGATGTTTTATCGCAGGAGGTGATTTCAACGCGAAACACCAATGCTGGGGTTCAAGATTGTGCACCCCAAGAGGTAGGAACTTGTTGTATGCTCTTCATAAACTTTCATTAGACGCATCAACTCCAAATTCTCCTACTTACTGGCCCTCTTCTAGACGTAAAACCCCGGACTTACTGGACTTTTTTATTATAAAGGGATTAAGAACAGTATGGTACACAAGACTGTAAATACGAGCTCTGACCTTTGTTCTGATCATTCTCTAGTGCATATGATTCTGTGTGAAGAGCCTTCTGAGGCACAAAAAAGACCTACCCTCACACAGGGTATAATGGATTGGGACCTATATAGAAATTATCTCAATTCTCACCTCTCAATCCCCATTTCGATAAAGAATGAAGAAGAACTAGAGAAGGTAGTGGAAAAGTTCACCACAACTTGCGTGGTTATCATCGAAACCCAGGAACAGAAAAGCAGATAATTTACCAAGCTACCCGCAGTATATTAGAGATCTGATCAGGGCCAAGAGAAGAGCTCGTAAAATATGGCAAACTAACAGACAACCATCAGATAGACGGACATTTAACAAAATGAATAATGAACTGAAACGTCAAATTAGCAAGTTTAACAGGTCAAACTATTACAATTACATTAAATCCCTCTCGACAGACGATGGAAGTTTATGGAAGCATACCAAAAGACTCTTAAAACACCGAGAGATGTCGGCACCTCTTAGAAAAGAAGACGGCTCTTGAGCTGTGTCGGACGAGGAAAAATCTGAGCTTTTTGCCAACCATCTTTCTTCCGTATTTACACCACATACTGACTTCACAAACACAGAACACGAAAAAACTGTAAATGACACACTTGACGCCCCATTACAACTATCATTACCACCGCCTTCATTCACTCCAACAGAAGTAGCAGAACTAATTAGACATTTACCAAAAAGAAAAGCCATGGGCTATGACTTAATAAATGCCGAGGTGCTCCAGCAAATGCCTAGGAAAGCTCTAGTGCTTCTTACGACAATCTACAACTCAATACTTAAAACTACGAAATTCCCTATACAGTGGAAATACTCTATTGTTTCAATGATCAAAAAACAAGATAGAGATATTAGCAATCCTTCCTCGTTCAGACCTATTAGTTTACTCCCTATTTGTTCAACAATTTTTGAAAAATTACTTTATCCCCGCCTATTATAGTTACTGACTGACAAAAATATAATCCCTCACCATCAATTCGGTTTTCGAAAATCACACTCGACTACTCAACAATTACACAAAGTAACTGACTACATATCGACAGCACTAGAGCAAAAGTTATATGCAACTGGAGTGTTTCTGGATGTCGCTCAAGCGTTCGACAAGGTTTGGCACCAGGGCCTTCTCTTTAAACTCAAGACTATACTACCACACACTTATTATTTAATTCTTCAATCATTTCTTGCAGACAGATTTTTCTCCCGACAAGGCACAGAGCTATCTTTAATAAGACCAATCTTAGCCGGTGTGCCTCAGGGATCAATACTTGCACCGCTATTGTACATAACATATACATACGACATTCCACAAAGTCCTAACACACTGATCGCAACCTACGCTGACGACACTGCCATGATCACCAGACATGAAGACGCGAGACAGGCCTCACAAAACTTACAACAAAATCTACAAAAGTTGAATGAGTGGTGCCAACTATGGGAAATTAGACTGAACCATGAAAAGTCACAACACATCACTTTTACTCTTAGACGTGAAACATACCCTCCGATTTACCTTAATAACTCACCCATCCCACAGACAGACGAAGTACAATACCTGGGACTAACATTTGATAGGAGAATGACATGGGGACCTCACATTAAAAAAAAACACCAATCACTAAATCTCAAACTGAACTTAATGTATTCTCTATTCAGGAAAAACTCCAAATTAGAACCAAGACAAAAATTAAACACGTACACTTACTTACTAAAACCAGTTTGGACATATGCATTACAAATTTATGGCATCGCTAAACAGACTCACAGAAAACGACTACAAACTTTCCAATCAAAAGTACTCAGACTTGTCACAAAAGCACCCTGGTATGTCAATAACAAAACTCTACATACTGACTTAAAAATAGCAACTGTTGACGAACACATACGAACATACTACAAGGAAAACTACACGGACATCCAAACCCATTAATAGAACAAATGGCCACTACTCTCATGCCAGAGAATACTAGGAGGAGATTAAAAAGAACTTGGATGAGGGATTTGTTATCATAAGAAATTGAATCAAGCAAGGGAGAGGTGCCGCTGGGTACTGTTCTTCTTCATGCCTCCCATCATGACATTGTGCTTTACCTTACTGTCAGCCAATCTGCTGATTGTCATTGTTTTATTTGACAGGTGTGGATGCAAATATAAAGAGAAAAAAAAAAGTGTTGTGGATCTGATGAGGAATACGTAAATACTAATCGTAATTTTTTATACCTATTTGATTATGCATTGTAAATTTTTTAATTCATTGGTAATTAAACAAATTAATTGAATTTTCACTTGATCCAAACTAATACAGACCATTCTATTACTATTAGTTTTTTTTTCAGATAAGCGTGACCTTTCATCATTGCATCAGTCTTTTAATTTTCTATTTCTTGCAAATTTGTATTTTATTTCAGTGTGCTATCTTATTTTCTATTATTATAGTCGACAAATATATTTTTAATTTGAATAATGCTTTAGACGTGAAAGCTGTGCTAAATGCAATTATATGTGATAAAGACGATGAAACTGATTAAGATATCGCGACTTTCCTGGAAATAATTGTTAATGTTGCTTGTCGTTTTTAAAATGTAAAATTGTATTTTTTTCTGAGCTTCTTTAGAATAAACTTTTATTTCCATCTTCTTTTTAACCAATCCTACAGCAGTCTTGACCGAAAATTCCTACACTAAATGGTTAGGAAAAATGGTGTATTTGAGAAATACGCGCATCCATTCGTCATTTTTTAAAATATTTTATTTTTAATTATTAAATATAAAATTGGTAAGTCATCGGTAATGCAAACTAGCGTATAAATTGGACTTGCACTTTATTTAAAACATTACTGAAATTAGATTTTTATATGACAGATAAGCGCGACCTTTAATCATTGCATCAGTTTTTACTTTTCTATTTCTTGCATATATTTATTTTATTTCAGTGTGCTATCTTATTTTATGTCATTATAGCCGAAAAAAAGTTTTTTAATGTGAATAATGGTTTGGACGTGAAATCTGTGCCAAACGCAATTATGAGTGATACGGATTATGAGATCGTTCAAAATAAAGCGACATTTCTAGAAACAATTTTTAAGTATAATTTTATAATTCTGGTCATTTTTAAAATGCAATTTTGTATTCTTTCTGATTTCTCTGAGAAGCTGTATAAAAAACAAAACAAAAAAGCTGTTCTATATAACGTGTTTATTTTTAAATAAACTTTTATTGTAATTTTTTAATTTATAAATGTCTCATAGTGTGGACGTAGCTTAAGCAACCGTCTCAGCAACGGTCTAGGAGCAGCCGGATTAGTCTCGTCTAGCGTCCATACTACTATTTCAGTTTCTAGACCAATCTTAGTCAATATATCGAGGAGAGCATTGTTTTGTGTGGAATGATTTCTTGCTTTATGCTTTAAAAAATACAAAATAAAATATTTAAACATTTTATTGCCTGTTATTACTTACTTATATTAACCTTCTTGCATTTCCCACAATCAACGAATATATGATATTTTTTCAAATTTCAGTAAAAAAACAAAACAAATGCGATCAATGAAGAAGATAGTGAAAATTAAAAACTAACTATTTTAGAACTTTTGTATTTTTGTAGAATTTACAAGTTCAGTTTACTTGCGTTTCTCAAAACATATAAATTAAAAAATTAGAATAAAAGTTTATTTAAAAATAAACACGTTATATAGAACAGCTTTTTTGTTTTGTTTTTTTTTATACAGCTTCTCAAGGAAATCAGAAAGAATACAAAATTACATTTTAAAAATGACTACAATTATAAAATTATACTTGAAAATTTTTTCTAGGAATGTCGCTTTATTTTGAACGATCTCATAATCCGTATCACTCATAATTGCGTTTGGCACAGATTTCACGTCCAAACCATTATTCACATTAAAAAACTTTTTTTCGGCTATAATGACATAAAATAAGATAGCACACTGAAATAAAATAAATATATGCAAGAAATAGAAAAGTAAAAACTGATGCAATGATTAAAGGTAGCGCTTATCTGTCATATAAAAATCTAATTTCATTATGGTTTAAATAAAGTGCAAGTTCAATTTATATGCTAGTTTAAATTACCAATGACTTACCAATTTTATATTTAATAATGAAAAAATGACCTTAACGTTCCATATGTTACCGATTTAGCCCATTCCAGATACCTATCATTCCACAATAAACTTCAAACCCATCCAAACCCACTAGTTTCCATCCTTGCATCCAATTCCATCCCGGACAATCCTCCTAGGCGTCTGAAGAGAAGATGGCCTCGGGACCTTCTATTATAGAACTTTATTAGAGTGCTGCCAGTGGGTAGTATCTCTACATGTGCTATCATGTATTATTTACTCTTATAGCAATTGTACTAGATGTATGTATTACAGTTGTACAACTCAATAAAATAAAAATAAAAAAAAAAAAAAAAAAATAATGAAAAATAAAATATTTAAAAAAATGACTATGGATGTGCATATTTCTCAAGTACACTTTTTTTTACCTAACCATTTATTGTAGGAATTTTCGGTCAAGAATGTGGTAGGATTGGGTCGAAAGAATATGGAAATAAAAGTTTATTTTCAAGAAACTCAGAAAAAATACAAATTTACATTTTGAAAACAAGCTACATTAACAATTATTTCCAGGAAAGTCGCGATATCATAATAAATTTCAACGTCTTTATCACATATAATTTCATTTAGCACAGCTTTCACGTCTAAAGCATTATTCAAATTAAAAATATATTTGTCGACTATAATAATAGAAATAGATAGCACACTGAAATAAAATACAAATTTGCAAGAAATAGAAAATTAAAAGACTGAAACAAGATTCCGCTTACCTGAAAAATAAAAAAAAAATCTAATAGTAATAGAACGGTCTGTAATAGTTTGAATCAAGTGAAAATTCAATTAATGTGTTTGTTTAAATTACCAAGGAATTAAAAATTTTACATTGCACAATTAAAAATGAGGTATAAATATAAAAAACTACTTGAATTTACGTATTCCTCATCAGATCCACAACACTTAAACCTAACTATTTATTGTAGGGATTTTCGGCTAAGACTGTGGTTTGATTGGGTCATGAGAAGAGGAAAATAATGTTAAATACATTAAGACCGATCATTTAATTATATTAAAATTAACATAATTAAATTATTTTTATAATTTTAAGTATAGACATTTTACCCGCTGCTATTCTCTGGGACCCTATGGCAACCTAGAAAGAGCTAGGAGGGGTGAGGGAGGGGGAAATTTACATGTACAGGGGGAAACTGGGCGAAGAAATAAACCCCACACATTTATCTATCAACAAACAAACGCTAATATATTGAAATAAAAGTTACATATAGCATCATGAAAATAAAACTCTAATTTAACATAAGAATCACCCTCAATAGTACTTAATAATAACATATGAACGAGACTTATGAATAAGACTATACACCTGCTTCTCCATCAATACTCATAGTCCCAAAATCCACTAAAATAATAATAAAACAAGTTCCATCATACACGTATATAACAATCATCAAACCCTTTATCTATAACAATAATTCTATGCACTAATAATTACAACGTCAACATTCCCCATCAGCACTTATTATCTTATAACCATTAATAACATTAATAATTTACAATTGAACCTCCATCTATCCTCCATAGCAATATCCTTTATAATAATCATCCTACGCACTAATAATATTTACAATGTACTTACATTGTCCAGAATTCCATATTAGATGACAGTTACAACTCATTTATCCACCATCATTAATATCTCATATTCGCTAATTTGACCATTTCCAAATAAAACTAGGTCTATCATTTATAACCATAATCATAGGCACTAATAATATTTACAATGTACTTATTACCTAATAACCGCTAATAAACGACCTAATTCTGTTATAACACATTGTCCAGAATTCCATATTAGATGACAGTTACAACTCATTTATCCACTATCATTAATATCTCATATTCGCTAATTTGACCATTTCCAAATAAAACTAGATCTATCATTTATAACCATAATCATAGGCACTAATTACAACTTAAACATTCGCCTCAGTATTCATTATCTCATAACCATTAGTACTTTTCCAAACAAAACTAGATCTATCAATTATAACAATAATCCTGCGCACTAATTACAGCTTAAACATTCGCCTCAGTATTCATTATCTCATAACTATTAATAATTTTCCAAACAAAACTAGATCTATCAACTATAACAATAATCCTACGCACTAATTATATTTATAACGTACTCATTACATCATAACCTCTAATAAACACTATAATTTTATTACAAAACATTTCCCATAAGTCCATATGCAACGATGACGATTACAACTCATTTATCTACCACCACTAATCCTTATCTCACAACTGTTAATAACATAATAACTCCCTTTAAAAACCAGTTCTCTCTTTTTCAACCACAACTCTATGTGCACTAATACTTAAAGAAAGATTCCTATCTGCCTTATGGCCAAATCGAAATAATTACTGGCTCTATCTTCAACTGACCACCCACTGGCCTCACCCCAAGTCTAGTCAGACTACAGTAAATAGAGAATATAATACCTTTCTCTGGCCTCTTGCTCCGGAACCAAGGCTTCTCGCTAGTGCTTGTCTTCTCGTCTCGCCCACATTTTGCTAATTTCCCCACCTGCCGTCGGCAGAGGTACTCTTCTTCTCTGGGCCACGAGAGGAAAACCCTCGGGTACTTAAGCTTCCCCGAGCTGTCGTCAGCATTCTTCTTTCTTCGTCTGACAGGTGCTGCCCCTGGTGGTCATTATTTTCTCAAGAATCTAATAATTATATTTAAAGTTCTCAAGAGTCGTGGATTTTTCGATGAGAATCGCCGATGCACTTCCTGCTGAGTTGGCATGCTCGGCTCAGCGTCTCCACAAACAGACGTTACCTTCTATTAAGAATTAACTTTTAATTAAATATTATTAAAACTAAATGTTAAGGACCTACACGGCCTTTAACCAAAACCCTATACAAAGAACACGGATGTAATTAGTCACAAAAAGAAATAAACTTAGCAAATCTTATTTGGCATAGGATAACATATACCTTCATATTAATGTACAAAAATCCTTACAACCTAAAGTATTTTTAAAACCTATTAGTGAGAAGAAGCAAATAAATGCTAATCATTTTCTATAATACGTAAAACTAGAAAAATAAATCTTTGATCTCAAAGGATAACATACTTCTTTTTGATCACTAAGATGAGAGTTCAAAATTTGTTAATACACATTACTTTCATTTCATACATCTAAATTCGCTCAAATTTTTAGCATTGGACAAAAGCTGTAATTAATGCACATTAACTAACTATCTATAAAAAAAAAAATATTCTCAGCCCGTTACAGACATAATAGTTACGATCTATAATTACAATAAAATATTAAAATGTATAATCACAATTTATAATGACAATAATAATGCTGAATATTGCTCAGATTTGGCCGGGTCTCAGCCCGCTGGTCTAAGGTCTCCCATTCGCAGCGGGAGACGCTAGACCAGCGATTTTGGTCTCAGAGACGGACTCAGCAACGGGGATAAGTCTCAGCAGCGGCTCCGCAACCGCCTAGCTAGACCAGCTAATCCGCTTCTCTGAGACCAGGTCTCAGCAACGGTCTAGTAGTGTGGACATAGCTTAATGTAAATGACACACGGATCAGTTGTAATCTAGAGTTAGTCGCGGTCAGTCAGTAATTAGAAATATAATGTTATAACTTGTACATTTTTTACAAGTTACACTTTGGTACAACCGGACAAACAGTATCTATGAGAAATACTAATTCGCAACCGCAGAAACAACCAATTTTCAAAATAGAACAAAAATCCGAAGAAGACCCGAGAGACAAAAAAATCCGTGAATTAGAAACGCAATTATCTTCTTTTAGGAAAAGGCCCGAATCAAAACAACAACACTTAGACTTATTCACCATAAATTTTGATCAATTACCTCATTATATTTTTAAAGTCTATAATTGAGCAACTGGCGCCCGAGAACAGGTACAGCAAGTGTCAAGATTCACTGACCGCAGGTATCTTGACATTCTTCGCAGTACGACCCGAGAACAGGAACAGCAAGTATCAAGATTTCACTGGCCACAGGTACTTATCTTAAGATTCTTCGCAGTACAACCCGAACAATAGGGACCGCAAGCAATGGAGACGCACTGACAACAGGTATCTTGAAGACCTTCGCAGTACCACAGGCGAATTTGGAAAACAACGCAGGACTTCACTCTACAGAGGTATCCTTCGTTGCAGTTTCTACCTGGACTTCTCTGACAGCAGGTATCTAGCAAGTACTTCGAAGACTTAAACTGTAAGAATTTAAAATTATCTTCAATCAATAATTTTATTTTATTTTTATTTTTATTATTTGTACTTTATAAATTAAGGAAAAATTTATGAATAGTAGTGACGCAGCATTAGATAGAATTTAAATTCAAATAGAACAATTAAAAAGGGTATAAATGGCATCATTCCAAATTAAGAGCGCGGATTACGATCATATTCCTCACTTTGATGGCATTCCACACAACTTGTTAAAGTTTGTTAGTGTCGTTGGGCAAGTTAAAAATATAGTTTGTGCTCCCAATAATACGTTCAAGGAGTTAAATGAAAACAGAATACTTAATACGGTTTTAGCTATATTGACCTTAGATGCGGATTATATAAATACTACATGTGAATTCGAAACCGTTGATGAGTTAGTAAATTACTTGGAAAGAACATTTTGCGATTCTAGATCAATTGAACAACTAACATTTGAACTATTTAATACAAACATAAAACATGGAACATTCGCTTGATTTCCTCCAGATATTAGACAAAAACCGAGTATTAATAATTTCCCGACACCGTATTGATAAAACGTTAAATAGAGACACCGTTATCGCTCACCTAGAAACGAAACTTCTTTATCATTTTTTCACAAATATGCCCCTACATGCAAGAACATATTTAATGACAAAAACGGAAAAATAAAAAAACCTAAATGACCTGCGTAACTATACTACTGAGATAGTTAGTAGTATAATTCATTTTAGCTTCCCTTGACGCCACTAGTCTATTCACCAATATCCCCATTGACAAAGCCCTCAGCATTATAGAAAAAAACTGGAATATCATCCAACCCCACACCACTCTTTGCCTCACTTCCTACCTTGAATCCCTTACACTGTGTTGTAAATCCGGATATCTTAGTTTCCATGGTAAATTTCACAATCAAATCTCAGGTCTGGCCATGGGTAATTGCCTTGCTCCAGACATTTCTAACATCGTTCTTAATGACCTTCTTGACTCCATCATCCCTCTATTCCCCCATGACATCTTCCTCATCAAGAAATATGTCGATGACCTCCTTTTAGTTCTCAATCCTGAAAAAATCCCTGAAATACTAGTAGCCTTTAACTCCTACCATCCCCGTCTCAAAGTTACCATAGAAACTGAAACCAATCACACCCTTCCCATTCTAGACCTCCTCATTATAAGAAATAATGATGGCTCCTTGTCCTTTGATTGGTACAACAAACCCACATATTCCGACAGACTCCTCAATTTTTTCTCACAGCACCAGACCACCTTACACCAGATCACCTTACCACCAGAAGATCAATACAGCAAAAAACCTCATTGACCGATGTTTATCCCTATCAGACACCCAATTTCGACCAACCAACATCCTACGAATCCAAAACATACTACTCTCTAATAACTTCCCAGCCCACATTACCAATAAACTACTAAACCCCCTTAAACACCCTAGTAATGTAATTTACCCCTCCCCGTACCCAACAGTACCGACCCCCAGTTCCTTCATATACCGATCTTTTCCTTATATTACTGGTCTGTCTGACAATATCCAAAAAATCTTAAATCTTACCTTTCCCAACCTTCGCCTTGGTTTTAAGCCATACCACAAATTATCCCAACTATTCACATATTTAAAAGACCCGATCCCCATTAAAAATCTCTCCAACATTGTGTACCGGATCCCCTGCTCTGCCCCAAACTGTACCTCGTCCTACATTGGGGAAACAAAAAACCACTTTTACAGACGACTATCACAACATAAGACCTCTATATCTACCCGGAACATATCTGCTTCCAAAATATCAGAACATGCTTTAACCCTTAACCACACCTTTAACTTTGACCAATCCTCTGTTCTCGCCACGGTTCCTAATTATACCAAAAGACTAATTACAGAAGTCAAGTGACAAGTCAAGTGACAGAAGACAAGTGTTCTCATCGGTGAAGAGCAGTTATTTTATTGATAGGTACACAGAAGATGTATTTATTTTATAGTGCACATTTCGACAACTGTGAAAAATTTAGGTACACAAACAGTTTACTTATTTTATTGAAATCAACTTAGACAGCTGCAAAAGACAAGTGTTCTCATCGGTGGAGAATTTTTATTTTATAGATAGGTACACAGAAGATGCTATTTTTTTATAGTACACTTCTTCGACAACTGCGAATAATTTGGGTTCTGATTAGGGGAGAAAAATTATTTATTTTATGCACATACTTCGACAGCTGTAATAATCACATTGTTTCTCATCGGTAGAGAAAAAAAAAAGTCATTGTTAGCTTATTTGTCTTCTTTAGTGTAATTTTTAATTAATGGAATGGTTTGTAATTTGTTTCTCCTATTATTTTTTTTTCAACTGCCTTCGAGTTGCATGATGAAGAAAATACAAAATGACATCAAGCAGTACTCTATTATGGTCTTAACATAGTTAACAGATTTGGAGGTTTAAAATAATTAATACAATGACTCTAAAAAAACGAAAATCAATACAAAGAAAAGCATTCAAGAAAAATTGGGATTCAGGATAAAAAACAGATAAAAGAAATATTAAAATGAAGAGAGACAGTTGTTCCAAAAATATCATTTTCATTTAAATAAGGTATGTCAACTTACATAAACATTTTTTTTTTTTTTTTTTATATTAACACTTTATTGAAATATTACAATCTGCCACTTATGGGCAATAAGTAATAGTGCTGTGTAGCTTACAGTCATTCTATAACAAAACAATAATATAAACAAAATAAAATAAATAAATATATACATGCGGAAAAATATATACATGCGGTAACAGAAAGAAATTAAAGCGGTAATAATAATAATAAATTAAAATAAATAATAAAGTAAAGTAAATAATAATAGTAATACTAATAATAAAATAAAATGTACACATTCATACCCTAATTACAATTTGCCTGGGGTCCCTGAACTGAGCTTCTTCCTTAGGAATGAGGGCAAAGCAGGTGTCTGGGAAGCCCCAGCCCCCTTTCCCAGGCGCCTCACTGGCATTAAACGCCGATGGAAGCTGATTAAGGGCGCTTCACACACACACAGGTCGTGAGTGGAGAATCTGGCCAGTGCCAGTACTCCAAATAACATTATTACAACAGATCTCGGGGCCATTGCCGGTTTAGACGGCGGGGTCGGTTATATGGATGTGTGGAACTGGATAATGACTGAGCCAGGGGGTTGGGATGACAGGCAAGGTTTTGGTGAAAGTTTGAAAATTTAGTAGGGATGAGGTCGAGGACGAAAGGAATGTTGAGATCTTTATGGAGGGTTTTGTTGGAAACATAATTAGGAGCATTGACAATAGTTCTCAGGATTTTGGATTGAAAGGATTGAATGCGTCTGATATTCGATTGTTTTGCGATCCCCCACAGTTCCAGTCCATAGGTCCAATTAGGTTTGATGATGGTCTTGTATATTAGTAATTTATTGTCTATTGAAAGATTGGAGGTCCGACATAGTAATCTGTATAGTTGGCTAAATCGTCTGTTAAGTTCTTGTCTTTTGAGTCTGGTATGAGGATTCCATGTAAGTCTTTTGTCTAGGAGAAAGCCAAGGTATCGTACTGTGTCGGAAATAGGTAGGATGGTTTCATTGAATTGGACAGAAGGACATGTTCCCCGGCGAAGGGTAAAAGTCACGTGTTTGCATTTTTCCTCGTTGACTTTGATCCGCCATTGGTTACACCAAATTTCAATGAGTGAAAGGTGGCTTTGTAGGTTCGAGGAAGCTATTTCGGGATCTGGATGAGATGATAGAATAGCTGTGTCGTCTGCGAACGTTGCAAGGAAGGTTTCAGGAGAAGTTAGGATGTCAGCGGTGTACAATATGTATAGGATAGGATCCAAGACGCTGCCTTGGGGAACTCCAGCTTGAATTGGGTAAAGATTGGAGTATTCGTTACCACAGCGTACTTGGAAGTAGCGATCAGAGAGGTAGGATCGAAGAACTAGGAATAAGGATTGAGGTAACTGGGTTTTGAGCTTGAACAGCAAACGAGCATGCCATACCCGGTCGAAAGCTTGTGCTACGTCCAGAAATGCGCCTGTGCAGTATAGTTTGCTTTCAAGAGCAGAGGATATGTGATCGATAACTCGGAGTCCCTGCTGGACCGTCGAGTGCCTGGGACGGAATCCAAACTGATGTGAAGGAATATTATTGGATTCGATGATGGGTAGGATCGTTTCAGGAGGATTTTTTAAAAAATTTTGGAAAGAATAGGGAGCAGGCTGATGGGTCGGTATGATGAAGTGACATTGGGTGGTTTGCCAGGTTTAGGGAATAGGATGATGACGGAGTGTTTCCAGAGCAAAGGGAAGTGAGTTGTACGAAGGATACAGTTGTATAGATAGGTAAGGAAAATAATCGCTTTTTGAGGAAGACGTTGAAGGATCTGGGTGGTAAGAAGGTCATGTCCAGGAGATTTGTGGACTTTTAACTTTTGTAAGAGAAATTTGACCTCAGAGGGATTTACAGCTTTAGGAGGTAAGGATAGAGGAATGGGTGAAGAAAGGAATTCATTAATATTGGAAACGTGGTTAGGGTGGATTTCAGGATGTGGGATAAATGTATTTGAAAGGTGTTTGGCAAATTCCTCTGCTTTGTCCTCATCTGGTGCAGCCCAAGAACCGTCTTCACGTCGGAGAGGATGGGAAATAGAGTGGTATTTGAGTATTTTTTTGGTGGCATTCCAAAGGGAATTATCTGAAGCAGATAGTGTGGAAAGGTAGGATTTGTAGGATTCGGATCTATAGGTTGTCAGGTTATTTTTGACATACTTGATGAAGTGGTTATACAGTCTCCGATCTTGATTATACCTGGTTCTTTGCCAAAGGGATCGGTAACGGCGTTTGGTAAGGATAAGATCCCTAAGATCTTGCGGTAATGGATTTTTCTTGCGGACTTTGAAGGAAGGACGGGGTGAAGATGCAGTCCAAACTGCTTGCTGGATCATATTGGTAAAGGAATTGACGGCATCATCTAACTCCTGAGGTGTTTTTAGGGAAACTCTGAGGTCAATGGTGTCGGATACAAGCTGGTGAAATAGGTTCCAGTCAATTGGTCCCCTAATAAATGATGGCGGAGGAAGTTTGGATATTGGGACTATAGAAAGGGTAAGGATCAAAGGACTGTGATCTGAGGACAGTTCATCAAGGCGTTCTATGGAATAGTTTAAGGGACCTAAGCCAGCATGGATGAAGAAGTCAAGGAGATCAGGATTTCGGTTTGGGTCAGTGGGCCAATATGTAGGGGTGCCTGGAGAAATAAAACTGGAATTATGGGAGTTAAGTGCAGAGAGGAGGATGCAACCTCGGGTGTTAGTAGTTCTTGAGCCCCATTGTTGATGTTTCGCATTAAAGTCTGCACCTAAAAGGAAATGAATCCCTAAGGAGTTCAGGAGAGAGCTGAATTCGGAATGGGAAATGGATTTATTAGGAGGGCAGTACACCGATGCTAATGTGATGGGAAAGGAAAAGGTTTTGATTGTAACAGCTGTAGCCTGAAGGAGATCGTTTGATGAGAGTGGAAATGAGTGATGGGAGAGGGATTGATGGACAATGACAGCCGTACCACCGTGAGCTTTTCCATCAGGATGGTCGGTCCGGTAGTTTTGGTACTGTGTTATGTTGAGCTTCCGTTTACTGGTCAGTCGAGTTTCTGTAATTAAGGCTACATCAATTTTTTTATCATACAGTAAAGATGTTAGTTCGTCAGTGTGGTTTCGAATACCATTCGCATTCCAAAGGAGAATGGATAAGCTAGATGTCATTTAAGGATTTTGTTGGACAGGAAAGAGATGGGAAACAAGATTTGTTAGGAGAGATATTAGTGGTGTGACCATGGATTTGAACTCGGAGAGGAATGATGTGAGTAGTGTTGTGAGATCAGTAGCATTTGAAGGATTTGGGGATATGAGGGATTTGGTGCGGGATATTTGGATTTTGATTCATGGAATACATTGGTTGTTGGGGCTGGTTTTGTGGTTGTAAAGGATTGATTTGTGGTTTAGAGAGGTGTTTTGGGGGTTCGGGTTGTAGCGTGGCCCCGAGATTATTTGTTTGTAGACCACCTGACATTTCGGCGTAGGAGACAGCTCCATCTACAATTTTAGAAGGCTGTCTTCTTGAGGTCCTCACTTCTTCGCTGGGCCGAAGTGCTGCCAGAACATGAGATTTTATATTTTCGTAGGTTTGGCAACCTTTATAATTGGCTGGATGGGCTTGGAGACATAGTGCGCAGACAGCTGGTGTTTCTCTCGGCTTGACACATTCTTCAGTTTTATGCGGTTCTCCGCATTTGACGCATCTTGGAGTATGATGGCAGTAGTGCCTAGTGTGCCCGTATGCTTGGCAGTTATGACATTGCACAATGTCTTTTTTTGGGTAGGGTTTTTCTATTTGAACCTGGGTATAGTAAAGTCTATTAACATCATAGATTTTTTCTACTCCGGTTGCTGGTTCTAAATCTATGAAGAAGAGAGGTAATGGAGTTTTGTTGCCTGTCCCGGGGTGTACAGTATTCTTCTTGTAGACATTTGTAATTTGTCTAACCTTGAAGCCTATGGCGATCAGTTCTTCTTCTATGACATCAGCAGGGGTGGTTGGGTGCAATTTCCTGACTACAACTCTGATGGATCTCTCCTCCTTTAATTGATACATATGATAATCAGCTTTAGTCTCCGTTAGATACTTGACTATTCGTCGGTATGTCTCGGGCGTGTCTGACTGAATCTTTGTATCATTGGTTCTACTACTGCAGTAGTATTTTCTGGTGCCTACTGCCTTATTCAGTTGTGTGCAAAGAAGTCTAAAGTTCTTTATACTCCGTACAAAGATTGGTGGTGGCCTGTGCACTTTAGGGGCCGATGTGGAATCCATTGCTTCACTGGGTAGATTTGTTAGGGGCTGAAATCTGTTGGGTGAGTAGAAGGGAGAATCTTCAGTTAACTCAGTAGATGACCCTGGTTGGGTATTTTCATTCGACGGTCCTGCCTTGGGTTCCTTATTATCAATTGGAGCAGTAGGAGGTGTATCGACTTTACGCCTTCTATTAGGTTTAGGTTTAGTAGGGCTATTTCTTGTAGTTGATTCTAAGGATCGACTTCTCTTTGCGTTTCCTTTTTTTTCTGTTTTACTAGATAATACCTGATGAGAAAATTTCATTTTGAAGTGTTATATTGCTGGAGTAAAAGAAAAAATAAAAATTTAAGGAAGAAATAGTTGGGGGTGCAGTCAATGAAAACATCAAAATAAGTATAACTTATTTATTATGTGCCGACGTTTCGGCCTACAATGTAGGCCATCTTCAGGGCTAAGAGAAAAAAACAGAAATATATAAAAACGTAGCAGTAACAAGAATATATAAAGTGGTACAGGAGTGGAAATAAAAACAGTGACCAGATATGATGAAATAGTGAATAGATATAAGATAAATAAGAAAGCATATAAGACAGATAACAGAACAGTGGCATAAATGCAAAATAAGATGAGAATATAATATAAACATATAGAAAATAGGTGAAGAAATACAGTAGATGAAAAATATGAGGCTAAATAAGAATGAACTCTATACTATTAACATATGATGGATGCCAAAAGTAGGTGTGAGAACAGGTGCGAAGAAAGGTGAATGTGAAAAGGATGGAGATAAGATAAATATGTACTAACCGAATAAAGCAAGTTGCAGGTTAGGGAGCTCAGAGACAAGTAAGAAAACCGTTACACCGGGCAGGCGGAAGCGATAAAGGCGATCTCTGACGGCCAAAAAAATAATGACAAAGAAGGGGGAAGGAGAAATGTAGAATCGGTGGATATAAGAGACCGTAAATAATGTAAATGGCGTGAAAAATTAAAAATAAAAAAGGGAAATTGCAGATGCAGTGGATATAAGTGACCGTAAATAATGTAAATTGAGAGAAAAATAAAAATTAAAAATCAATGGTCAAAATGTAATTAAAAAAAAGAATGGCATAATAAATTAAGAATGTAAGGTTATTTTAGTAAATTAAAAATATGGGCGTAGGTTAGGGATAGGTGGTGGGAGTCGGTCTTGGCATTAACGGTAGAGGAATCTAAATTGATGTGAATGGTTTCTGAGAGGATGCGTTTATTATAATTAGGAACGGAGGCTAGGATCGACGTGTTTTCGAAGTCAAAAATGTGGTTAAAGGATAGAGCGTGTTCGGAGAGTTTAGAAGCGGTTGGGTTGTGGGAGGAAATGGAGTATTTGTGTTGGGTAATGCGGTCTTTAAGTAGGTTTTTGGTTTCGCCGATGTAGGAAGAGTTGCAGTTGGGAGTAGAACAAGGAATGCGATAGACGACCTGAGAGCGATGTTTTAGTGGAATGGGATCTTTAACACGGGTATAAATATTGGAGAGTTTGTTGTGGGATTTAAAGGCGATGCGTAAATTGGGGATCGCGGAACGTAGGGATTTTTGAATGTTATTAGAGAGGGAGGGTGTATATGGCAAGGATCTGTATATAGGGATAGAAGGCGGATGTGGAGAACGGGTGCGGGTGGGTGGGTTATAATGGTGATGGATGAGTTTATTGACAACATGGGGAGGAAAATTGTTTTTTAATAGGATTGCTTTGATGCGTTGGGTGTTGGTGTTATGGAAGCAAGCGTCGGAGAGGGATAGGCCACGGTGGATGATATTTTTGGCGACATTGATTATTTGGTGGTGCGGATGTTGGGAGTAATAATTGAGGAGTCTGCCAGAATAGGTGGGTTTTGTATACCAATCAGTGGATAAGGTGTGATCGGGATTTCTAATGATACGGAGGTCAAGGAAAGGTAGGGATTTGTTATGTTCAAGTTCAACAGTGAAATGTAGGCGGGGATGGTATGCATTGAAGGATGATAATAAACCTGGAATGATGTTAGGATTTAGGATAAGGAGGAGGTCGTCCACATATTTTTTAATGAAAATGACATCGTCACGGAACTGGGGTAGGATGGAGACTAGAAGGTCATTTAGGACAATATTGGAGAGGTCAGGAGCGAGGGGATTTCCCATGGCCAGTCCAGAAATTTGGTTAAAGAACTGTCCATGGAAAGTGAGATAGCCAGATTCGCAGCAGAGTTTAAGGGATTGGAGATATGAGGACCGGTTGAGAGAGGTATGGGGTTCTATGAGTGACCAGTTGTTATCTATAATGACAAGGGCTTTATCTAGATATATGATACATAATGTTAGTACAGAGAAAGACAACTAAATAAAAATAAAAAGTTCGTATTAGGTTCGATCTGAAAACGGCACAGATCAACCTCACTCGCTACCAGAGGCTGCACTGATGGCTGATAAGCCAGTCTTAGTACTGTGAGTGGGGATGGACCTGCTGCTACCAGCACCAAGATAACTAACTCCTGTCTCTTAAATCACTCTATTTTATAATTATTATAGTCAAGTAATTGATTTACCTCGAAATTTCACATTTTATCTCACTGAATCACTAACTATAACTATGTAAAATGCCATGAAGGTATGCAAACATAAAGGTACGTAAACATGAACTGTAACTATGCAAACATGAAGGTACGTTGAATGTTAAAGATATAATTAAGAAATATCACAGAGACGATGTTGATCACTCCAGCACGCGCTGTGAACTGTTACATAAACTTATAAAACTATTTATGATACATAATGTTACGGGTACTGGGTATTAAAAATGAATTAAGCTATTCCTTTATTAAAGATACTAATATTTATTTACAAAAGTGATAAAAGAATACAATTAAACTATTAACAATTACTAACAAAGAAACTAAACAAAGCAATTACTAACAAATAGATTATTAACTGAAATAAATTTACAATAAGAATATTTTAGATATTTATAATCTAAATGGTATACTTTACCTATTATATTTACATAAGATTGCTATATCCCACTTCTGACACCCTAGGATAGAGCGCCTCCAAGAGTATGACTTTGAATCTGCTCATCGTGCTGGAACGAGTCATAGACTATAGACTGGAACCAGTATCTTCACCTGTTCCTGCTGGTCTTCTGTCGGACCATGGTCTCCTTTGTATGGGGCCAGTCTATTGAAATGGACTACCTTGGGTTTTCCTTTAGGCTGCTTCCTGATCCTATAGATGACGTCGTTGATCCTCTTGACCATCTCAAACGGGCCGTCCCAGGAATTCTGCAGTTTAGGTGATATATTTAGTAAATATAATAATATATATATATATATATATATATATATATATATATATATATATATAATACATATATAACTGTATATTAATACTTATATAACTGTATATGGTCCTGCAACATTTGAGAGGCTGATGGAAAGCGTGTTAAGAGGTCTCTCTTGGGAAATATGCCTGGTTTACTTAGACGACATCATTGTGCTAGGAAAGTCCTTCGCTCACCATTTGAAGAATCTGGAGAAGGTCTTCGAACGACTGCGTGCAGCGAACCTTAAATTGAATCCGAAGAAGTGTCATCTCTTCCGAAGGCAAGTCAACTGTATATACTGTATTATATATATATATATATATATATATATATATATATATATATATATATATATATATACACATATATATATATATATATATATATATAATACATTATATAATATATATAATACAGGAGATGAAAGAGGCCTATCCGCGAAACTTCGCGATCCTTCGGGTATGTTCTAGATCTGGCATTCTGTATATAAACAGCAACGAGACGCTGCAGGAATTTGAAGCGGGCATCGCCCGGCTGGTGAGGAATGCCTACCCATCGGTCATCGATGATGTCTACGAGAGCCTGGCAGTCAACAAATTCCTGGATGGACTTCGGGACCCCGAGACGCAACAAGCAGTGAAGCTCGCCCGGCCAAAAACTCTAGGTGACGCATTATCTGGCGGCCACCTTGGAGTTCACTGTACAACGGAAGGAGATCAGCGCAGACTACAGCTCATCGTTCCAAAGAGTAAAGTGCCCGAAGTACTCAGGGAACTACATGACGGAGCATCTGGCGGCCACCTTGTAGTTCACCGTACATTAGAAAAGGTTCGGGAACGCTTTTACTGGGCAAACCTCAAGGACGATGTGTTGGACTGGTGCAGGCGTTGTGCGACTTGTGCGGCTTCTAACGGACCCACAAGAAGAAAGAAGGCCCCTATGAAGAAGTACAACATGGGAGCACCGTTTGAGAGAATAGCGATCGACATCGCTGGCCCTTTCCCTGTGACAGACCGATATATATCCGTAACCGATATATCCTCGTGGCCATGGACTATTTTTCTAAGTGGGTGGAAGCTTATGCCCTTCCGAATCAGGAGGCAGTCACGGTTGCGGACGTCCTTGTGAAGCAGCTCGTCAGTAGGTTTGGAGTACCCATGGAACTTCACTCTGACCAGGGACGAAATTTCGAGTCTGCAGTCTTCTCCGGTATGTGCGAAGCACTGGGTATACGGAAGACCAGGACGACACCTCTTCACCCTCAATCCGATGGCATGGTGGAGCGCATGAACAGGACTATGGGTCGATATTTGTCCAAAGTGATCTCCGACCATCAGCGAGACTGGGACCAGTATCTTCACCTGTTCCTGCTGGCCTGCCGCAGTTCAGTCAGTGAGGCAACGGGGCAGACTCCTGCAAGTGTGGTGTTCGGCAGAGAACTTCGGTTGCCTTGTGATCTGAAATTCGGGTTCAAGCCTAAAGAGGAAGTTGCCGGAGAAGGGTACGTCACTGATCTACGGAAGCGAATGGATGATATCCACGAGAAGGTTCGCACAAGCATCCAGGGTGCAAGTGACAGAATGAAGGAGCGTTACGACATAAAGGCTGAGAAAGGTGGCTTCCGACCTGGAGACTTGGTCTGGCTGTATGATCCTCGAAGAAGGCGAGGCTACTCACCTAAACTGCAGAATTCCTGGGTTTGAGATCGTCAAGAGGATCAACGACGTCATCTATAGGATCAGGAAGCAGCCAAAAGGAAAACCCAAGGTAGTCCATTTCAATAGACTGGCCCCATACAAAGGAGACCATGGTCCGACAGAAGACCAGCAGGTCAGGTACCTGAACAAAGTGGAGAGAAGTAATGACTCAGTTGCACATATTAAGGTACCAGGTTCCCGTAGGGTAACTCAGATAATCTACAGGGATATCTTCTCGTTACCAGCGGACTATTCTCTGGCCCATTGCGTTGCCGAGGGTCTGAGGACTTCTCGAGGCATTGCAACGGTCTTCAGGAAGAAGTTCGGCGGAACTGAGGAACTAGAACGCCAAGGACCAAGTGTCGGGAAGACACTCCACCACACGCACGAAGGACGACATCTGTTTTACTTGGTTACCAAGCGTGCCAGTGATCAGAAGCCCACATATGACGCACTGCGGCGAAGCCTCGACGACCTACGGAGTAAGCTTCTGAGACTGCGTGTCACCAGGCTCGCCATTCCGAAGTTGGGCTGTGGATACGACGGCCTGGAGTGGAAGGTTGTCAGGGGCCTGATTGAACAGACATTCTCCAACTCTGGAGTTGCCATATTGGTGTGCACATTCAACCCCTGGAAAGAAAAAGCGTCTCGTTGGTCTTCTGGATCCTAGTTCTCAGCTGTGAGCGATAAAGCTGGTCCATGTGTCGGTGGCCGAAAGGCATCTCCAGTCTTCTAATTAGCCCCCCGTAGTTAGACCGCTCCGACAGTGGCATCCCCTGCAGTACTCCCAAGGCGTCTCCACGCAAGGCCAGGCACTTATATATATATATAAGTATTATATCCGTATTATTATATATATATATATATATATATATATATATATATATATATATATATATATATATATATTTATATATGTATTATTATTATATATATAATACAGATTCTTACGGTCGGTGGACTTTAATTAGTGAACTGTAAGTGTTAATTAGTAGTAATTAATTAGTTAAGTAGCAGTTGTAATTTTATGTGATTTGTACAAGCTTATGTAAATAGTTAAGCTATTTAGTAATAATAATATCTTATATTATTGTAATAATTAAATAGAAGTTAGGCCTAGATTATAAATATCTAAAATATTATTATTACTAAATAGCTTAACTATTTACATAAGCATCGGAAACAGTGAAAAGTGATAAGCCAGTGTAATAAGACAGTGACAGTTTGTGAGTGTAATTGTGTGACAGTTTGTTATATTCAGAGATTCTTACGGTCGGTGGACTTTAATTAGTGAACTGTAAGTGTTAATTAGTAGTAATTAATTAGTTAAGTAGCAGTTGTAATTTTATGTGATTTGTACAAGCTTATGTAAATAGTTAAGCTATTTAGTAATAATAATATTTTAGATATTTATAATCTAGGCCTAACTTCTATTTAATTATTACAATAATATAAGATATTATTATTACTAAATAGCTTAACTATTTACATAAGCTTGTATTGTATGCACATACTTCAACATTGCTTCTCATCGGTGGAGAATTTTTATATTATTTGTAGGTACACAAAAAGATTACTTATTTCATAGAAAACATATTCGATAGCTGTAAAAGACAAGTGTTCTCATCTGTGAAGAACAGTTATTTTATTGATAGGTACACAGAAGATGTATTTATTTTATAGCACACATTTCGACAATTGTAGAAAATTTGGGTATACAAAAAGAATATTTATTTTATACAAAACATATTAGACAGCCGTAAAAGAAAAGTGTTCTCATCGGTGAAGAACAGTTATTTTATTGATAGTTACAAAAAAGTTTACTTATTTTATAGAAAACATCTGGGATAGCTGTACAAAATTTGGGTTCTCATTAGTGAAGAATATATATTTTCACACAAAACTTTAGTGGTTTCTGGTTTAGACCGTGTTGGTGAATTTTTCTTCGCCAACGTTTCGCCAGACATACTTCAAGGCTGGATCGAGAATGAAGATGCTCCGGTAACTCGTCGCTTTATATAGCCGTCGCTCGGGTTAACTCGGGTCCACTCGTGGTTCGTCTGGTCCTTGCGCTAGTCAATCGGGTTTTTTCGTGTCCGTGGTCGGAGTCTGCTCTTCCACGACTGTGATTGGGTTGTTTCTGGTTCTTCGGGCTCTGCTTGGCTGGAATTAGGTTTGTTAGATTCTTCTTGGCTGATTTGTCTTTTTTTCTTTCCCTTTATAGGTATGTTAGGAAGCCATAGTTTGCTTAATCTGTATCCGTGTTCCCTGTTGAAGTTTTCTGGGCGCTTGACTATTTCACTGGCTTCCAGTATCTTCCTTTCAAAAAAATTCAACAACATGGTCTAAACCAAAAACCACTAAAGTTTTGTTTATAAATAGTGGCCGTGGTAACCAGAAAGAGTATTTAATATATATTTTATTTTAAGGTACAGGGATAGTTGATTTTTTTTAAAGGGATTTCTTCGACAGCTGTACTAATCACCTTGTTACCCATAAATGGAGAATTTTTTATTATTGATAGGTATACAAAAAGATTATTTATTTTATAGTACACTTTTCGACAATTGTGGAAAACTTGGGCATACAAAAAGAATATTTATTTTATACAAAACATATTAGACAGCCGTAAAAAGACAAGTGTTCTCATCGGTGAGGAACAGTTATTTTATTGATAGGTACACAGAAGATGTATTTATTTTATAGCACACATTTCGACAATTGTAAAAAATTTGGGTATACAAAAAGAATATTTATTTTATACAAAACATATTAGGCAGCCGTAAAAGACTAGTGTTCTCATCGGTGAAGAACAGTTATATTATTGATAGGTTCACTGAAGATTATTTGTTTTGTAGAAAACATATTCGACAGCTGTAAAAGACAAGTGTTCTCATCGGTGAAGAGCAGTTATTTTATTGATAGGTACACAGAAGATGTATTTATTTTATAGCACACATTTCGACAATTGTAAAAAATTTGGGTATACAAAATGGTATAAAAAATGACAGTTGTTCCAAAAATATCATTTTCATTAAAATAAGGTATGTCAACTTACATAAACTTATAAAACTATTTATGATACATAATATTATGTGATATATAATCTATTTCCTTTATTTTATAGGAACACGCTTTCAAGAGTTTTAAATACAAATCGAGTTTATTATGCTTAAACAACACTGCGCATGATGATTTCATTTTAATTTTCTAATAAACGGAATTAACATTTAGAAATTATTAGGCAGTCTACAGAGAAGTTTTGGTTCCCATAATTGGATTCTGCCAAAATGTAAGGTAAACAATTCTTTTTCTTATAAAACTTAATCATTAAATTTGTTGTTATGTTCATTTCAGTAAAAATTAAATATTAATTATATATAAAATTATAAACTATTTATCTGAAGTTTAAAAACATGTATTTGAAGTTAAAGAGGTTAAAAAGAATATTTCCTGACCTCCACCCAGACAATTTCCTCAATGTATAAATAAAATCAACTAATACTATTAAACATATTTTTACATAGAGTTTATTCTGTAGTTAAAAATTTATTTAAAATTAAAATTATTAATAAGATTTTAATTTGTTCTAGGATATTCTTCAAATTATATCAGAGTGCAATAAACTTCTGCCATAACTTTTCAAGTGCTCCTGAAACAGTGTACATGATATAATGGCAAGTAATGTCTGCAGCAACAGTCATGAATTAAATGAATGAAGAAGATGAAGTTAAGCTTATTGAATTATTCTGTCAAGTGGATAATTGTTAAGTATTTATGTTTTATTTAGCTTTGAATAGTTATAATAATCTATTTTATAGAAAACATCTTTGATTGATCAGCATCAAAAGACAAGTGTTCTCATCCGTAAAGAACACTTATTTTATAGATAGGTGCCCAAAAAGTTAATTTATTTTATAGTAAACATTTTCGACCGCTGCAAAAACTAGTGTTCTCGACGGTGGAGAACACTTATTAAATAGATAGGTACACAGAATATGTATTTATTTTATAGTACACCTCTTCGCCAACTGTAAAAAATTTGGGTTCTGATTAGGAGAGAAGAATCATATATTGTATGCACATACTTCGACATTGCTTCTCATGGGTGGAGAATTTTTATATTATTTGTAGATACACAAAAAGATTACTTATTTCATAGAAAACATATTCGATAGCTGTAAAAGACAAGTGTTCTCATCGGTGAAGAACAGTTATTTTATTGATAGGTACACAGAAGATGTATTTATTTTATAGCACACATTTCGACAATTGTAGAAAATTTGGGTATACAAAAAGAATATTTATTTTATACAAAACATATTAGACAGCCGTAAAAGAAAAGTGTTCTCATCGGTGAAGAACAGTTATTTTATTGATAGTTACAAAAAAGTTTACTTATTTTATAGAAAACATCTGGGATAGCTGTACAAAATTTGGGTTCTCATTAGTGAAGAATATACATTTTCACATAAAACTTTAGTGGTTTCTGGTTTAGACCGTGTTGGTGAATTTTTCTTCACCAACGTTTCGCCAGACATACTTCAAGGCTGGATCGAGAATGAAGATGCTCCGGTAACTCGTCGCTTTATATAGCCGTCACTCGGGTTAACTCGGGTCCACTCGTAGTTCGTCGGGTCCTTATAAAGTTGTAACATCCAACACTTTCTATAAAACTTACATGAAGACATTGTTTCATCCGTCATTTCGTTTAATATAGAAGGAACAGAATTACTTTTATCTGAAAGAAGTAAATAAAATACACGAACAACATAAATATAAAGCGGATAGCTACAACATATATTTACAATAGGTAACTTAATTCAATTAAATGAATCATAAATTCAGACCATGTACCTGAATGTTCAGAACTGCAAATTGTACATTAAGATTTTAAAGTTGAGAAACTTGTAAGGTATCAAATGAAATTAATAAAATAAAATTAATAAACAAAAATATATATATTTAATTAGATATAGACGAGTATTTGCATTTAGACAAATTGGATATTGTAATAGGTTAAGTGATTTGTAAAGCTTAGGATGTAGCTTGTAAAAATCCTTTTTTACCATTATAAATTAATAAGTAATAGTTATAAGGATAAATAAAGAACTCTTTTGAACATCAATTTGATATATAATTGTTAAACTGTCGATTGCTTTGCTGTTATAATAAGTAAATGTCAAAATTGCAAAAGATCGATTGTAAGATCGACGAGATGTGGAGAGGGGATGAAAAGGTGGTAGAAAAAGAAGTGGAGCTAGAGCGGTCTTATGCGGGAGAGTGCCAATGTGAGAGGAATCAGGTAGAGGAGTGACTGGACCCAAGAGAACAAAGAAATGAGAGAAGCTGCCATGTTGTTGACAAGTAGGGCCAAGTGACATAAGGTACTGTAACCATCATAAGTTCTTATGTGAAGTGCCATAAAGTGGGGATTAAAATAGAAAAGAGTTAGAATTTAAATGATTGAATGTGTACATGTAAAATGAGTGGGTAAAACCCGATTTATGTTAGTCTTAAGAAATGCAAATATTCGTAAATTTTAATGTCATTGATGAATCCTTATAATATAAAATATTATAAAAGTTAACATTTATTTATTGGCGCCCGATATTATTATTTGATTAATAATTAATTGAAGAGTATTTTTTGGTTAGGCATCTTCATAACAAACAGTGATTTATGGTAAGGAAACCGGAAGATAACCTAACAAACTTTCAAATTGCTAGAAAGTAAATAAGTTAAATAAGTAAACTTAGAAAAAAAAAGTAAACACAAAAGTAATAAGAAAAGTGTTGTAAGAAATCATGCAAAATTATTTTAATGTTTCAACACATCACCAATGGTTATTCATATTTAAAAAGCAAAGATATGGCAAACCATAATAACAAAAATACTTAGTTTGTTAATAAATAATACAGCCAAACAATAACTACCTAGCTTGTTCTAAATGTCAGAAAATATATAATAACATATTTAAAAGTTACAAGCCAACTACACAAAAGGTGAACATTCACGAACCGAACAACAAACCAAGGAGATAGAAATAGACCGACCATTAAGAGTTACAGTATTCTGATGTTATACTCTGCCTGTTTTTCATTTCTGCATAGAACTAATTTTGATGATTAGATAGAGCTAAAAACAATTTGTTTTTGTTTTTTAATTAAAAAAAACTTTGTAGTTTATTGACGGTTTGAAGGATTGTTGAGGACCCATTATATCGAAATAGTTATTTTTATATTAAATTTAAAATTTGATTGTATTTAATTTGCTTCTGCCATAATGCACATTATTAATTGAGCTTAGTTGCGGTCAAAAACCTCTTTTATAATCGACATTATTTCTGTTGATGCAATATATGTACATAGTTCAGCTGTTCTATTATCCAAAAATCACACTTTTTAGAAATACATGCATTATTGATTTTGCCTTGCTTAAACAAGTCTAATTAATTATTTATGTTAATAAAATAATAGACATAAACATGGTGTCAGGTATATAAATCAGGCAGAGAAGAAGATGTCTCAGATCCTAGTTCCAGAAAACCTTGAGGTTGAAGAAAACTGGAAACTCTTTAAAGAGATGTGGGCAAGCTATGCCGTGGTCACAGGAGTTGACAAGAAAGGAAAAAGAGTTCAAGTGGCAACCTTCCTCACAATCCTAGGTAAGGATGGATTTAAAATTTTTCTATCTTTTAATAAGCCTCAGGATGAGTTTACATTAGATTCACTCATTGAGGCCTTTGACGAATATTTTCTACCACAGGCTAATGTTACTTATGAATGATTTGTGTTCAGCTCCCTCAGGCAACAGTGTGGGGAGTCTGTTGTTGATTTTGCAAGGAAGCTCAAATTGCAAGCAGCCTACTGTAACTTTCATAATATTACAGAAGATGAAATTTTACGAGATCAATTAATATTAGGAATACAAGACCAGCAGATTCAAAAGATTTTATTAACTAAGCCAAACCTTTCAATGGCAAAAGCCTTAAATATGTGTAGGGTGAGTGAGGAGGCAGCTCACCAGGCTTCTAGTATAAATCTAGGATATAAGAAAGAGGAGTGTGTCCATAAAGTTAAAAATAAATCTTAAAGAGATTGCACCAACTGATGTTCAATGCAAATTTTGTGGTCTGAAACATAAGTGGGATAGGGCGGCATGTCCAGCTTTTGGCAAAGTGTGTAGCAAATGTAAAAAGAAGAACCACTTTGCCAAAATGTGTAAGGAAAAAGCAGTTAGGCAAGTAGCTGACAACGAGGAAACTACATCTTCAGGTGAATCTGAACCAGTCTACTGGGTGAATGCTCTTGTCAAAAAAGTTAATAGGCAGTTTATATCTAACTTGTACCTAAAATGTTCTTCTAAGAACGATTTTCATGGATGTCAGGTGCAATTAGACAATGGTGCCACTTGCAATGTCATCGGGCTCTCAAATGTTTGCAGGATTATTAAGTCTAGAAATCCCCAGCTCCAACCCTCTAATGCTAAGCTAAAGTTTTACAATGGGGAGTCAATTCAATCCTTAGGTAAAATTGAGTTTATTTGCCAAACAGACTTAGGAAAAACCACCCTTCAGTTTGAAGTAATTAAAAGTGATGAAATGCCACTTGTTGGAGCAGACGATTGTGTACGTCTAGGTCTAGTTTATGTTAAGGTTGCATCAGTGAAGTCCGTCTCAGGCTTTGATAGTAAGGAAATAATATTAACAGAATTTGAAGATGTATTTTCTGGCCTAGGCTGCCTCCCAGGTAAACTTGATTTGTGGGTGGATAAATACATAAAGCCAACTGTAGTTCAACCCCGAAGGTATCCCATCTCATTAGTTGAACAAATAAAAGGCGAAGTTATGCTTTTAGAGAAACAAGGAATCATCACTCGGGTTAAAGAACCTACTGACTGGGTTTATTCTATGGTGGTCGTTCAGAAACCGAATAAGACGTTACGCTTATGCCTCAATCCCAAATTCTTAAATTTAGCACTTAAAAGAGCTTATTATATAAAAGAGCACCCACTATAGCGAAGCTACTGCCAGACCTTAAGAATGCGCGTGTTTTCTCTGTTCTTGATGCAAAAAATGGTTTCTGGCAAGTCCAGCTTTCAGAAGAAGCATCTAAATTGACTACGTTTTAGACTCCACTCGGTCGGTATAAATGGTTGAGAATGCCCTTCGGTATAAAGAACGCGCCAGAAGAGTTCCAGAGAAGAATGAATGAAGTTACAGAGGGTTTAAGGGGAGTCAAGGTCATTGCTGATGATTTTCTAGTGTTCGGATGTGGCAGTACTGATGAAGAAGCTGATAAAGACCACGATAATAATTTAAGGAGTTTGCTAGCATAAAACCGAAAAGTTAATTTAAAGTTCAATACGGAAAAGCTTAAATTCAAGTTACCCGAAGTTAGGTATATGGGACATGTATTTAGTAAAGATGGGTTAAAATCAGATCCACAGAAAGTGGAAGTCATAAAATTGGTGCGCACGCCTCAGAAGAAAGAAGATGTTCAGAGATTTCTCGGGATGGTCAACTATCTTTTGAAGTTCATGCCGAAAATTTCAGAGTACACTGAACCATTAAGACGACTTCTGATCAACGAAAATGAATGGGCTTGGCAGCAACCCCAGGAGGAAGCCTTCACTCACTTGAAGAGACTCATCGCATGTTCTCCAGTTTTGAAATATTACGATGCAGCGGCTCCAGTAACTCTCCAGTGTGACGCCAGCCAAGTGGGATTAGGAGCGACTCTCCTTCAAGGCGGGCAACCTGTGGCCTTCGCTTCCAGGGCATTAACAAGGGCTGAAGAAAAACTACGCTCAAATAGAGAAGGAATACTTAGCCATCGTTTTTGGTTGTGAACAATTTCAAATGGCCGAGATATCATTCAAGTGGAGTCCGATCACAAACCTTTAGAAATTATTTTCAAGAAAAATCTAACAGCAGCTCCTAAGAGACTTCAGCGCCTGCTACTTAGATTACAGAAGTTCAATTTGACTGTCACCTATAAGCCTGGTAGGCTAATATTTATTGCAGACTGTTTGTCTCGAGCAATTGGACCAGAGTCCTCTGCAAAGGACAAGAATAAGTGGACAACAGAAAATGTTTTAATCATGATAGCGAACACTTTTTCAAAGAACTAGAGTCAATAAACGTGTTAAACTATGTTAACCTTACTATAAAAAGAATAGAAGAAATTAAGGAAGCAATGTTTCGAGATTCTGACTTGCAGGGACTGGTTGGCTTCATTTAAAAAGGTTGGCCAGAGAAGCAATATGCACTTAAGAAAGAACTGCAAGCTTATTGGAGTTTTAAGGAAGAACTTACAATTCAAGAAGGGGATATATTAAAGGATGAACAAGTAGTGATTCCAAAAGCTATCCGGCCTGCTTTATGGGAGAGAATTCACTCAGGTCATATTGGGGCAGAATCATGCATCAGACAAGCAAAGGAAATAGTATATTGGCCGGCAATGAAGAATGGCATTCGTGAGAAAGTTCAAAAATGTAATGTTTGCCAGAAACCGTGACTTTCACAGCCCAAGGAACCTCTTGTTTCCCATCCAACACCAACAAGACCATGGCAGAGAGTTGCTATTGACATATTTGATTTCAATAAGCAAAACTATTTATTGATAACAGATTATTTTTCTTCTTTTTTTGAAGTTGACCAACTTTCTAAAATATCAAGCTCTAGTGTCATCAACGCCCTTAAAAGGCAATTCAGCAGATATGGCGTTCCTGAGGTTGTGATCATGGACAGTGGTACCCAGTTGGTCAGTGCTGAGCTGAAGAATTTTTCAGAAGATTGGAGATTTGAAATGGCAAGCTCTTTACCTTACCACCATCAGAGTAAATGGAAAGCACAGAGAGCAGTGTCAAGATTGCTAAAAGATTGATGAAAACTTGCAAAGAAGACAAGACGGATTTCCATTTAGCACTACTTAATTGGAGAAATACTCCAACCCAACTTATGGATAGTAATCCGGCACAAAGGTTAATGTCACGCCGATTGAAATCAACACTACCAGTAGTGGCCAGGAAATTAGAACCTTACATACCCATCGGAGTAACTGAACAAATAGATAGAAAGAAAACAATACAGAAGAGGTACTACGACAGGACAGCCCAGCGCCTTCCTCCCCTTCGGCAAGGTCAGGCAGTATTGGTGCAGTTGAGACCTGATAGGAGAGGTGAACCATGGGTCTCAGGCCAAGTTGTTGAGGTTCACTCCCCAAGATCATATATAGTTGATGTTGGTGGAAAGAGGTATTGACGGAAAAGAGTTTACATGAAGCCTTCACACAAAGGAAGAGCAGAAGAGGATGGCGAACCTAAGAAGAAAGAAGTAACCACTCCTCCGAGATTCGATCCACTCATTCATAGACGTTAACTCATCTTCCTGGAAGAAGGAAGATGTTGATGCAATATATGTAAATAGTTCAGCAGTTCTATTATCTAAAAATCATACTTTTTAAAAATACATGCATTATTGATTTTGCCTTGCTTAAACAAGTCTAATTAATTATTTAAGTTAATAAAATAATAGACATAAACAATTACAAAACAAAGATACAGTACATTTATTTTTTATATTAAAATTATTTTAACTTTCATGCTTTTGTTATTTATATTATAATCACTAAGTTATAAGTAATTCCTTGTCCAAATTCATTCAAACATATTTGCTTATTTATTGTACTTTTATTTTAAAACACAGTTTAAACTTCATTCCGTGTATCCACAATGAATTTGCTTTTTAAATGAGATATCTCATAGTGTTTATATAACTGGCGCCCAAACAGAAGCATGTGACTGTAATGAGTGAAACAAAGATTCGATCAATAAATTAGAGCCAAAAACACAAAAAGAAACACTATTTATTATAATGCAATTGGGAAAAACCTCAATGCAAAGCATTATGTTTCAAACTTCTCCAGTAATACACCCACATACCGGTCGACGTTTCATCTATTCAGGGCACCTATAGGCGAAACGTCGACCGGTAAGTGGGTGTATTACTGTAGAAATTTGAAACATAAGGCTTTGTATTGTGGTTTTTCCCAATTGCATTATAACAAAGATTCAATCTTTGATTAACAATTTTTAAATATAACGTAAAGTTAACAATTTTTAAATATAACGTACTTGGCTCCGTTCAATTCTTGATAACACTCGAATGAACCTACTGTCGGGTAATAGAGAACATATTTTGGTCCTGAATTACAAATAATAATATTTTTAATATAAATATAATATAATCCATTAATCATTTAGCAAAACTTTGATTATTTATTTGCAGTAAAATTTTATTTTAATTTTAAAAATAAAATCGAGCACATTGAAGAACTCGTTGTAAATAATGAAAGCTGAACATTTTATTATTTCGTCAATTATAATATAAACTCGCACTTCCGAACTACTTAAAAAAAAACTTTTATAGGTATAAAAAATTACAACTGATTGCTACATGTGCTACTATTGTAATGACCCGTACACTATAGCTCCTTGGCCTATATACTGGTGGGGAGATCTGCTGATGCTGCAGTAGAGTCTTAAGGCGAATCCGTGCCTTACTGTGTGGTTTCCAGAAGGGATGAGGAATGGCTGATCAGATCTTCGTATTGTGGCATTGGGAAAATACTGAGAGCACAAAACTGACCATGCTGTTTATAGACTATTTCTGTGCTTTTGCAAATGTAATTAGAAAAAATGTGTTGAGTGCTTTAAAGGATTTCGATATTACAAATAAATTAGTGCGCCTGATAAAAGTATAGATGCATGGTAGTAATGCAAAAGTTTTATTAATGGGCATCTTAGTCGTAGCTTTTCAGTAAATATTGGAGTTAGGCAATGGGATAGGTTGTCTAGAGGAGAAATGTCGAATCTGACCACTATTTTTTTATTTCTAGATTAAGGGCAAGAGCATTGAATGTGAAGACTGGTTAATGTGCCGAAGATTTGGAAATATAATATCTTAAAATTAAAAGCATAGGAAGTCCAAGAAGGTTATAGCAAACAAGTGATTCTAAATCTAACAACCTCTAACCGTGAATATAATAAAACAGAAGACAGATGGAATCGATGCACCGAAGCTATACTGGATGCAGCACAAGCTACTCTGGGGTTTTATGAACCGAACAATACAAATAGCTGGTTTGACGATGAATGTAGAAATGTCATTGAAGAAAAGAACTAAGAACAGATGATTGTTAGCTGTACTAGAGTATCAATGGAATTGTAAGTATGGAAAGAAGAAAAGAAAAGAAAATTCATCACAGGAAAAAGAATGAAATAAAATAAAAAGAGAGAATGGGTGGAAAATAAAATAGCAGATTTGGAGAGACAAACAGAGGCAAGAGATAGCTGAATATTCTTCCAAAAAGTTAACAGCACAAGAGCTTCTTTTCATCCAAAAAGTAGTTCCTGCAGACTAGAAGATAGTACAATGACGTCATTAATAGATGAGATAATTTTGGTAAATTTATGATAGGAAAGACATACGATAGGCAAGACATTTTTGCAAAATGCTTACTGAGGAGATAGGAGAACGAGATCGCCAACTAGAACCTCAAGGAGTATGCGACCAACAAAGTGATGCTCTTGGAGGAATGCAGTCATATGCCCTATTTATAAAAAAGAAGACCAGAATAACTGCAATAGTTACCGAGGAATCTCTATATAACTGCTCATAGAAGGTCTTCTCCTACGTACTGTATGCCAGATGATACCAAATCCTGAGAAAGAAATAGGTGAATACCAGTGTAGGTTTAGAAAAAAGAAATCTACACAGATCAAATCTTCACCCTCAGAATAATTTTAGAAAAACCAAGGGAGTACAACCTTTTAACTTACCATTTATTTGTTGACATCAGGTCAGCATATGACAGTGTCCGTAGAGAAGAGTTGTAGAAAATTCTATCTGAAATGAATATACCGCATAAACTGGTAAACATGATTAAATTGACTATGGATGATGCACGAAGTAAAATACACGTGAAAAATTACCTCTTAGCTGAATTTGGTACCAGCGAATGTTTAAGACAAGGAGATGCCCTATAATGCCAACTCTTTAATCGGATTCTGGAATATATAGTTCGCATATCCGGCATCCAACGAACCGGCACAATTTTCCAAAAGTCGGTGGAACTTTCGGCTACGCAAATTATGTCAACATCATAGGAAGATCCTTTAATGAACTGAAAAATACATTCCTTAATCTGGTCAGAGCTGCTGAGGGCGTGGGACTAGTAATTAATCAGGCCAAAACTAAATACATGCACGTAGGAGGATCGATGGAGCTGACTTCAAGATATTGATTGATATTGAAAGAGTAAACTCCTTTACTTACTTGGGAACCACTATAACGAGCGACAATAATAACAAGCTCTTGTCGTGTAACAAAAAGACGATTCTATATAAAATGCTCATTCGGCCTGTCCTTCTATATGCGTCAGACGCCTGGTTCGTAAAGAAAGCCGATGAAAAATTGCTTCAGGTATTTGAAAGGAGGGTTGAAAAGGAGTTCCCAGACATGGTCTAAGTAATAGGGCTTGTCAGGTTGTGCTGGGCTGGTCGTGTGGCCAGAATGGCAAGTATTAAAGGGCCCAGAAGAGTAATAGAAGAAAAGATTCAGGGTACAAGAAGAGTAGGGCAACACAAGCCACGATGGCTGTATGGAGTCAGTGAGGACTCCGGGAGCTATTAAATGTCTGGAACTGGAAGGGCGCTGCACTGGACTGAAAGAGTTGGCGGAAACGTATCGAGGAGACCAAGGCTCATTGATGGGCTGTAGAGTCGTTCAAGAAGAAGGCGAAGTATTGGATTAAAGATAAAGAGGGAAAACACAATATATGTTAATGAGTTCCAAGGGTACATCAAGAGCAGATGATCTAATCGTGGAGTCATACTCTTTAAATGTTAATGTTACAAGCTTCGCATATCTGGGTGTTTAGCTCTACTATGAAAATAAAATATAAACAGAAGTGCTAAAATGGCAGGCAACCGAGCATATTTCGCAAAGATAAAGTTATTCCGATCTTCGCTGTTATGAAGGGCAATAAACATAAAGTTGTAAAAGACTTTTGTAAGACTTATTGTGATATACTAAGCGGGAAAATGGACGCTATTCGACGCCTACAATAAACGCCTTAAGATTAAAAAAAAAATATTCTTAGGAAGATATATGAACCTCTTTTGGTGGCGGCTGAATGAAGAATCAGGAAAAAACAGTGATTTATAGGAGCTATTTGGATCCTACAACATAGTCCAGTTTATTAAAGTAAGAAGAATAGAATGGTTGTGCCATGTAATGTTTAGTGATTTAACATCACTTATCCTGCTATAAGCTAATCTAACTTATAATATATGAAATAATTGTTATTTAAACAGCACACAATCATAAAATAAGGGTGAAATTAATATCAACTAATTAGAAATACAACCTGACATTACGATCACCCGTGGTCTAGTGGTTAGCGTAACAAACTACTAAGCCCAAGATGGCGGGTTCGTAGCCCGGCAGGTGGCCCTAGGAGTTTTTTAAGGAAGTTAAAAATCCTTAATTACGCCGTCCTTCGGAAGGGACGTTAAACGGGGGTCCCGAGCCTGTACGACGTCAGGTACTCTTTAAAAATCCCTATCCTAATTAAACCTGGATAGGCAAAATTTAGAGCTCCCACTGTAGTTTCGTCCGATTAGCCATAGCTGCATAAAGTGGCGTTAAATGAACAAACAACAAACCTGACATTGGCTAATATTAAATAACCTTGCTAACATAGAAAACAAAAAGAAAGAGTAGAATAAATAGGCATATTGAAATAAAATGTATAACTAAAACATGGAACATACACTTTGCAAAGGAGTTATCCACATTTACAGAATATAATTCAATCTTATGTCTTAACAAATTACTTGAACAACAAAATGATTACATTACATATCAGTTACATTTTTCTAGGATACATTATAAGCTGAAACATAATTGAAAAATTTTGTGCAAAAGAACGATACAAAACAAAATATTAAAGTTTATAGATTCAATCTAAATTTAAGAAAAACTGTCCATAATTGAATAGACAAACAGTAAATATTTAAGCACAGTTGTTTAGCCGCGAACCTGTACTACCCGGCAGTAGGAACAAAGCGATCCTTGCCTCTAAAATCGGCAGATATAGTTACCACCAAAAGAGAAGGAGAGGGGATAGCGACGTTCAAAGCAGGGCACTTGCTGGATGATCGTCTAGCGGGACTGTCATACCACAACATCGAAGCTACGACCGCCGCCGCTTTCAAGCCGCTATTCCTTATTGAGAACGTCCAGGTCTTACAGCCTGTCACTCGCCAGGAGCTCTGCTGAGACGCTAGATGGTGATGCTGAGTTGATAATTGGGCATAGATTACACAAATCGTAAGTCCCATATCATTATGATAAGGCCTCAAATCGCCAACTAATACTTCTGCTGATGATCAACGATTCAGTGTGTTCATATGGTACCAAAAGACAATTAAAACTAATTAATGGGATCAAGATAATAATTATTCGCACATCTTTTCACCTTATTCTTTAATTCTTCATTATAACGTTCCTGTTTATGTTTTTTTTTTATTATATCTTTGGCATCTCTAGCATGGAGTAATTTCTGTTAATGTTATTATCGCTCCCATTCAATGTTAATATTCTGTATTAATTATTAAGTATCATTATTATTAGATCGCATATTGATGCTAACCTTATATCTTTATTAGTCCCTAATTATCTTTGTTCATTAGATCGCTATTGTAAAATTGCTCTTTTCTGTTGTAATTCATTAGTTATCATTATTTCGTCCATTTAAGAGACTCGCTATTTCGCATGTTTAGTCTTTAAGTCATTCTTGTAGAACTGCTAACCGTAAGTTTACTCATTTTATTACATGTACATTTATTTGCTTAGTATTAAGAGATAGATATTTCATAGGTCCTTAAAATTAATAAATCAAACGCTATGTTAATATCAGAGATTTCTTTCAAATCCCGTTGTACCTCAATTTACTTCATATTAATTATTCTTCAATCTAATACATCAAAGAAACACACAGTAGTTTTACAATTTTTTTTTTTTATTAGCACAAAATCATAAGAATTAAATTAACTTTATCAACAGATTATAGATACAATCTGCCATTGGAAAACTTTGGTAACTACAAATAGTAAAATGAAGAAAAGATACAGCAAGTCTTCTCAAACAAACAGTGTATACTACTTTGTATCCATATTGAAATATTGACCCCACTTTTTAATTTTAAATCACCCTCATAACTTTTAGACTCACAATTAGGTCATTATTAAGATCCAACACTAGTATGTCATTTTTAATAGCATTTTCAAACAAATAGCAATCGAAGTTTAGACACTGTATCTTCTGACAGGGACATTTAATGCCTTTTTGCCTCTTTAAGTTTAACCGATTTCTAACCACACTAGGGACAACAATGAATACGTTCAGCGGAATGATGGGGCATTAATTGTGCTTTCAATTTGCAATCAATAATAGATTTGTAATAACAACACATTATTATAAAATTATATGTTATAGTTATAATTTGATTTTATACATTATGATAGATATTTTATGCTATTTGTATCTTGTATATTTAGTCCTGAAGAAGATCTCACATTGCAGATCTTCTGCAATGTGAGTCGAAATGTTGGCTTCCAAACTAACAGTTCTCCCTAGAGGTGGGCAAAGTAGTTCCTTTTACTGAATCGATCTTTTTGAGATAGTTCATTCTAATGAACTAGTTCAAATGAACTCCAAACTTCATTTTTCAAAATAATTAGAAATGTACTAAACTAAGAGAGGAATTGAACTATGGAAAAAGGGGAGGAACTAAGAGGTCAAATGAACTAGAAAGGTTCTAGAAAAAAAAAACACTTCTATCTTATTTCTACATTTATTTTATATTATTTACATTGATTAAATTTATTTCCTATATCTTATTCTACACTTATTTTATGTTAGAGAGGAAAATAGTTGTCTGGATGATATAATGAAGGATGGAGATAGTTGGGGGGTGCAGTCAAAAAAACACCAAATAAGTCAAACGTCGGCACAAAAACAATAAAGTTGACTTATTTGGTGTTTTTATGACCGCACCCCTCCAAATATCTCCATCCTCCATTACACTTATTTTACATTACTTACGCTTATTATTTTGTATTACATTGAATAAAAAGAAAAGAAAGAAAATTTTGATACTTTATTTGATTTTAAACGGTTTCTTTTTTCAGTCATAACCTGCCTAGCTGTGGAAAAGATTCGTTATCAAGGGACCGAGCTCGCAGGAAAAAAAAGCTTTTTCATGGCCAACTCGTATACGTGTGGATATATTAATTTTCTCTGATTCCACCAAATTAATGGGTCAGCAATTCGTGGTAATAGGGGCTCGGTCAAATATTTACCCATTTCCACGATACTGGCAGCTTTGGGATCTTGCCTTCCTGTTAAGGGCTAATTCGTGTTTATCGAATTTTTCCCAGATTTTTCAGAAAATCTGGGAAGTTTTCTTTCCATCGGGACAGGAGGAAATTTGCAACTGGAGACAGGATGGGGTTCTGCTTTCTTCAAAATTTATTGCTGTTTGAGTTTTCCCAACCTAAGTATAAGACGTCTTACACGGCGTCAATTTTTGAAGAAAGATTTTTTAAACCTGGGATCAAGGACCGCTGATTTCGTGGTTAAATCTTCTTCCTTTGTTATAAGTTTATCATTTATTTCACTAAGAAGTCTTTCACAAACTTCTTTTAATTTTGGAAAATTATTTAGAGCTATAGCGAGCGGTTTCGTTAATGAAATCGTACAGATTTCTGGACAGAACCATTGTTTTTTACAAAAGACACTTTTTTCAGAACTTAACTCTTTAGGCACTTCATCGAAAACCTCTAAAATATTTATTAAAAGTTCAATAGTTAGTTTCAACGTACAAAAGTTCAATAGTAATTTAAACAAGCGAATAAATTCAATTTTCACTTGATCCAGACTGTTACAGACTACACATATAGCAACTCGCACACAACACGAGTAAACCCGAAAATGAGGAACGACGTAACGACGAACTAGTTCACTTAGTTCAGTAGATCGTCTTTCGATCGTAGGTCAGACGCCGACGGACCCCTGTCGGAGTGTGGTAGCTGGTGAGTGGTGTGAACCAGAGGCGTAACGAGGGGGGTTATTGGGGATGTAACCCCCCCATTGGTTAAAAGAAATTAAAAAAAAATTGTAAGTAAAAATTTAAAAGAAATAAACATTTGAAGGATTTTACTTTTTCAAAGTTATTATTGTGAAATTACAGAAGTAAGGGTCAATAATGACAAAAAATACAACAAAGAAAGTGCAAACACAGTTATTTTAATGAATAAAAGGTACACTAAAATGACAAACCAAAACGTAATACTGTTTATTTACAATTAATTATATTATTATATCGGTAGTAGTGGCATTTAGTGGCAACAATAAGATCGCAAATGTGAGAACAGTTTAGAAAATTCTTAGAATCTAGAAGTAAAGTATGGATGGGTCTAGAAAGTTCCCTATGCAATTAACTATAATAAGTTATTGTAACCAATAAATAAGATTACTTGTATTTAAAAGCTATTTCTTGATTGTCCTTCCAAAAATAACATTTATAATGAAAATAACATTTATAAAAAATTATAATCTATTTATTTAATATGAAGCTACATGATTATAGTATAATATAAATTGTACCTATATTATGAGGCCTCTTTTTTGAAGGGAGTAATATGTTGGAGTGGTTGACTGGTGGGGGTTAACCCCCCCATAAGTCAACTCTAGTTACGTTAATGGTGTGAACTGAAAAAAGTATAGTTCAGCAAATCAGAAAACGCTCTTTATAGTTCATTTGCCGGATCTAGTTCAATTTTTCACCTCCACCCGTTTCAATTTTTCACTCCAAGTTCAATTTTTGACCTCCACCCGGACCATTTTCTTCTTCATGGATTTAAAACACTGCGAATGTGTCTAATGTCTTTTAAATTCGATAGTTACAGCAACTTTAATTTCACAATGGAAACAGCAACTAGAAATAAGACATCATTGTATTTGTAAATCGTGTATGAAGAGCTGTTTTATGCCTTTTCAACTGTTGGCGTAATTCAGATTTAAACCCGCAGTAGTAACAATGAACAGACTTTTAATCAGTATGATGTGATTCTATATGCCTTTTTAAATGATGACGGGTAAAAGATTTATAAACACACTGAGGACTATGATGAGGTTCACATCAGTATGATGGACCTATGACATTATATGTATTTTTAAAGTTCTAAATCGTACGGTTTTATAATCACAGTGAGGACATTGATAAGGTTTTTCCCTGTATGACGAGCCATTATGTGTTTTTTTAAACTTCCACACAGTTCTGCTTTATAATCACAATGGGGACAGACATAAGGCTTCTCACCTGTATGACGAGCCAATATGTGTTTTTTTAATGCTTGAGGTGTAATAGATTTATAATCACATTGAGGACATTGGTAATCTCTACCATATACCGAACCCCTTAATGGTTTGTAGTGGTTCTTCTTTTACAAATTGGTTCATCCAGGTCTTGATTAAATTTATTCATGTAAAAATAGGATAAGGAAATTTAATTATAAAAAAGGGATACTGTTGATCTCATTGTATTGTGACTAAATAAAGAGAATTTTAAGAATAAAAATGATTTATTATGAAAAATATATTTACAAAATTTCAATTTACAATATATAAATATATACAATTTTCATTTTTACAAACTAAAAAAAGAAAAATTTCCAATTTTTGAACTTTATCGTTGTTCCAAAGCCAAAATTAGTGGTTTCTGAAAATTTGTATTACTTGCATTATGGGTTTGAATAGATGATACATATTCCGTTAGCCATTTTTGCTATTTTGAGAAGAATGAAAAAAAAAACTTTGCCTTTGGACCAGCAATACAGTTTTTACAGTTTTGAGTTAGAATGCAGACTTATAAAATATTTATAGCTATAAACAAAACATACAGTAATATTCTTTAGTAGTATATTTTATTGATTTGTTGAATTTAATATTCTTAATTAAATGTAAATATTTGTGTAGAATGACAAAACAGCATTAATTTTAACCATATTGTCATGGAAACTTGATATATTTTTTTTCACTAAGAATTTCATGTAAGTGAGGCATTTAATTCGTATTAGTATTTCCTGTAAAAAGTCTTAGTTTTTCAGTCTTAGCGAAATTGTTTATAAAACATAATTTTTGTTCTATTTTATTGTCATTATTCTTTCCAAAATAAAATTCTAAAAATAAATATAAACAGATAATAATCTTTAGCACAATTAAGTAGAGCTAATGAAATGAAAAACGAGTTAGTTCATTAATAACAGTTGCTATTTGGTTAAAAAAATTACAATCATAAAACCCTTATGATCTATTCTTCTGAGAGATCCAATTCATGATAAAATAATTTTTTCATGATAAAATTCTATGAAGAATGCAAAAGTGCTTATAACTTCCAAAACACTGAGGGTATTAAACTTTACTAAACCAAAAGAATACTTTGAAAAAAGATATAATTTTGGAAGAAAAAAAAAATTACATAGATATATCTCTTAATTTGGAATAAATTACAGTAGATATGGACTATCAAGTATATTTGTAAAAAATAAATAAAGTAATCTTAGATCTCTCAGATTTTTTTGCTGTAATCAATATATAATTTTAAATGATAATTCCTATGATTAAATATTATGTAGGATTATATTATTTAAATATAATTGTAATGAAAATACAGTTGAATTCTTGATTTAGTGAAACTCATTCTTACTTGAACTAATTACCTGATGTTAATTTGAAAAAAAAATTAATATTAAATTGTATACCAATATATGTTTGAAATAATATATTTTCAATTCACAGCCTGAATCTTAATACTAAGTAAGTTTTTTCTGTACTCAAATTAAAAATAAATGAATTAATTATTGAAGATAGTTGGTTTCATTTAGTACATAGAACAAATTTATTCACAAAATTTACTGACTAATGTAATTATTAACAGGATTAATTAGGTTAAATTAGTAAATAATGAATGAAATCGAATAGATGAAATAAGGCACTTGAATGAAATTCAATAGATGACCAAAAACATGCCGTAAGTTAAAAATTATTGAATGTTTGCAAATATAAAACTGCCTCTTATAATATTCACCAATAAATCACAGAAAATACATAAAAACATTTATTTATAGCTTTTTAACTGCTAAATCTAGATATGCATGTCAACCTGGTAACATGAAATGTGTTGTTAGTAGATTTTTAAAAACTATAAATTTTATTATAAAGAGATATTTTACTGAGCAAATTATCAAATTACAGATATTTAAATATCTTAATATTAAGTAATGTACATAATGATCTAAATACTGAGTAAAAAAGTTCAATCAATAAGAAAAAAAAGTAAATTTTCATGGATTTTTAAAGTAAATAAAATAAAACATTTGGTGTTTCAAACTAAGAAATTAATTAATTGTAAATGAAAGTTCATTGATTAAAAATGGAAAAAACATGTACAATTAGCATCTCTTTAATAATTAAATATAGATTGAAAAAAATAAAACTATAAATCAATAATGTTAAATTTATTGTACGTATTTGTAAGGGTTTTCTAAAAATGACAACAGAGCATCACTACATAGATCGTTTTCATTCGAACAGGACCCAGCTTTCTGTTATTTGAACAATTAAGCCCATCTCTAAACTTGAACTTCACACCTTTTTCTAGTTTGTTTTTTATTATCATTCCTGATTTAAATGAATTTTATTATTTAATTAAAACAAAAAAATCCTTGAAAGTAATAAAAAACTATACTTGAATAAAGGAATAAAATCAGTTTTAGTCACAATGCTAGGCATGACACATTTAAGGAAGATATTTCTTCTTTCCTCAAATACTAGCAATGTTGTATGCAAAAAACATACAAAACCACTGCGAACAGGGACTGATGTTCACGATTGATCCTCTGATTAACCTCGATAAAAGGTCATATCGTTTTCTTTCGATAATCATATTTACTTCTCAACAAGATCTTTAAATTAAATTTAAAATATATTTCTAAGGAATAATCTGCGATATTGAAGAAACACTCCTTGTACTTGGAGGCTTTGGTTGCATTGCTATAGAGATAAATTCTTCGGCAATTTCTCGGTCTAAACCAGTGTAAGTTTTATCTATTTCTTCATCTGTGATTTCTCTCTTCTTTTTAGGCTTTTTTACTGGTTCTGGTGGAGTTATCTGCAACAAAATAATAAAAACATAAATATAGAAACAAATTCATCAAAAATCGTAAGTAATAATTGCTCATGATCATCAATGATTACATCAATAACATCAATGATGATGTTGATCATTCCAACACTGTAAAAATTCACTTAATAAAAGTCATTGAACATTTTATAAGAATTTATAATTAATTTTTGGATTCATCAATGACATGACACATGAAATGCCAAAGTAAACATTTATAAAATTATATTTTTATTAATATGTATATTATTTATATGTGTGAATGATGAATTGATGAAATCTCACTTCATTAATTACATTATGTTCTCTAGCTTTTAAAATTGTTATTCAATGTATAAGTGTCAAAAAAGCTAAGATTTCGAAAATAAATAAATAATATCTAGTCACATGACTGTATATAATACTATATTCGCAATAATAGTTTTGAACACTAGAATCTATAGAAAATATTCTTAGATGATAATTGGTTGATGATTGAACAACCATGCTTGGACATAAAATAAAGTTCTATTATATATTTAATTAAAGTTATAATACATATTTAAATATTATATTAATATGGCAATTCATAAATTAAGTAATCGAATATGAAACTAAAAAAAATAGAGACAATTTTGTACAAAGACTATTTTTTATAATAAGTCGAAACGTTTTTAAAATAAAGAAAAATTTTGACTGGAAAATGGTTTTACTCACTTAAATGAAAAAGACTATTTTTTTGTTTTGCAACAGATAAATACATTAAAATAAATCATATGTAATTATTCCGCAGGTTGTGGCTTCCAGTTGAGTCACAATATGTTTTAACTTTTCATTTGTTTCCCTTTTAACATTTTTCAAAAATACAAGTTATCAAGAGCTATGGTGTGGAAAAGAGAACGTAATTATACGAAAAGTGTATACTTCGGTAACCATTTCATCTAGAAATGTACGTTTCAACAAACATAAATCAATTACACTTCGAAACGTTAGTTGATACTTTTATTTCTTGATGAAATGATTACATATTTCCTACAATTACATTCTCTTTTCACACTATAACTCACGATAAATAATTTTTGGATTGGAAAATATTAAAAATGAAACCAACTAACAGTAAATAATAATAATAATAATAATTATAACTAAACTCGAAGCGGCAACATGCCGTACAGATAACAAATCATTATATATATTTCTATTTATCAAATTTATACTAAAAATTCTTTCGTATATTACATTACAATACAATTTGAAATATTTCCGGTAATCACTCAACTCAATCCTCAGTTGCGAAGAGTGTGAAATGATGAACATAACAATATGCGCATTAAATTAAAATAAAATACCTGTGAGACCGATCTTGGAGTTGAAGGCGGGTGTCGGTGGCGGTAATGCCTCGGTGGACGATGGCCTGGGCTGATTCCTTGCGGATAGGGCAGTGTGTATACGGCTGGCACATCGATCTGCAACACACAGGACGTCTAAATATTGCTGAATATTCATCGATTTAGCCAAACAATAATAACACAGGCCAACAAAAAAAACCTTTTTGAAAACTTTTTTAATTTTAATAGCTGATCTTGATAGATTTTTATGTGCTGAATCCAAATCTGCTCGTAGTTTTTATGTATCACCCTTAGTTTCCAAGCAAAATGTATTTTATTATATAGTCTAATACCCATTTACAGTATATAGGGAAATCAATGAAACACTGTAGAATCGTAAAAATGGTTTGTATTTACAGTAAAATACTTGGAATAGTAATTTTATGTGATGATACAAGGTTCACTTGTCAACTGGAATTGGTTTATATTTTCTTTCCCTTTTTTCCTTGAAGCTTCTTGTGTAGCTTTTCCTGCGATGAATAGCTTGCTGAACTTCCCGGTGAAGTGACCAACAGTAATCCCCCATCATGTTGGTATTCCAGCGGCCCTGGTAACGTTTTTCCATCACTTTAACGTCCTGGTGAAAACGCTCACCTTGCTCCTCACTAACATCTCCTAAATTTTCCGGGAAGTAATCGAGGTGGCTGCTCAAAAAGTGAACTTTCAGGCTCATCAAACATCCTAACTGTTCAAATTTTTTTAACATGTTAGCAACAATAGCCTTATATTCTGGGTCTTTTTCATTTCCCAAAAACTTGGTGACAACTTGCTTGAATGAAACCCATGCTTCCTTTTCATTTGAGGTCATTGTGGATTCAAAGTTAACGTCAAACATCATTTTTCTAATATCAGGCCCGGTAAAGACGCCTTCTTTCAGTTTAGCTTCTGAAAGGTGTGGAAACTTCTGACAGAGATATTTGAAACAAAGCCCATCTTTAGGCAAAGCCTTTACAAACTGTTTCATGAGACCTAACTTAATATGTAGTGGTGGTAGGAGCACGTTTTTTGGATCTACAAGGTTTTTGCGTAAAATGTTCTTCTCGCCAGGCTTTAAAGACTCCCTAGCAGGCCAGTTCTTTCTGCACCAATGTTGATTCCGAGCTCTACTGTCCCATTCACACAAGAAACATGGAAATTTGGTAAAACCCCCTTGCTGACCAAGGAGCATGCACGTAACTTTCAAATCACCACATATCATCCAACCGTGTGCAGAATAACCTATTTTATTTAACACTATTTCTAGATTTTCGTAACTCTCTTTCATATGTACAGAATGACCGACAGGTACAGAGGCATACATGTTACCGTTGTGTGCTAAAACTGCCTTCAAACTATTTTTGGATGAATCAATAAACAACCTCCAATCTTCTGTTTTGTATTCAATTCCAAACTCATTCATTAAACCATGAATGTCTGAGCAGTACACCAAATCACCCTCTTGTTCAAAATACTTCGAAAATTGTTGTTCTCTCTTCCTATACACATGAATGCTGGTTCCAGCCGCCAGCAAGTTCTTTTCTTTTAGCTTAGAGCCAAGCAGTTCAGCTTTTTCTTTTGTTAAGCCCAGATCCCTAACTAAGTCATTAAGCTCGACCTGAGTGAACAATTTAGGCTCTACATTTTCTGTAACACATTGGAATTCTTCATCGTGTTCATCTAACTCCGACTGTACATCAGAAAATACTTCTGTTTCAATAGAATTTAAGTCCTCTGGTGGTTCCGGGATTGGCAAATCTACACCGTGCCCTACTGGTCGGATGGCGGACGGAAGGTTAGGGTAGCTTATTACCTTCTTGTTCTTAGAGTTATGACCAGTAATATCTACACTGCAAAAGTAACAGTCATCGGAATGATTTTTTGGTTCCCTCCATATCATGGGAACAGCAAATTTAAAGTGTTTTTTCTCTTTTTTTGACCATTTCCTGAGGTCTTCAACACATACATAACATACCTTATGCGGTGCCCAAGGTTTATCCTGTTCTCCAAGTTTGGTTCCAAAGTATGCTAGATAAACCTTTTTCACAAAGTCTGTAATGTTTCTTTGGTGCTTTTTAATAACAAACTCACCACAAATATAACAAAAACTGTCAGCAGAGTTTTTACAGCCGCGATGAGACATTGCACTGAGCACATGTACAGGAAACGTAAAAGTGAGGTTATGTTGAAAATAAACAAAACATCAGCTGTTTAGCATGTGTTTCAGCAGTGCTGCCAACATCATCTTTGTTCATTAGACCTATTTTTTCATGTTATCTTAACTATGAAAAAGCTGTTAAATTCTAAAAATATTTCTTTATTTCATGAATTTAACTATAAAATGTGAATAAATGGTGGGTGATACAACTTTTTAAGCATCATATTTGGATTTAGCAACCTAAACAACATAAGAATAAGGTATTTTCATTAAAAAAGTTTTTTCATCGTTGGCCTGTGTAATTTATACGTTAAATTATAAAAAGAAAAAGTAATTTAAAAATGTCACTGAAAAATTTCAATATGTGTCACCTGTGGTGTAGTGGTTAGCATAATAATCTACTATGCCCGAGGTCGAGGGCTTGCAGCTCAGGCGGTCGCCTCATGCTTTTTTAAAGGGAGTAAAATATCCTCGGTTCGGAGGGAAAGTAAAATGACAGTTTGGAGTCTGCGCGATGTCAAGTACCCGTTAAAGATCCCTATCCTAATTATACCTGGATACACGTAGTTTATTACAAACACTGTAACATCGCCCGATTAGCCTTAGCAGCATAATGTGACGTTAAATGAATAAACAAACAAGAATTATATCATCATATTTTATTATTTCTTTAGTCATTTTTCAATTGATGGAGTTAGTTTGTAGAGATTTTTTCTGATTAGTTCTGAGTTGTTGTGTCGAAGATTTCGGTTTCAAATTGTGCTATGGCATAGAAATAATTTAATCCGTTAACAGAATTTATATCTACCTCGTGAGATTTGAAAACACTCCTGCGGTTCACTCCAGTTTCTATAAAGTGTTTTTTTTTTTTCAATACAAATCGTATACAATAAACATAGAAATGAGTTATTATAAAAATTATAATAATAAATAATCACAATTATGAACACAAAATTAAACAAGAAAGAAATTAGAAGAGCTTTAATTTTTTTTTGCTGAATACATATGCATATACACGGATTATGACAGTGATTGGTTGAAGAAACTCGCCCGACATGAAGACAGTGCGTGCTGTAGTGGCTTTGGAACGGTCAGGGCGTCTTAGTATCAACTATATACTAACTTTGTAGTAAATAAAAATTAAATAAAATATCATCTATTACCAATAAATTATTTGTTTATACATTTATTTAAAAATAAATAAATTAGTCTACAACAGATAAATTATTTACCCCGAACTCGGAAATGGGTATCATTAACTCTTCACATTAAGGACTTACTGATAAAACAGATAAAGAAGTTATAACATAATAAATGACTCACTTTATATTTTTATTTATATACTACGAAAAGTAAATATTTTTTACAGTAATAATATTTAATATCGTAGAATTAGATGCTTTTAGTAATTTAAGTTAACAACTACATAATTAAATTGTGTCTAATTCGTAAAATGTCGTTCAGAATTTTTAATTATAAGAAACAACTTGAAAATTACGTTTATTAACTTATCAGACAGGCCAAACCAATAATTATATTTTGAAATAATGTAAATCTTACTAATATTATAAATGTGAAAGTTTGTATGTTTGTCTCTCTTTCACGCAAAAACAAATGAACGGATTTGGATGAAACTTTACAGTAATATAGGTTATACATCAGAATAACACATAGGCTATAGCAAGCGCGGATTTAGGGGAGGGGTGCACGGGGGCACGTGCCCTCCCAACAGTTTTTTAGGTACTGCAGAGAATCCATTATAGTACATAATTAAAGGCAAATCACATGATAATAGTTGTGAAAATAACAGAAAGAACATGAGTGAAACTATTTGTTTTGATATCCTACTAATCTTACTAATATTATAAATGTGAAAGTTTGTATTTTTGTCTCTCTTTCACGCAAAAACTAATGAACTGATTTGGATGAAACTTGACAGTAATATAGGCTATACATCAGAATAACACATAGGCTATAGCAAGCGCGGATTTAGGGGGGGGGTGCACGGGGGCACGTGCCCCCGACAGTTTTTTAGTTACTGTAGAGAATCCATTTTAGCACATAATTAAAGGCAAATCACATGATAATTGTTGTGAAAATAACAGAAAGAACGTGAGTGAAACTATTTGTTTTGATATCCTACTAATCTTACTAATATTACAAATGTGAAAGTTTGTATGTTTGTCTCTCTTTCACGCAAAAACTACTGAACAGATTTGGATGACACTTTACAGTAATATAGATTATACATCATAGGCTACAGCAAGGGCAGATTTATGTGGGGGCACGATGGAATGTGCCTACCCATTATAGTACATAATTAAAGGCAAATCAGGAACTTAGCATCTTGAAATTTTTAGATAGGTTGGTTTATTCATTTAACGTCACTTTATGCTGCTATGGCTAATCGGACGATGCACGGAAAGTGGGAGCTCTAAATTTTGCCTATCCAGGTTTAATTAGGATAGGGATTTTTAACGAGTACCTGACATCGTACAGGCTCGGGACCCCCGTTTAACGTCCCTTCCGAAGGACGGCGTAACTCAGGATATTTTACTCCCTTAAAAAAATCCTAGGGCCACCTGCCGGGCTACGAACTCGCGATCTTGGGCTTAGTAGTTTGTAACGATAACCACTAGACCACAGGTGACCGTATTTTTAGATAGGTTCTTTGTATAGTTTAAGAAAGAAATTTGAACATTAATAGGTAAATAAAGGGTTTCCCCTTTAATATAATAGCGGTTCAAAGGATGTATAGAATCCGTCAGTTTTGAAGTTAGACATCTGAAATTTTGGATGTATGAGTATGTATGGATGTACATATATTTAAAAAAAAGTAATTTAATTATTTATTTAAAATGATCTTTCACGAAACTTTATGTTGCAGACCAAATTCCAAGCGAGCGAAGCCGCGGGAAAAAGCTAGTTATTCTATAAATTACTCAAAAAAATAAGAATTCTATAAAATTATTACTATTCGATAAAATCATTTTTTATCTAGCTCTATTAACCTAAATGTTTTGCATTTAGAATACTAAAACTAAGGAAAATAATTTAATTTTGCACTGAAGAGCAATTTGATGAAATTAATTTCAATATTCACTAAGTAATTGAGAGCTTAGAGAATAAATAGGTTTCTAAAGTTTTAAATCAAGTTTTTTTCTTGAATAAAATAGATTCGGAGTATGATAGGTTTTAAATCGATGCATGCCTTTCTTTTATTTTAAATTAAAAATAATATTATCTGTAACGGGTTAAGGAAGTCAAGATTAGGCGTTGAGATTTGCCAATTTTTAAAAATTTATGATGTTACTGATCGAGCACGACAAAACACAAATCAAATACGTTCATCGATCAGTTGCTAGGCAACGCCGATAATGTATTTCCAAGTTATAAGGACCAAAAATCGAATCGTGAATGATATTGACAAATGCATTAACAAAACTATAAAGAAAAAAAATATGATATGGCCTGGTGCACCAATCAATTTTAATCGATAATTCCTTTTTTTCATTTAAATTTTAAAAAAGTGATATAATAGGGTGTATAAAAAAAATGACCGTTTTATCAAATTCCAGAGTTCAAAAGTCTATTAATATTTTAATGTTCTTTAGTATTTACCAACACTTAATAATCCCTATAGAGCATTCTCTAAGCTTGTTTACTAACACTGGATTTCTTTAAAAAAAGCCTCAGTTTAGTTATTTATTTCAAAGAAGAAACATGACAGTGTCCTACGAAATTCTCGTAATTTTAAGACATTAGTGGAAAAAAACTTCACAGCCGTTGAAGCAACTCATGAAATTATTAAATATGAAAGGGAAGGTGTCCTTGACCAGCGCACTGAGCGGCGTTGGTTTGAAAAATTTAGCAGTGCAGATACGACGTTGGAAAGGAAGAAGGGGTCCGGGTGAACATTAATGGATATAGATGAGGTTCTGAAGGAAGCTGTTGAGTCAAATCCGTTCACAATTACTCTCAAACTTGCCAGGGAATGTGGTGTGCCGAAAAATACTGTTAGTTGCCATCTTCTCTCCATGAGGAAGGTGAAAAAGGGTAGTAGACTAGACAGTTTACTGTCTTTTTTTTTTATACACTCCATTATTTCGTATAATGGCTTAAAGAAGTCAGGAGTAGTAGCTTTGTGATATTTTTATTTTTTTAAGATATTCACAATTTAACTGATAGAGCACTAAAAAAGATTAAGCAAAAAGTAGCTCCTAAGCAACACCGATAAAATACATCACTAAGAACCCTTTTTTTTTTATTGTAGAAAGAGCTTTTTTGAGGAATTTATCAAATCAAATGAATTATAATTGATTTAATTAATTCAAATAATTTTATAAATTGGAGGAATTAGAATGAAGACAAGATCTAGCTGATATTAAAAAGCATTTATATTGATGTGGAAATGGCTGGCTTATCTTAGAAGTGTGTCGAGTGGTACCTAGACGGTGGCCTAAAACTTAGGCAGAAATAAAATGAAACAAATTTATTTTGTGTAAAATTCATTGACTGCATTCCCCTATCATTTCACACTCTTCTAAAAATCATTTAATAGACAGATTAACGAAACAGCACAAGATTATCTTTTTTAAATGTTGTTCGGATTAGCTTTTATAAGTTCTGGTACAATCGCTAATGGTTAGTTCTAGAGCTGCCATTGCGTGAGAGGTTACTTTCTCCTCTTTAAGATAACTGCCGCCTATGGATCAGCTGGTCCCCAACCACTTTCCCGTTTCGGCTCTTTGTAGGCAATGCTTGGTAAACTGTCATTCACTTAATTTTAGTTAAATCCATGTATATATATATATATATATATATATAGTATCAACAATATAATAGTTGATACTATAAGTAGTAAACGTAATTATAACAAAATTTAGGAAAAGCCAAAATGCAAGAATAACATATGACATCTTGGGATAGATTTTATATACTTTTTTAATTAGAGTATAAGCTACTTGCTGATGACTTAAATACTCATAGTAATCACGGAACTAAGGCATTCGAGCATTCCTTCCTCGCCCGCTCCACCTCTGTGTGGAACTCAATCCCTCCTTTCATCCTATCATCTTCTTCACTGGCTTTATTTAAATCCCTGCTCCATCATCTCTTGGCATCTCAAAAAGACGCTCTCCAATCAGGTCAAACTTCCGCTTAAACAAATTAGTATTGTAAACTCGATCTCGCTACCTACTTGTTTTGCTTATTTTTCCAACAACAAAGAAGATACAGACTTTGTAAATACTTTATCGCATGCTATGCTATTCATTTATTTTAGTTAGAAATTTCGTTATTAACTATTGTATTAATGCTATTTATTATTATTTTGTTAATATCAATATATTTATTTTCGACAATTAGGTAAAATACTGTCAAGTTGGTACTTTATTTATTTATTTTCTTATCTAATTCTTTTTTTATTATGTTTTGTCATTCTTGATTATTTCATGATTTGTATTATAATGTAGTCTTCTGGCCAGATGAATATTATGTTGTTTTTTTTATTTGCTCATTATTGTTATTCTAAAAGGACTTGGTCCCAGAATAAAGTTTGCTTTCTATTCTATTCTATTCTAATCCGAAACAGTTATCGGCTGTGGCAGATAAATTATTTTTTCTATTAAGAGTCTATTAAGTGTCAAAACGACTCTGCAAAGTCTAGGGAACCTCCTGGAAGCTCACAAAACCTCTATAAAGTAGGTACACTTTTTTGGGGGATAAATTTGGTAGTTATTGGTGATCTTGGACAAGGCATCTTTTGCCGTTACCATGGAAACAGTCTCTATCCAGTATTGAGCTAAATAGCTTTTAAGGGATGTAATAGTGTATTTTTCTTTATGTACAATTTTTTTGTATAAATTTTCTCAAAAAGCTCAAAAGGACCAACAAAAATATAAATTACTAGAGAAGATATATTTATAAAAATACAAAGCGAGCGATTAAGAAATAGAGAAAGTAAATATGCTTTTAATTACTCTCCGTTTATAAATTAATTATTATTATAATTTGAGGTAGTGTAAATGAGTTAGTAGTACTATAGTAGGTAGTATAAATAGCTAAAATAAAGTGATAAAACATTTTTGATATAATAAATAATGGAGCGTAAAAGACTAAACAAAAAATAGCTCCTCGATCGTTGCTGTTCGTTGATGAAATAATAAACAACTAAACACATTTTTATAAAACAGAGAAATATAATTTCAAAGGTAAATATTGTTAAGTTCTTTTCTTTTCTTTTGTTTTGTTAGTGTAGTTAATGATGAAGAAAATATGATCAAAACCTTCTGATAGAGGCAAACTAATAATTAATCTGAATATTGATATATTCTATAGCGATTTGTTGTAGATTTGAGGCGATGTGTATAGACATTCTCAAACAGAATATCTGACGCGACCGATTCCATCGCGAAAATTGCTCAAATATAATTCTATATAGAAAGTATAAAACGTAGATAGAAATCATACAACGTATCTGTTAAGGGCGCATGGAAAATAGTTGTAAAATTTCTGTTCATATTGCTCGAAATATTAAATTTATTATATTTTAAGTTTAATCTGATTTTTTTAAGGGGATAGTTATAATTACTTTCTAAAGATTGCTAAGGAAAATACTTATTAACCTAACAAAGAATTAATTTGATGCGTTCCTATATAATTTAATATTATCGCAAAGAAAAGAAGCAGTTCGCCGTTTCAGGCTACTTCAACATTTACTAGACAAACGCTCTAAGCTCCTAATTAATTAAAAAGGCTCATATATATGATAATCATAAGTCTCATCAGAACTTACTGAGTAGAGCTTTTGGGCTCCACTTAGCCATCGAATTCCTCTCGTATTCAATCCTTACAATCCAAAATCCTACGTAAAATCCTCAATGCTCCTTACTTAGTTAAGAACAATGCAATCCACAATGATCTTAATATCCAATTTTTTGCTGATTTGGCCCGAATCCGATATCAATCTTTTCATGACAACCTTAATTTTCCATTCCACTCACTTTCCATTCCAATAGTTTCAAACCTAGCTACAGCTTCAATTCCTGATAATCCTCCAAGGCGTCTAAAAGGAGATGGCCTCGTGGCCTTCTAAGGTGACGTAACTTTTTATTTGAGTATTACCACTGGGTAGTTTCTCTACTTGCCTTTATCTCGGTACGTTATTTATCTTTCGTTATATTTACTTGATGTATTCAATATACAGTTTAACTTTAAATAAATACATTTTTTTTTTTAATTTTCGCCTGCGTGAAAAAATATGGTCTGCTCTGTTCTTATAGAACAACAGTTTAACCAGGACCTTATAATAATCCGATTAAGTAACAAATTTGCCAAAAGGCTATAATATAGGTTTTTATATATAAATAAAAAAAGGACAGAGAGGTTTCATAAAAGTGGGAGGGTAAACAAAACTGTTAGCATATATCTTTCGGTAAAAACGTAATAGAAAGCTACGTTTCACAGCTGTATGATAAACATGGGTGTAAATTCTAGAATATTTCTGGAGGAAGGTGTGATGGTAATATTAGTACTACTGCAAGCTTAATTCGATACAAAAGTGATTGTTGTATTAATTCATCTTATTACATTTATAATATACTTTTATAGGGTCGCATTTGGTTTAGTGGTTAGCATAACAATCTTCTGTGCCCGAAGTCGTGGCATCGGCAGGTGGTGATAAAGATTTAACAATCGTTAGTTATGTCTTCCTTTGGAGGGGGCGTAAAATGGCGGCCTATGGCTGTGTCAGGTACTCGTTAAAGACTCCTGTCCTTATTATGCCTGTATAAGAAAAAATGAAGAATCCTTTTTAAAGAGTCTTTTCCGATTAGTCTCAGTAGCATATATTCGATAAGTAAATAAACAAACAAGTCTATTAATCGTTTCAGGTTAGAATTATGTCTTCTGGTTTCTCTGAGAGTTAGCAGAAATCGATAAAAATACGAGTTTAGAAACTATTGGATTAGTGTGAAAATGATGTTTATGACAATGTTATTAATTTTGGATTGTCCTATCGTTATTGTTATACTATAAAATTCGTTAAGATTGTTATAGTATATCGTTCAATAACATACCAATGATTCCTGTAGAACAGCCCGGTTCTTAAGACTACACCTTGACAAATGCTTAGAATCCTCATACTGGGCTGAAACGGCAAAAAACAGTTTGCCGTTTCAGGCTACTTTAATATTTATTAGACAAATGCTCTAAGGTTCTAATTAATTAAAAAGGCTCATTTACATGACAATCATAAGAACCATCTGGACAAACTGAGCTTTGGGGCTTCACTGAGCCATCGAATGCCTCTCGTATTCTATTCTTACGATCAGAAATTCTTCGTAAAATCCTCACACTGCTCCTTTCTTTATTACGAACTAAGTCATCCATAATGACCTTAATGTCCTATTTATTACTGATTTGGCCAGAGCCCGATATCAATCCTTTCATGACAAACTTTATTTCCACTCAAACCCACTATTTTCAAACCTAGCAACCTCTTCAATTTCTAATAATTCTTCGAGGCGTCTGAAGGAAGATGTTCTCGTGACCTTCCAAGTTGAATTTTTTATTCGAGTACTACCAATGAGTATTTTCTCAACTTGCCTTTGTCTCATGCCAGTATATATCTTTCATTATATGTACTCGATGTATTACTAATATACAGTTGTAAATATCAATAAATACATTTTTAAAAAATGGATTGTAAGGAAGAATTTCATTGTTTAGTCTATAATTAGTATCAGGCCAGCAAAACCCTAAATATTTTCTTTTCCAGTTAGATGAAAATCTTAACAATGACGTTTTTCCGCAATAAAACAAACAACTAAAATAAAAGTAGATAACACTGCAGTCGGGTCATATTACTTAATAAAAGTAGATCGCAGTGCTATTGTGCTGTAACCGTTTGTTAGCATGCTTCACTAAATGAAATTTCATGCTTCGTCTTGACCTATTGTTAATTTAAAACATCTTTTCAACAAGAATGAATAACAAAAGCATTCCGATTCATTCTGGTCAACATCTGCTTACAATATTTTTAACATTTGTCAAAAAATATTTTATTTGCCTTATTTCTGTTGGGACGGGTAGTGATACCATACTGTAGGGCAAAACATGGCCCTTGACCGAAAATTCAGAATTTATAGTCATCTCCTGAGAAAGAAAAATATAAAGAAGAATATGGGGCAGATTGGCCGAACATAAGGTATGGAGAAGAAGGAACGAGGAGCTGATAGTGCTGTTTGGAGAGCCTGACGTTGATGAAGAAAGCCAGAATTAGGTGGATCATGTAGAAAGAAAGAAAGAATGCCAGACCACAGGATACCAAAGAGAATACTCTATGGGAACCCAGACTGCAAACGAAGCAGAGGACGTACTCGGATCAGATGGCTGGACGATGTGGAGGAGGACTTAAAACTGCTGTGTGTACAAGAGTGGCGGAGAATAGCGCAGGATCGCGGAGATTGGTTGACTGTGGTGGTGGAGGCCCGGTTTCTGGTATCACCGTAGAGCCATAATGGTAATAATAATAACATTTCTGTTGAATTTTATAATATATACATCCTGGAGCTAATATATAACCATAATGTTTTTGCCATTAAAAAAAAATTGACTAGTACAATCCTTGAAGGGTCTTGGATTTAGAACGTGGTAGAGACTGTACTGTTTAGACTGCAAGACAATTCTTGTGAAGTTAAATCCTTGGACCGAGATTACGGTTAACAGCCAAGTTTTACCTACCAAATAAGGGTACACACTTTATAGAGGATGATCAAGGCCAGGAGGGTCACTGTAAAGAGTTATGATCAATGAGTACCGATAATTCTTCGTCATAACTCTTTACAATATTTACATATACATGCAAGTTTTGGAAAGGTCTGAATCTCGAGAACCATAAGTATGTGTGTGAGTGTATTATATATATATGTATAGTATATATATATAGTATACTATGTAGTATGAAAAACGCTCCAAGGTGCGGAGCACCGGAAGGGCAGAGGTGACTCTAGCCGACGTAAGGATCCCTAGGACAAGACCAGCCCGGAAGGAGGAAGCCGATCAACAAGCAGTGAAAGCAGCCCCGTGGTCTCGAACTCTCGAACTCCAGTCAGAACTTATCAGATACCTCAGACATTTCAGCCACTGGCAAGCTCTTACTGCACTAGCGCAGGGAGATTCCTAAAGGTTCTTCAATTCAAATGATCCAGAAATAAAACTAATTTGTTGTATAATGAAAAAATTTATATATTTTATTCAGGTTTTATTAGGTTTTTATTCAGGATTTTCTTTGTTATCGCTTAGTCCAAAGAAATAATAATTTCATTTTTTTTCATTAAATAGGGATCTTTCGGTGGAGGTAAATGAAATGTTATTAAGGTCGAAGGTCAAAATTCGGCTGTGGTATATAAATTATTTGATTTGATGACAGTCTTAAATGAGACCTTCCTGGGACTCAGCCTCTTTAAAGTTGGTGAGTTTTGGCACTTGGTTGGCTATTGGTATAGTAACAAAATGATGATTATCATGTACTAACCCAAAACCCTTACCGCCATATTGATGAAGGTTTTTTGTTAGGAGTTTATGTGAACGTACGAGATGTACAAATTAAATAATGAAACTAATTATTTCTATTATTTTATTTAAATAAATTTATACAGACTTAGGATGTCCCTTAAAAGTCACACGTTGACTCCTTAAATGCTCTTATGCAGCTTCTGAGTCAAGTCCTAGAAAGAGGCATACACCTCTAGGTTCCTTTTCATAATATATTAGCAGAGCTGTTTCATAATGTTAAGTTGTGGATGCTTCGGTAGCAATCATGGAGGCACTGGGTAACAGTACTAAAGGAGTAACCTTAATGCTTATGAATGTTTATGTTTTGCCTCGTGGTGCGAGTCTGTTTAGTTTAATACTATTTAATGATAACAAGTAATATTTGAGTACATTATTTACAACCAGTTACACATCTTTGTTGCATGAACCGTGCTGAATATCTTCAAAGGCACTCTCAAAGAATCCTTTAGTTTTTTTTCTAGAATTTTAGACTAGATCTTACAATGAACGCTAAGCAGCGAGATTATTTTCTTATTTGTTCTCAAAAAATAATTTTCACTCTGATCAGAAGATGAATATAGGACCTGCTCGTAGTGAGTCATCATTTTCATACACCCCATTTGCTCGTCAATGATTCTAGATTCTAAAGATTTCCGAGAAATATAAAATACTTAACACTTCAAACAGTGTGTTTATTACAATTACATTACTATTTAGTCAATAAGGAAGAGAAGGGTAAACTTTCACCAAGTTCTCTTATGGTTGCACCTGAGGATTCCAATAGAGACTCTTTGTATCATAAAGCAGCCGTGATCTATTGGAGAGAAACGCAAGATCCTCAAAGAAGAACAGGTTCATAGAGAGTAACCAGGTGACAGGCTTGTATAACCGCAGTCGACTCGCAGTGGAAGAAGTCAAAGAATTAGAAAGCTATGGGTGCATTCAATGCATCAGGGGTGATTTGAGCAATCTGTTCTGGATTGATCTCTGATTTAAAAATAAAGAACGAACTACCTCGCCAGAATAATAGGAAGGGGGAAAATAGGATATTTAAAAAATCATTAAAATAAATGGGTTAGATTTAAATGATGCCACAGACATATCAAGATTTCTGTCCTACTGGTTCTTGATTCTTCTGCACAACATTCGCCATTCATGAAGATCTATGAATTAGACTATGGCAAAATTTGTTCTTTCAGCATATTTTTTTATTATTACTCCAGATCTACTATGCATTGTTAGGGTTTCGAAATATTGAAGGAATAATAGAGCAATTATTTACATATTATATATTAAAAAAAAATATGATAGAAGAAATATCTTCGATTCAGATATTAAACTTTATGTGCGGGCGAATCTCAGCTCTCGCCCTAGCTGTGGACTATACAAATAATCTAATGAGAAAATAATCTGAAGGGAAAATAAGAAAAATAATCTGAAGTACTTATTAGATTGATATTTAATTTAATAGATTGAAATAAATAATTCCATCAGAACATAGAAAACGAATAAAAATAAAATGTAAATACACTTATGATTTTTCTAAATAAAACTATTCATTCCTACAATCCAATATTGTCTTTTTTCCCCTGGAGAATACAACTGTTAAAAATTATTACAGGAGTTCAATAACTGAAAGATATAAAGTATGAATGGTAAACCAATTATCCATTAAAATAAATATTTTAAAGTAATTTAAATAACCGAAAACAAAACATATTTTATAAAATGCTTAATTATTTTGATACCATCGTAATCAATCTAGAATAATTTTGATATACAATAGAAAGCATATTAATATCATATAACCTTTTTAAATACCAAAGAAAATGTATGACATAACAGCCTTATTAACGGCCCCCCCCCAAAAAAATAATCAGGAGAAAGTAACGGATAAAAAAATAAAAAAAGACGGATGGAATTAAATTCCGAAATGAAAGGTGCTTAGTAAGCTCGTGGAATGTGGTCATTGCACCACCAGCCTTGGCATAATACGTTCCTTATGATATTCTTAATTCAGCCCACCGTAATTATTTATTGATTGGATGTAGTAACTATATTAAACTCGGAATATTTAAAAATTTACAAGATATTAATGGATATATATATATATATATATATATATGTATATATTAAGGCATACTTTAAATTCAAAATAAATTTTATAAGATACCGGTAAAAGCTAATTCAACACAAAATTTAGGCATCGTCTGAAATTTAAACATAATATGTGATATGTACGAAGTTATCTCGTATTTTCCAAACCACGAATTTATCATAAATATCGAAAAAATCGTCATCTCGAATGGGCTAACCCAACAATTTTTTTCGAGCACGGTCACCAGGATCGAATTTCTTTTTATTTATATTGTTCATTTTTAATTAAAAAAAAAAACATGTTTACCATGGAAATCACCCAATTCGAAAGGGAATTGACAGAAATAAGATCATTGCATACCGGGTATGTAGCTCGGTCTTCGGAAAATATTTATTGCGAGGAGCGGATTGATCACCCAGTGTGCTATGTAAGGTAAAATGAAAATACATCATTAGACAATTTCTAAACATTTATTCCAAAAATAGTTAGATATTATAAAATCATTATTTTACTTTCAATAATAAAGAAGAGAATATAATGCAAAGAAATTTTTTAATAGCAGTAAAAAGTTAAAAAAAGTAAGTTTTTAGATTTTTTGGTACACACTAAAACCAATGCCGAATTTCGTTTTCCTGTACTTTACAAATTTCATTAGTTCAAGAAAAATCTTATTACGACGACTATTTTACTCAGAATAACTGATAATTGCACATTATTGTTGTTGCACACACGGTCTTATAGCCTCGGAAATCAACTGCACACACATCAATCGGTCTTGAATGGGTTAACCCAAATTTTTAAATTGGAGCAAATTTTAAAAACTAAGTTATCATAAACCATCCAAGATATCGATTTCAGGGGGGCAAGCGTTAGTTATTTGCCAGTAAAATTATGTTTAATAACTGTGTGAAATAGTTAAATAATTTATATATCATATAATAATTACTAGCACAATTTTGGTTAGAGTTCATTAGAATATTTTTTGGAGGTATATTTCCTCAGTTTTTACTTTAGAAAATCGCTTATAGGGCGTTAAAAATAAACATAATAAAATAATAAATAATAAAAATGGATCCAAGAATGTCATAAAATCTAGGACCTAAGAACGTGAGAACGATAGGCGTTTTTAATTTATAATAAGTTCATAGTGTGGTTCAAGGCTAATTTCATTATTTTATTAATAACTATTAGTCAAAAAATTTGCCAGAATATATGATATTGATCATGTTGGCCATTGGTTCTAGGCAGATCGATTGATATTAAATTAAGAGACTTGATAATGGAATCCAATAGTGCTTTTATTTAAGCGATAAATGATAACAAGAACCACCATAGTACAAATATTGTATAATACTTAATACTAACTGAATCATCAATATAAGCCATATTTTACAAAAATTTCCAAATTATACATCACACCTTTATAGTTTTAAATTAAGCCCTTACTTATCAACAGACAGTAGAGATAATGGTAAAATATTGAAATTAATCTTTAAAAATTAAAATAAATCAAATAACCTATGATCATCCATTTATCTTTGAAATAAACAGTTGATTAGGATTCTTCATACATTTATTCATTCATACAGAATTCCATTGTATATAAAAAAAATAAGCGAAACAAAATAAAATTAAAAATTATCTTATATCTAGACCTGAGTATGCAGGCATTATTATGTGCGTATGCCAAAAAAATATAATCCGACAAAGTAAATAATAGGTTAAAAAGATGACGATCGGGTTTTAAATTTTAATAAAACTTTTGGAAAGGGCTTTTAAATGTTCAATTAATGATTCCAAGACCCACGCAAATGACAAAACAATATCGATAAATACGGTATATTTCACATTATTAGAAAATGGAAAAATAAATGACGAATTGAAAAATAAAATAATTCCAATATATATTTCTAAGTCCAGAGCTACCGTATCATCAGATGACTGGCTTTGTTGTTTAGTAAGAATCATTTCAAAACCTTCTCATAGCTCTAGTCACCGTAAAAATGTCCGTTATCAATCTAAGCGTTTTTTAGTATAGTCTTTTTTTATCGCCTTGGCAAAAATGAATGCAGGTTATGCCAGAGAATGACGTAATGTTGTAGAATGACATACAGTTTGTATCAGCACGTAGGAACTTATCTTCAAGCCGTGCTCAGGATTATAGTATTATTGATTCCATAACGCGTCGCGTAATCAATCCATTACTTTCCAGCATCGAATGAACCATCCATGACACGGGACATTAAAGGCGGGGGAATGCTACGAAAGGTTTTATAGCTAAGATGAAGACGTTCACTTGCAGGTCTATATCCAAGTGATCTAATCCAATAAAAAATAAATTTGGTGCTTATTTGTATATTTAGCCTCACTTTATTATACTATGGCTAGTCGGACGATGAATTTTGCGGAATTAGGAAAGGGATTTTTAACGAGTACCTGACGTACATGCTTGGAAACCCCATTTAATGTCTCTTCCGAAGGACGGCCTAACCAAGGATTTTTTACTGCTGGGGCAACCTGCCGGGCTACGAACCCGCGATCATCGGCTTAGTAGACTGTTATGCTCAAAACTAGACCATAGGTTGCCTCAAAAAGTTTGGTGCTTGAATATTCATAAATATTTGATTATTTTTTGATTGAGAAGTTCAAAACGTTTTGAAAATAAATTTACCTTCGTTCCTGAATCGTTCCTTAATAACGGTCATTTTTAACACGTATTTTTTACACCTTCGCCTTTATCTAAGTGCGGATGTAAGGGAGCCTTTGAACACAATTTTCGAACATTTCAAAACATTTAATGAAATTGAAACTCTGCCCACTTCTGAAGGACTGAAGACAACAAAATAATTTAATGAGTTTGTCCCATTGCACAGATTTCAGGATTATCGATTTCATATCCAAACACAAGGATAGTGTCTTATGCCAAGTAATAAAGCTAAAGACATGTACTGATTCCTACATGACTTCATGTTTGAGGCAAGTATATGACTACTGGCAGGATCAGCAGGGGAGATTCGTATATTTTGTAAAATAAATAAAAATAATATCTCACCAAAAAATACACACTTTTTTTTCTTTATTTTTACAACCACACCTGTCAAATAAAACAATGACAATCAGCAGATTGGCTGACATAAGATAAAATATAATGGTATGAGAGGCATGAAGAATAACAGTACCAAGCGGTACCATTTCCTCGGCTTGATTCAATTTCCTATGATAACAAATCCCTCATCCACATTCAAAAAATACACCAAGATTTTTATCCTAAATGATCGGGCACTTTTTAATATATTTTCATTATGACTCTACTTTTGACAAAATCAGTGAGCAAAATATTTATAATAATTAACATTAATCGCCCAACAGCTTTTACGATAAAATTAATCTTTTTGTTCATCTCTCTGTTCTTATTTGAAACTTATTAAAAATTATTTTATAGTTTTATGTTTTTTTTCTATTAAAGCATGTATTTTAGTTTTTCAATTTATAAATTTATTTAAATATTTTTATTTTGAAGAGAAAAGATTGGTCCAGGCCGGGATTAGAACCCGGGTAATCTGCGTCTCCAGCGCGGTGCTCTAACCAATTGAGCTAACCTGGCTCGTAACATGGCCAGACAAATCCATTCCCTTCACCGATCCCATATCCTCATGTTCTCACAATTTTTGCGATGTACACAAGGGGAAGAATGTTCATGTTCATAATTTTTTTTATTTGTAAATGCACGACGGTATTTCAATTTTGAGACATGAAGTTAATTTGAGTATCTCTGTACTTGGTTATGTTACAGAATTTTAATTGACGTGATAGTTTTTAGTAAGGTATCCTATACACAATGTTTATAGCCAAAAAAACGTTGATTAAAAAAACAGTTTGGTACTGGAAATTTAGAAAATCCACTTCTTCGACACTAAAATAACAAGCAAGGAGTGATTTATCATGATACTTTTTTCTTTAGTTAGATACAATAAACTACTAGTCCTACACAAAGTATGAACACTGACAAATGTTACCTTATTTTTTTAAATAATTTTTTGACATGTGGAAATGTTCTTTTATTTTAAAAGTATTGGTCTAGTGATAATTGGTGGGACTCAATTTAAAAATATTGATTTTTGAACATTTTATACTCCTATATGATAGAAAAGTACCGTAAACATTTCAACACTGATATTTGACTTTAATATTTTACTAGGCAATTGTGGAAATGGAGTGGCTTTCCTATGCGTAGCCGCCTAGAGTCGACTTCTGTACATGTCGTTTTCTAAAATTGTCAGGCTGTATAAAGCTTTTGTTTATTTCGTTATATCTAAGGCATAAGTTGAAAATGTTGAAGAAAAGAGATGCTCATTTATTACTTATATTCTTGTAAATTTTCGTTCGAATCATGTTTCTTCTTACATTCGATTCGTTATTTTATCACTTCTTCTTAACGTAACCTGTACCGCCTGGTAAGTAATCAGATAGGTTACGTAGCAAGAACTATCTGAGATGTCGTTATGGGCCGGAGAAGCCTGTCGACGCTATTCACTAAGTTTCGCCATTACTGCAATCATAGAATACCTGATGTTGGTTACGTGCGCCTGTTCCTACTTTCTTTCCTCTGCTCTCTGCAACGATCGGATTCTGTTTAAGAGAGAATTAAATCTTATCGTGGAGTGTAAAAGAATGTAACACATATCTTACGTATTATTTCCATATAATTAACCCATTCACTTATAATTGTATAATGATGCATAGAATTATAAAATATATTAATACGGATTAGTTTACTGTGTAATGAAAAAATGCGTGATACAAGAATGCATCTGAGGTTCCAGTTGGCTAGAAGGATTATTATTATCTCATTATTATGCTAAACAGATACGTTTCAGGTAACGATCCATACACAGCTCACAATTATGTAATCCCCAGAATTAGGTGATCCTAGAGCTCAAATTGCCAGTCCTTAAGAAGGAATAAATTTAAATTTAAGCGTCATACAACTGACAGCAACCTACGCTGACGACACTGTCATGATCACAAAACATCAAGACGCGACACAGACCTCACAAACCTTACAACATAATTTACAAAAGCTGAACTAGTGGTAACAACTGTAGAAGATTAGACAGAACCACGAAAAGTCTCCTCACTTTTACTCTTAGACGTGAAACGTGTCCTCCTATTTTCTTTAATAACTCATCCATCCCACAGACAGACATAGAGCAACCTTGGACTAACATTTGGTAGGAAAATGACATAGGGTCCTCATCTTATGGAAAAACACTAGTCACTAAATCTTAAACTCTATTTAATTTCTATGTTCAGAAAAACTCCAAATTAGAAGCAAGAAAAAATTAAACACGCCTACTTACTTACTAAAACCAATTTTTACATATGCACTTACAAATTTACGGCATCGCTAAACAGATTTATAGAAAATGACTACAAACTTTTCTATAAAAATATTTATACTTATTACAAAAGCACCATGGCATATCAATAACAAAATTCTGCATACTGACTTAAAAATACCAAAGGCTGACAAACGTGTACTAATATATATGTACTGTACTACAACCGCTTTCACGAAGAACTACACGGACATCCTAAACAATGGATAGAACGATTGACCATGACTCTCATGCCAGAGGACAATAGGAGGAGACTAAAAAGAACGTGATTGATGGATCTGTTCTCCCAAGAATATTAAATCAAGCCGTGGTAGAGTTACTATTTTATTGCAGTAACTCTATTATAAATAATTATAAATTGGCAAACGTTCGAATTAGTAATTGATAACATACTGAATGTATAAAGTAAATCGTTTTATCAAGAGAACTGTTTGTACTCGTATCACCGACCGTCTAATAAATAAGCCCAATAATAAAGGTATATATCAATATATATATGTGTAAATATATTATATTATACACATAAATAAAGGAAGAATATAAACAAATCTTTTGTCAGTGTTTAAGGCCATAAAAGCCTGTGGTTCACTATTTGAAATTTTGGTATACTCTATATATATTTTTCTTTTTTACTATTCATAATTACATTTAATTCTTTTATTACATTATAAATAGTTTGTGGTTTGTCTCATTTATTAAAATACAGAATAGGTGTACCGGATTATTGCTATAATTTGACAGAGAAAACCAACCTATTCACTACCGGTTTTAATTATGGAAAATTGGCTTTGGAAAGTTAGAGAAAGCAGGATTTGGTCGTAGATTTAGATATGCGGTTTTCCTTTCTACGGTTAGAGTTAGGCCGGTCAGGAGATGGGCTCGCTGAAGCTTCAAGACTTCATTAACCTGTTACCTGTTGCGAAATTGAAAATTATTCGAATGTTTTTCGAAATATATGGTTGTATGGTTTGTTATACAATATTATATGGCTATAGTTAACCATTTTAAGTTTAAAAAAATCATTACAGTACGGTCCTTTCTATGTATTGAATCTAATACTCTGTATGGGTAGCATAAAGTAGCATTAAGTGTATAGTGTTGTGCTACAAGTAGTGGAAGTAATATTAGGTATGGGCTTTTTAAGTATAGAATTATTTCGTGAAAGTTACGATACTTATCCTAAATAAAACACATGGATTTCACACCCATCTTCAACATAATGGTTATTGCTATGTTTTACTATAAACAGAGCCATAAAAACTGCCATAAACAGTGTCATATACATTCCCATACGTAGTTCAATATAGAGTGCCATATACAAACAGAACTGTTACGACTTAATGGAATGCCGAACAGCCAGGGCTGGGTGTACCTGTGTGGTAACGGGGCCATCACCTTGCGACCGGTTATCGAAGGAGAAAGGATAAACTTTCTTAGGGGGTGTGTCGCCGTATCTCCTTCGTCAGCGAAGGCATATATTAAACGTGTAGCTTAATATCAATATATAATGTAAAAGTTCATTTACTATAACTACTACTACAAGTATTAGATTATTTTGAAAGAATTCCTTCCTAATGAATATAAATAAAAAAAAATAATCCGCTAGATTATAATTATTATCATTTGCAAAAAATAAATTGCATATTTATCTTGAATTAAAAACTATGTGAAGCGGACAACTTGTGACTTCCTTGTACGTCTATAGAATTATAAATGATTGGCTCAAAAATTTAACCGAAGAAAACTAAGTATTTTTTGTTATACGAATACAGTAACAGAGTTAAATAGATAGATATATTTTAAATTCTTTCGATTTTTAAGTTCATTGTGATATTAACTATTATTATATTAAAAATACCTCATTATACATTGACTAATACAGCATTCTTTGCGTAATTCCGATCGATGAAATATGCTTTTACACTCTACATACTGTTATACGAAGCTAAATACTTAGTAAGCATAAACGTTCTAATAACGGGTGATTTTTTAAGAACTTTCGGTTTTGATTTAAAAAAAAAACACATAAAATTTAGAGAAATGTATGAAATCTTTATTTGAGTCGATAGAACGATTTATATAATTCAATTTTTAAAGATGATTTAATGCATATATTGACCGCGGCTACGCCTCAAAAGGTTCATACGCTGGGTATCATTTGGCATATTTTCTCCAAAGTATCGGCTGGTATCTCACGAATAAATTCTTCAATATTGGCTTCCAGTGCGTAAACCGTTGTGGGCTTGTCCTTATAGACATGAGCCTTAACATAGCCCCACAAAAAATAGTTAAAGGCGTTAAATCGCACGATCTAGGCGGCCAACTGACCGGCCCCAAACGTGAAATAAACCGTTCACCGAACTAATAAATAAATAATAAAAATAAAATTCAATAATCTGCAAGCGATGTTCGTTTGTAAGTCGATACATGGTCAAATTATAGACCAAACTGAACATCTTTAGCAGTAACATGTAACACGAAAACAGCTGAGCTGCCAAAAACAATGTTGCCAAAAAGAAAGTTGCTAAAAAATCACCCATTATATGTGACACTATTTGGAACATTAGGAGTACCTAAATAAATAGGGTAAGGGGCATTGAGCAGGTAACCTAAATGTCCCTTAGGATCAGTACTTCTACTCTTGAAATAAAGGACAGTCAATCGTGGGTAAGAAGCGAGAAAATCAACATGTACACTGTCATATATAGCGAAAGTAAGTAGAAATATAACTTAACTTGTAACTATAACAAGCACAGAATAAATATAATGTTATTTAATGAAATGAAAAAGGATCTTAATTTACTCAACAACTCCTAGTCACTCAACAACGGCAACCTTTAGAGAAGAGAGGGTTATGTCTCTTATTCATTAATGTTACTGTATTACCATACAGTGGTAACGATCTCTGTGTGGCATCCCATTTTATTATTTAAATATTATTCAGATCAAAGGATCTGACTTTTCCTTAAGATCATTCTCAATATAGCTGTTCTAAGTTTTGTAATCTATTTATTTAAAAATCTATTTTTGTGATAGAAAATTCCGTTTATCGAGGAAGCTTCTGAGTATTATTCAATCATGCTCCCTCCGATAATAGTTATAATTTACAACCACTTTTATATATATATATATATATATATATATATATATATATATATATATATATATATATATATTCACAATGAATATATGAATATATGATATTCATAATGAATATATTCACAAAACTAAATATTTAGAAAACCGAACAAAATCTTATTTGTTATCCAGAAGTATTAATTCCAGCACTGCAAATACAGCACCAATACCATGAAAATATCAGAAACAAGTAAGATTGAACAGCATATTAAAGTCTAAAGAGGTTATTTTGTATTTCAATGATTATTTCAAAACGCAGCTGTACTATCTATAAAATATGTGAATTTCAAGTAATACCATATTACTTAAAACTTTTTTTTAGTTTAACTAGTTGTTTTGATTTTTTAAGAATATTTTAATTGTTTATGGAGGAAAGTGTTAAGGTTTTTAAAACTATGCAACAACTCATTAAAGAAAGAATCATTTCACGAAAAGATTACAGTCACATCCCTCAATTCAAATGATTCTATAAATCTATTGTATCTTGGGAACATGACCCAGGATGGAAAACTTTTGATAAAACAGAACTTCAATCTGGAGAAAGATGTTGAGTATACGTTTTGTAGGAGATGTCTTCACTTTCCTATCTCATTCCTAGATATTTTTTTAGCGGCATTCTTATCAGCTTTTAAAAGAGGTTTTTTTTTCTCACTTCAACTTTTCTTCCTTCGTTTGCCTATTCCCTCTTCTTTTACTCTCCACAAGCTCATTGGTAGCAGGGTAACTTTCAATTCCAAAAAAAAAAATTTGGTTTTGTGTATGAATGATTTAATTAGGGTTGAAATCATTGAGATGGCATAATAATTTACATGAGTAATACGAAATATGTGCTCATGATCTCTTGTGACATTTCTGGCCTTACTTTTTCCTTTGGTCTAAATAAAGTGTTGGATACGTAGAATACTTGGACTAAAAAAAAGTAAAGATGTCACGGCCGGAGGAGACATTAGAGAATATTGTGACAATAACTTGCATTTTATACACGCAAAAAAATTAGATTTATTTATAAAGCTTGTAAAAGCATAGTTTTTCTGTATGTTGTATGTATACTGTTCAGTTCTAAGGAGGCATAGCATGAATAAAGTTTACGGTAACAGAAATAACGGATATTTCTTGACTGTTATAAATAATTTTAACTTCTGGTTCTCGAAATTCAGTCAATTCTTTTAACTTCCTTTTGGAGACGTATCGAAGCTATGTACGTGTCAACCCTAACAGTGAAAACATTTTCTTTTAGTGAATACATTAAATAACTGGTGCAAATATAGGTTTGTACTTATCTTGACTGCTATAATTTTTACTTATGGTTCTAGAAATTCAGTCAATATTTAGACTAGTGTGTTATTTATTATATTCAATGAAAGCTGTTTTTTTTAACTGCTGGGCATGATTATTAGACCAGCATAGTCTCGAAAAGTCACCTGAATAATGTTGTCGAATTTAGGATATAATTTTTGACATCTGTAATATTTTCTACCAAAGCCTTCGGATTTCAATTACACTCTCTACCTGCCTTTGTTATTAGCTAAAAAAAAAAAAAGAAAAAGAAAAGAAAGAAAACACAATTAAAGCGGCAGCGGTCGAGGAAGCCGGACCCTGTGGGAAGATGCTCGCAAGGAGGAATGTGCAATCGGTGCTACTAATCGCTAGAAAGTATTATTTTTGTCTTGTTCTCGTAGAAGTCGTTACCCGCCTGATGAAGCTACGTGGTCGACGTGAACCCTCAATATCCTCTCCTCACTTCCAAGCTATTTCCTACTTTTTCTCCAATCTTCTGTGTTTCTCGGTTCTTAGTGTATAATGGTTCTTGGACGAGCAACTGTGCTGTTCAGAAAAAAATATATAGGCGAGAAACAAGACCAGGTGTGAAGGATTACATTAAAATTAAAAGCCTAATTAACATAATCTGTATCAATACACCTGATGAAGGGTCTTGGGATGAGCACAGAGCTGAAACTTCAGTTTCTAGGGCAACGGTTGTGAAGGAAGGTCATTTGTCCGAGGTCACCTTACACCAGATTTCTATAAAGGGTAGCCATTTTAAAGAAGCTGGGTAAAAACCCAGGAATGTCTGCAGATCCCACAAGGACCATCCCTGTCATGCTCGTTTTCAAAGGAAATGCTATTTAGTAAAATGACTTCATGAAACCAAAATACTTTTATTAAAAGTTTTTACTCCATTTTCACTACCTTCTATCACATTTTTAATCCTAGAACTGAAAAATTCAGTGGCTTGAGATGAAATGAAGTGTCAAAATGCGTTTTTGACTAGAGCACCATTTTCAAACACTATTTCAAAATCGTTTCTTCACTGCCAGTTGTGAACATGAGGTCTTTATCGTGTTAGTGTATAAGTCCCTTCCGATTAACCAATGGAGTTGAATCGAACCTTGCAGTACGATGTGGATGTGATGATGGTTTTACCTTTGGGTAGTATGGAGAAATGAATTAATTGATAATTTATGAATTAATCCAGCTGAAAATATCTCAAACTGACGGCTAATTGTCTTTTTATTTCAACACACATCCCCTAACACGGTATCAATATTTCTTGCATCTTGGGCTGCTGAGTTTTCAAGTTTAAAACAGATTCCACGAAAATCGCTTGTTTCCATGCTCATATTTGATAGCAATGGTGATAGTAAATAATAATAAAAAAAAAGAGAGCATTAATAAGAATTAATTACAATTTGTAAAGATAAACATAGTATACGATAGAAGTCCACTAATTCCACTTTGAATTTTATAAATAATAAAAACCGATATCTTACATGAAACAACCTCAGAATATGTTTAATACATGAAGACAATAAATTCAGATTAAGAAAGACATTTTTTTAAATATTAAAAAACAGTTAAAATACAACAAAATGAAAGAGAATAAATAAATCTGACAAAATTATCAAATCTATACCCAAAAATCTGTGGAAAAAGACCAGCTATTCCTAATCTCTAAATAATATAAAATAAAGATTCAATGGAACGACCCAGCATTGTGTACAGTGCGTTTGCAATTGTTGTTTGGTTCAGAAAGATAAATGAATACTGATATATTAAATAAATATTACGTTAGAATTTATTCATAAATTAATTTATATCAATAAAAAATAAATTATATTTATAAACAATTAAAGAATAAAATTGGTGAGCAATCGAGAGAATGGCCATAATGTGAAAGGAATGTTAAAGTGATGAAATAAAGAAATCTACAATAGTTTAATTCGGTATTGTAATTGTGTAAAAGTGCATTGTAGTAAAATATCACAGATACAATAGGTCAAAACAAATCTGTTATCAAAGGGCTCATGTAACTTCGTTGTCACTGCTACGAAAATCGCGGTTATGATAACATCGATGTTTCCATCATTCCATATTCCTAAATATCGATATTTAAATTAAATGACTTCGAAATTTATGAGTCTCTATATTGAAAAATTATTATTGTGTTCTTCTTAGAGTACTTTGAAATTATTCCTACTTTTCCTTCACCAAGCATCGATTCTTCTCCTTTTTTTTATGTTTAATCAAATATAGGGTTCTATTTTGTTCTATTATTTTTTTAATGATTTCAAAATTTAAAATAGGGACAGATATTTATTGTCTTAGAAGCAGTACAGTATCTATCATGTACTGAAACCAAGATCCATCATGGGTTGTTAATACAAATAAGTATAAGTATTTGTGTATGTATATAGTACGTGCTAAGCGTGTATAATTTTTGTTTAGTTATTGAACCATCTGCTGTTAGTGATTCTTACATTTATTATATTATATATTTATTACTTATATTTGTATTTATTAATGTTTGCTAATTACTTTAGTAACGTTCCGTTAATATTATAACGTTGCTCTTGTTTTCCATAAATAAGAGTTAGTAGACCGTATCGCTTTATAGGTTTTTTATACCTGTTTAAATAAATTAATAAAGACTTGAATATGTATCATTAACGTTCCCCCGAAGTTTAAAATTGAACTGTTACTACAATAAGCAATTGACATTATTAGAAATAAATCCCTGATATCCACTCAATATAAACATGAGCTATTGCAGTATTTTTTAACCTAATGGTTACAATATTTAGTAATATGAAGATAAAGCAATAAAGATGTAATAAGAAATAAAGTAGAAAATAATAAGTAGAAGTTTAAAATAAGAATAGAGGGATGGAACAAAAAAATTAAATTTATCGTAAAAAAGTGCGAGCTGCTTGATGTACATTGTTATAATTAGTTATAATTCAGTTTAACTAACTGATGTTAGTAAAATTAGAGTCATTATGAAAATATTTTAAAAAGCATCCCACGCGTTTTTATCATAAAATGAATTTTTTTGTTAGTAAATCTATTCATAATTTAGAATAGTTGAAAATTATTTTCTACTATTTAGTTTTATTTACTATTTAAGTACATTTTTGTGCTATGTAACTATCAATTGTTTTTTATTAGAAACTCCTCAGTTGATCCTGCCAGGAGTGATCTGCTGTTTCGAAGATTAGTAAGCTTAATACTTGGTCAGGATGATAGGACAAACTTATTCAATTATTGTATTGTCATCGGTCCTTGAGAAGTGTGCAAAGTTTAAATTTTAATAAGATGTTTTTAAGTGGTCCGAAATCGAGTACTAAGCTTCCGTTGCATACATAGTTACATACAGTTTCATATTAGCGTTTTATTATTTCATTACCATCTCTTGTACTGAATTCTCTGTCAACTTGAGAGCTTACACCCATTGTACCGAACCGCTACGATCTGCAACTGCTGACGAAGCGACCTAGACTGGAAGAGAGTCAAAGGGAACCTCGTGCACGTTGACGATGATGATGAAGAAGAAGAGCGATGAGACTGAGAGAAACCGGCTCGCTCCAGTGCCCCGTTTCGCACGCCAGCCATCTCCCAGCTAAAGCGTCTCCGTTTCACACGTACTCTATCGAATTTAGCCCCGTGCAGATGGCATCCAGGGTCTCTTGTGGCTCCTGTTGAGGGGACATTAAACTGTTATTCTCCGTGGGAGAACAACTGTTGTTGTTGTTTATTGGAATTGGAACTCTTTTGTACTTAGACCATGACAAAATTGGATTTCAACAACGTAAAAACGTTCCCGATCCTATTTAAGTCAGGTCCTAAGGGAAAATAGACCCGTTAGGCCTTTGGGCAATCGAGACACATATAATTAATATTAAGAGATCGGATGAAGAACACGATCACCTACATCTAAAAAGGTATCATAATTTGTTCTTATTTGGTTTTAAGTGCAAAAACTGCTAATTATTGCCTTCCCAACTAGATAAAACTATAGGTACTTAAGGCTTTAAATATAAATACTTAAATGTATTAAAAAATAACAAAAACAGTACCACTACAACCCGTGAAGGATCTGTGGTTCAGTACATGGTAGGAACTGTACTGTTTCTTGGACAACGGTTGGTGATTTGTCCTAGATCGCGTTCACCCACCAGATTTATCTCTTTATTTTGGATAGCCACTTTATAGAAGCTGGGCGAGCCCCAGGAGTGTCCTAGATCCTATAGGATCCATCTCTAGCCGCTAACAGATTAAATAAAAGTCTGACTGCGAGCGAGATTTGAGCGCAAGACTTTCGGCATTGCAACTCGGTGTTCTAACACTATGGTCGCTCCCTAATGATTATTGAAATATTGATTTAAATAAACCATAATTTGCTGTTGTTTGTTTGGTTTTAAGGGCAAAAAACTGCTAATGGTAAGTATTTCCATCACAACTAGGCATAATCTATATGCATTTAACACTTTTAGATAAATACTTATTTACAGTAAACTAATTTATTTCAATAAATAGTTATTATATACTATTAAAATCGTATACCTATGTAGGTAATTATATTTATAAATAGTCATTTAAGTACATAAATTTATACATTGATAAAAAAAAAAAAAAAAAATTTCCTAATCATCATTAAGCCATTCTCATGGCATTGGCAGTTTTCTCAGCGACTGTCGTTTTTCCACGGTAAAGATAATTTTACCACAAATTAGAGAGATATGTTATATTTCATAGCAATAAGAAAGATATTGGAACTCGCTGGATCGTGGACAGTCAGTTCGGTTTCTGGGTGTCCCATCACCTACACTCTCTCACCTCAGTCACAATGAGTAGCTCTTCTTAACCGCGTTCATTGGTATATTCCTATATTTTATATATATATAAATGATGGCTTATCAAGGACTATTATAAAAGGATTAACACAGACTTGGGAACTGTTCCATGACAACATTTAATGTAGAGCCAAATTGCAAAAGTCACATTTTCTGCTTTATATATTTTGTTTGATGTAATATAGTAATACGATTGGGTTTGTAAAAAAAAGAAAAAGAAAAAAGTTGAATTTTTTTGGAGAATGTTATTTTGACATTTATATTTCTAGAAATACATTTTGTGTAGGGTGAAAAAATTAAAACATAATTATTAAAGACCGGATTCCCGTGAATTTGCAACTTTTTATTGCTTTCTCAGAATTCAATGATAATTCGATTCTTATCCGAATCAAGGAAAGGAGATTAAAATAATATAAATTTTATATTGCACGAAATTGCACATTTTAGGTTTTCAGTGCACGAGGTTTGCAAGCGCACTTTTTTATATTTCATATTGAATTTCTTTTTAATTTTTATTAAAGAGAATAGTTGTGATTTATTTTGAAATCGTCAACAATAATATTTACCTACTTAATTTTCCAAGAAAGAAAAAAATGAATCACGATTTCCAAATATTTCTTCGAAATCGTTAAAAAAATGGTTTAATGTCGAACAACGTTTCCTTTGTATAAACTTTCTTAGAATTTCTAATTTGATTTGACCCAAATACTACCTTGAAAAGCTTGAAGAGCAAAACTTAATGTTGATATCACAAATTAATATTATAGAGGAAGTTGGAGATGAATTAGAAAAAATCGAAAACGAAAAGGGAAAAACAATTTTTGATAAATTTAAAGTAGTTGTAGAAAAAACCCGGGTTACAAAATTTTACAAATTTAGAACAAAGCGCTCAACGGAGAAGACACAGGTGTGGAGCTGGACCCGGTAATATTGATTAACTACAAAAGATGTTAGAAAACAAACGTTAATGGAGCGCAACGTGGAGCGCAAGTTTTCACAGTTGAAACAAATAGTAGATGACCGACGATATAGCTTTACGGAACATAATCTGGAAATTTACATGATTGTAAATTTTAATAAAATTTTAGAAATTTCTACATGATAAAGTAATATTTACATAGTTAGTAGAAAATTACGAAAATTTATGTTTTACTATATATATTTTATTAATTTTGTTTAATTATCATACCTAGCAAACAAAGTTTTATCGCAATCATTTTAAACTTGCTTTAGTATTCCATCATGAAAATGTAGTAGCAAAGAGTGGTATTATTAGTATTATAGACTACTAGGCGGCTCGTAGTAAATAGATACAGTTTTCACGGTGATATGAAAGCAGTTCCACCGCTTGGCCAGCTTGTAGCAGTATCATCTTCCTCCAAGTCATCCTGTCTATTATAGCGGTCCTGGCTTCTTCGTTTTCTATCATCACTTCCTTCCTTCGGCCCTCAGGACCAAATATTTTGTATAAAGTTCTTAATATAACATTTTATAGGATAGTTGGATAACTAACATATACTTAATTAAACTTATATAAACATAATAACTAAAATTAAATCTTAGTTATTAAGTCCCAGAATCACGTCATCTGTAATACAAATTTTACTAAGAAGAACGAAATCATTTTTGAAAATATGGATATGTTTTTATTTTTTAAGACTACAGATTAATTAAAATTGAAATTACAATGAGAAATATTATTGGATAATGTGCTGTTTGATGAATAAAATGCCTTTTGCTCGAAGACTCATTAGCAACCAATCAAGTGATTTATATAAAGTAGGGTAGGGAGATAGTCGATAGTTAGCATTATCGATAGGCCGATTCGATTATCATTATCGATAGTTTTTCGATAGCTGCTTTCTTTTTTTCCAAACCTATTCCATAAAGAATTTCAACTAATTTAATTAAATTCAATTACCTACCTACTGTTTGAAATTTGCAGGATTATAAAATATAAGACCATATCATAAAGATGAGAAAAAAACTAGTTAATTTGAATTTTAAAAATGTATTTACAATTCACATGTTTATAATAACAATGAACAAATCAAATCTTTAGAAAATAAAAATAACGAAATAGTTAATTTCAAGAGTCAAGTGCGCACCTTGAACCACAAATTTCCCGAAAGGAAAATTAGCATTTCTAGTGGAACATTTAAGAATTCTAGAAAAAGATCCTTAATTAAAGAGGAAGCTAACGTTATACAAACTTAGAAGAGCCAATGTGTACTACCCAACTTACTGTAATTATTAATTTCGGAAAGTTAAATAATGACACGCCCGGTGCGGCATCAAAGTTATATAGAAGAGAAGTTATAGAGAGCTCTAGGAATTCCGAGTTCAATTTAAAAAAGAATTCGACACTGGACAGAGACAGATCAGCATAATTCCGAGAGTTTCAAAACTTGAGGGTAAAAAAGATCCATCGATAGTCGACACTATCGATAATGGCCATCGATAGTCGACCCTACTGATAATGACAATCGATAGGCCCAATCTATCGATATATCGATTTTAATTTTATTTTTCAAATAATAAATTGAATTGATATATTTTCTCTCTTAAAGATCCTTAAACCACCAAATGAATCAGCATTCTTTTCAAATTTTATCTCGAAAATCATCAAAGCTCAACGCTCACGCTCTCTTCTCAATCTATGGGACGCTTTAAATTAATAAAAAAAAGTATTAACACATTCAGAGGCATTATTTGTTTCAGAATATTTTTGAAATTGGTATTTCAATTAAAACATGTTTTATTTCGACATTTTAATTTCTAGAATGCTTAATGCCTAAATTAAGGTAGTCCTAACCATTAAAGATCAAACATCAATCTATTTTTTTTTCGAATTATTAAAAAAAGTATATTACTGCATTATAATAAAAAAATATTTATAGCAGTGAATATGACTTTTGCGCTGTGACTCTACATTCGCGATTATCTTGGAACAGTTACCAAGTTCAGATTATTAAAACTAGGACAGCAGTACTCCCATCTACACCTCAATAAATCCCTCAGAATCGTACAATCATTTAAATTTTAGTCATTCGTTTTTAAGCTTAATGATTATATAAGCCCATCTCAATCGTGGCGATGATATTCTTTCAGTAATAATAACAGAGTGCATGGTCCGGAGTTTTGTGTTATCCAATTATTAAATTATCCAAAAGATTTTCTCATTTCTCAAACCGATTATATGAGTACTATGCAATATCTTATTTTAGAAAACCTCTTTACGTTGTACTTCCTTGTGCATGTTGCAAACCCACCCAGAATTTTTATCTTAGGCTAGTTAAATAAAGTGAAGCAAATCTTCAGAATGAAATGCATGATCAAGTTTGAGACCGAATAAAAAAATATGCATTTACCTTTTTTTTTTTTTTCGCAATAAATAACTAATAATATATATAATTTTTATAAAAAAGTAACTGAGGATAGAAAAAGATAACACATGTCACATTATTCTCACAGGAAAAATAGACAAGATAATGTTTTAAAATTTGTATATAATTTAAAATAAAGTAAAACAAAATAAAAAAAAAAAATTGACAAGATAAAGAATATCTATTACAAATCAATTCAACACTTCATTTTTTTCTCTTTTATTAGTCCTAAGACTATGGACAATATATTCAGATAAAAAAATAGGAATATTAACTTTAAAAACGGGTTTGTTTATTTTTTTAAAACTATTTATCGTTACTTTTATACTGATATGGCTAATCGAACGATGTTTCAATGGGAGACCTAAATTTTGCCTATCCAAGTATAATTAGGATAGGGTTATGAAAATTACGTTAGCACTTCAATAATAATACATAATAATCCACTGAAGGGTTTACCGTAGCTATACACGACCAAGTAATTGCTACTAGAGCCTACAGAAAGCACATTCTTAAGGAGAACCTGATAGATAGAAAAGATATAATAAAATAAATTTGACATGAATTGACCATATTGAATGCTCCATGCCATTGTAAACTTAACAATATCACACAAATGAAGCTAAGTCCTTACTTTCACTGTGCCTAGGAAGTCATGTCCCTACGTGGACAATGTGCTTCTATATGTGTGACGAAGTTAGGACTATCACATACTATTCGCACTCCAAGCTATATTGCTAGAGTTATATAAGAAGCTTGTATGTACATAACCTTGTAATGAACTTTATAGTTTTAAAGAAGTTTATCTTTGACTTTGGTTGTGCGAAAATACATACAAAATACAAACCAACAGAGAATCTAGTGATCTATATAAAGATCCTGATGGGACATACATCGAAAAATCCAAACAAGAAGTCTTAAGTCTCAATAACAACAGTAAAGATAAAAACCTGCCCGTTTTTCGGTAATTCAAGCTTCATCAGGACCACAGAACATAGAACTAACTGGAAGCGGCATTAGGGCCCGTTTGGAGGGAGGCAGGTGAAGCCAGCTCTGAAGCCGTCCCCCCACTCCTGCCGCCCCCTTACAGCTGAGAAAGTGTTGCAGCGCTCAGTTTATTTAGCCCAAGAATTCCTCCTGTTTTATCTTGTCGGGGCAAATACACCGTGGAATGTTCCAATTGGTTATTTCCTTAGTAATACTATTACTGGGGAGCAGCTGTAGACCTGATACCCCAAACAATAACCAATCTTATCTTGCCGGCAGCCAATATAGCACATTTCATCCCCAAACCGCTCTAGTTACTTTAATACTTCCAGCACCTGCACTACCTACTACTGTTCGTCTTTATGTGGTAACTTTTTATATATAGTAAAAAATAATGGGTGACAAAACAGGAAAAATATAGCTCATTCGGTTTATAGAGTATTTTAATTGTAAACTACATTACTTTTAATGTTTTTGTCCTTTAAATAAAACAAGTTTATTATTCTTCGCACGTATCTTTTCCAGATGCAGATTGTCATAGAAACGTTTCAATTCGTGGTACATTCTAGTTTTTAAATATAATATTCCCACTGCAGAGATGATTGATGAGTAGTGAGACTCGTCCTCTAGAAAATGCGTTACATTAGGAAAAAAAGTTTCTGCCAATGCAATGCTTTATTAGAAGTGATGCGAAAGCCCCCGACTAGGGTGAGAGTCTTTTATGCTTTCTCATTCAGTGACATCATCACTTGGTAGAATCAACCCCCCTCGGTTGATTCTTCAGCTCTCAAACATTCTTTACATTTTAATGTCAATTTCAGTCTTCTCACTATAAATCCTGTAATAGAAATAAATCGTAGCTTAAAAATCTCAATGACATATTAGGTAACGATATGATTAAAATAATGTACTTATTATAAATAAGGTAATGCGTTTATTATTAATAAAAATTGTTATCCTTATTCAAAATTCTATGTGTCATAAACAAATCAATCAATAATGGACATGGAAAATTAGATAGGTACCTGAAATGTATTCTACATTATCTTGTGACGTGTTTGAGCTACGTAATATAGAAATATTTTAACCCTCTGTGTACCACGGCCTGATAAAACAAATAAATCAAGTAACATAATTCTGAACAAAAAAAAATCCAGGAAGTGCTTATACAATGTAGGGCTTTGTTCCAAGTGAATTGAATCCTTCAAATAAGAAACATTCTAGTAAAATTTATCTATTTTTAGAAACAGTTCCTAGTAAAAATTAGTTTAATTATGGCTATGGATTTTTTAAATAACTAAGGAGAAAAGATAAAAAGGTGATGCCGGATACCACGGGAGTCCCGGAAGGACCCAGTCACGTTTTTGAAAGAAGGAAAATTTGTAAAAATTTGAAAAGGCTCTCTAATGTTTTCGTTTCAGTTCCTAATTATTCCTGACAGATTTGCGTTAAAATTCATTGACTGTGACAGATCAATCGATTTCTTCAAACGAAGTTTCAAAAATTAGAAACATGTGGGAACTAAATTGATCCCATGGTACTTGGAGGGTTACGAACTTACAGGTAAAAGGTGTGAGGAGGATTGAAAGACTTGTCGGCATTATTTGTCGGCATCCAAATGCTACACAACAAGGCATTTTGCTAAATACACGTTCAGTGATCAGATAAAAAACTATACAAAACACAAAGACACCACGAGATAACACAATTTTCAATAATATTTAAGTAAACAGAAGTACACGAGCTAAGTAAGAGAAGTAAACTTAGCACCGCACCACTTGGTTGGGGCGGGAAGAGTGGAGGGGGGGGGGCCAGTGGGAGGTTGGCTTCACTCCCTGTACCTGGCATGCCGCTTCTTGTTGGTTCTATGTTCTGTGATCAGGACAGAATGCAGGTGCAACTAATAATTATAACTGATTAGAGGGAACTGATTGGTTTCAAATGGTAATAAGCAAGGTGAATACTAGGCAGGAAAGAGTTCCACACTGAAGAGAAGCGGACATGAAAGGAACGCTAGAATGTTTTAGTTCTGTGGGAACAAGTATAGAGATCGGAAAATCGGAATGAACCAAGGAAACAATGTCTATGGATGGAGGGAAAGAGACACTTTAACTCGCCATAGAGGTTGGACACACAAGACCGCCTCGGTGTAACGAAGACATACCACTGTTAGAAAAACAGTTATTTTAGCAACTGGTGAATTATAAAAAATCTTGTTTTCTACATTTTTTTTAGACTAGTTTGCATATTTTCATAATAAGTAAAAAAAAAACAATAATCTTTATGTAATATAAATATTATATTTATACTATAATATATAATATTTTTGTTCAATTTTAGCTGCTTGTTTATTTTACGTGACTTTATGCTGCTATGGCTAATCGTACGATGCTACACAATGCGAGTCCTGAATTTTGCCTACACAGGTATAATTAGGATAGGAATCCTTAGCGAGCAACTGATTCCGTACAGGCTCTGGACCCCCATTTTACGTCCCTTCCAAAGGACAACATATTCAAAGATTTTTACTCCACTATAAAAAATTCTAGGGCCACCTGCCGAGCAGTGAAACCTCGACCTTGGGCATAGAACGTTGTTATGCTAGCCCCTCTTCGTAGGCACCTTTTATATTCCTAAATAATAAATTATATTCTTTTTTTTTGTTTCAATTTAGTTAATCTTATGGTGTTTTTATTTATATCTTTTTAAATGAGTTCTTCAACCCAAGAACACTTGTTATCACAAGACAATCCTCGTAACGGAATAAACGCGTGTAACCCTCATACTCAGACATGACCTTAATCTAACCAAGAAGTAGGCTCTACTGTGGACGAACATAGTCTTGCGTTCAACATAGTCTTGCGTTGCCCTGACACATTTGGCATCCGTCCTATCCTGTCTTATCTAGTCTGACCTCCAGTCGTGTCTGACCCGGACGTATATCTCCTACTGTTTTTGTCATCTGGGAGGTTGTAAGGTATTAAAAACTAAAGCAGGAATTACGAGTAGTATAACAGCTTACTAATCTGTTCTAGCAGGAGGGATTGTTTTATATCTATTTATTCTGGGGCAAGTACTTCTAGAATAATTTACAGAACAAAGAATAAGTTACAAGAAGTGAAATATGGGCTTTAGAGCCTTACATTAAAATAAAATGATTATATAAATCAATAAAAATGTACAAGGAAATTAATTATGAGTTTGTACTACACCTCGACAAACAATTAACTTGGAATCCTCATAATAGATTGAAACGACAAGAAACAGCTCGCCGTTTCGGGCTACTTCAACATTTACTTGACAAACTTATTTACTTCCCAATTAATTTTTAAAAACGCATATACATGACAATCATAAGACCCATCTGGACTTACTGAGTAGAGTTTTAGAGCTCCACTAAGCCATCGAATTACCTTATTATGCAATCCTTACGATCCAAAATCCTTCATAAAATTCTCAATTCTCCTTACTTTGTTACGAGGAAAGTCATCCATAATGACCTCAATGTCCCATTTGCTACGGATTCAGCTCGAATCCGATATCAATGTTCACATGACAAACTATATTCCCACTCCAACCCACTTTTCAAACCTCTTCAATTCCTGATAATCCTCAAAAGCGTCTAAAAAGAAGATCGTGACCTTCTAAGTTGAACTTGCTATTTGAATACTACCACTGAGTAGTTTCCCCACTTGTCTTTATTCATGCCAATATGAATCATTCCTGTCATTTAGTTGTGTATTGTTATAAAACATTTGTAAATTTCAATGAATAAGTTATAAAAAAAGAGTTATCTTCCAATAATTGAGTTGTCGCTGATAATTTGTAACAAAATGAGTTTTCTATGCCAAAGGTCGCGGGTTCGCATTCGTGCAGTCTAGGATTTATTAAAGGTAGTAAATAAACCCTTAGTTACTCTGTCATTCGGAGGGTACGTAAAATCAGGGTATTGAGCCTGTTCGGTGTGCCATACTCGTTAAGGGTCGCTATTCTAATTATATCTAGATAGGCAAAAAGTAGGTCTCCAACTGTACTATTGTCCGATTGGCCATAGCAACATAAACTGACTTTAAACGAAACAAACATAAATTTATTTGATTGATATGAGAATATTGTTCATGATTAGCATTCATGTAGTATATGCTATATTTTTCTGTCCTGAATTAATTATTTATAGTCAAATAGAGGCAGAAAATGTTGATCGATCAAGGACTCAGATCACGTCTTTCATTTAATTTCATACCATAATTGGCAAAATTTAGGGCTCCTCATGTAGCATGTAGCTCATGTAGTCCAATTATCTATATCATATATATTATCTTATATAGACTTTTTTTTTTTAAGAAACCATTTTCTCACAGCATAATCCGGTAAAAAAAAATATGAAATATCTACAAACAGATCAGCCAGTCAGAGTAGGGCCTCTGTATTATATTGTGCCAGATACAAACGAATTTCATTAAGTAAATGAAAAACATTAACAAATGAATGTCGCAATCTCAAGAAAATTATGACAATTCAAATTATTTAACTTTTTAATTCTAATTTTAAAATGTACCGTAATAATAAATATAATGATCAGATATAATTTTGGGACAGTAAACACTTATAAAAAATAATAAATATCTTTGATTTATTTTTAGAACATTAATGCAACATTTTAAAAACCTCACGACTAAATTATTTAATAGCTTACAAGTTCAAATTGCTATTCACAAAAGCTATGACTCACTAATAATAGGAGGAAAACACCTTAAATAATGCGTGGCTGACAAAAAAAAAAAAATAGAAAAAAATATTCCAACAATAATAATATTTTTAAAAATGATTCCTAACTAATTGAAATAACCATTGGCAAAGAGATGAGTGTGAGAAAGTAGCCATACACTACTTGGCATTCCGGTCGGATGAAGTTATGTTAAAATCCTTGTGCTACTGACCGCTTGGCAGAAATAGGCAGACATCTCTTTAGTATTCGGACTGGAATCTTGTATACACAAAGCATCTACATACATAATCGTTGTGTATACAATACAATCAAATTCCTCATTGATTACACAGAATTTATATTCTGTGACAACTATCTTTACATATTTTTTAAACCATGGCTTAAAATTGGATGATTTAACATGTTATTTATAAATTATTAATTCTGTTTTCAAAGGTAAGATCATTTAGTAAAACAACTTTATGATATAAAAAAATTTGTATTCAACATTTTCACCCACATTTTCTATACATGTTTTCCAACGTGTTATCAAATTTTCAATCCCAGGACTGAAAAAATCAGGGCTTTGTGATGAAATAAAGTGTATAAATGCTCTTTTGACTTGAGAATTATTTTTTAAAAAAATCCTGTTTAGGAAGTTATCCAATTTACAGAAGAGATGGAAATCTGTTAGAGATAAGTCTGGCGATAAGGTGGATACAGGAGGACTTCGTAATCCAGCTCGGGTATTTTTTTTACTGTCTGTTGTGAAGCATGAGGTCTGGCGTTGGATGATTTTTTATAAGCTTTGTTGCATTATGTCAGCATCCCTGCAATACCATGTGGGTGTGATGTTTTCAGTATTGGGTAGAAAGGAGGAATTAATTAATCCTGCCATTGACCAATACACAGAAACCAATATCTTTTTTTTGGTTGGAAACTTTCTTAAAGTAACGGCGAATAATCTGTTTGTTACAACGCCCTTTCCCTACAGCGGTGGTAATGTTTCTTACAGATGGGGCCGTCATAAAAAAAATCGCTTGTTTTAATGGTCATATTTGATGGCATACTAAACAATGTCCGTTCAATTGTAGTGATAATAAATATTTTTCAAAAAACGGCTCATTACAGTCTGTAAACATAAATACAGTAAACAACAGAAGTCCACTAATTCCATTTTGTTAATCTATATTAGAAATAATTAGAAAAGGCATTTTATATGAAATGACCCAATACATAGAAATAAAATTATCTAACCCTTACTATAAATTGATGGGATAAATCAATAAGTGATACAAGTGAAATATATTTTCAAAAATGAAGTCAAATACAATTCTTTTGTTTTCGGGACAGTGAAGGTGTTGGTTCTTTCTTGTGTGTCATCCATTTGAAATAAAATGATCTGTTCAAGGATAAAGTTGTGTACCCTGACTTTTTTTGTTTAGCGACTATTTTCCAAATCAAAATTTTAGAGAAACTATTAAATACTAAAGATAAATAACTCATTTTTAATGTATTTAATTGGCTATTCAATAAATATTAACGTACAAGAAAACGTGCATATAATATATTGCAAGCCTACAGTTTTAACACTCTACTAAGACGCCCACGAAAGTTATTAATATTTACTGACCTTAGAGAGGGTCATTAATAATTTATGATTACAAAGGTTGTGGATCAGGTTAGGCGAAATTGTTTTGCGATTAGGAAAACAAAAGAAACTTCGCCAATAAAGGATGAAAGGAATAAATGAATAAATTATCTTATTCATCTTCTCAACAGCTCCTTAGAGAAAATTATTCCTCTTAATAATGGAGAATGACGAGACAACTTAAGTTATTTCTTGCATTCAGATAATAAATGATGTAATAGAGATAATAAAAATCATTAAGGAACTAATGCTTTGTGATGTATAATGAATGGAAGATAAATATAGAATTTATTAGTGGAAGACTTCAAAACATTTGATTCTAAAAACTATTGTACTCTATAATTTTTTTTTCTCTTTATGTTTTATCCATATGTGCCAAGTACAACCATGTGATAAACACCGGATTTCCTGTCGGCAAAATTAAAAAGAAAACGACACGAGAGGCATGAAAAAGAACAGTACCCAGCGATACCTCTCACGTGGTTTGATTTAATTTATAATGATAACAGTCATCTACGTTCTTTTTAAGCTAGTGTTTTCAGGCAAGGAAATCGTGATCATTGTTCTATGAACAGGTTTGGGTGGCCATGTAGTTATTTTCGATTGGGTTATGTAGTATGATAGTATCCAATTCCAATTTTCTAACCATTGGAAATTGTATACCAATATAAGATTTGTTATTGTCATTCCAAGGTGCTTTTGATAAGACTTAGTATTTTGGAGAGGGGTAGAAGGGGCGTGTAAAGCGCCGAAGGTCGCTCGTTCAAATTCTGCATTGGCAGAAACATTATTTAATCTGTTATTAGCCACAGATGGACTCTGTGCGATCTTCAGACCCTCCTGGGGCTCAACCAGCCTCTATAATGTCGGTACCCTTCATTGGGGGAAAACCTGGAGGTTGAGCTCGATCTTGGATAAATCATCTTTCTGCAGAACCGTTGTACTAGAAACATCATAGTCTCTACCATGTATTGAGCCCAATGGTCTGTAGTCTTATGGTTTTTTAAAAAATATTTTTTGATTGAAAAAATTGTGGTCGTTGTGTAAGCCTATTTAGCGATAACGTTAATTTGAAATGCGCAGGTCCAAACTGGCTTTCATTCATTTTTAAGTAGGAATTTATTTAGAATAGAGCGCACATTAAATTCAGTTTTAAATCTAGTGAACCTCATACAAGACTGAAAAGACAAGAAACTTCTCGACGTTTTCGCCTACTTCAACATTTACTGGACAAACGTTATAAGTTCCCAATTCATTACAAAGGACTCATTTACATGACAGTTATCAGACCTATTTGGACATACGGAGTTGAGCGTTGGGGCTCTACTAAACCATCCAATTCATCTCGTATCCAATCCTTACAATCCAAAATCCTTCGTAAAATCCTCAATTCTCCTTATTATGTCACAAACAAACTCATCCATCATGATCTTAATATTACATATGTTGCTGATTTGGCCCAAACTAGATACCTATCCTTCCATGACAAGCTCCATACACACTTGAATCCGCTAGTCTCTCAACTTGCTTCCCATACTATTCCTGATAACCCTCCGAGGGGTCTGAAAAGAAGATGGCCTCGAGACCTTCAACTATAGAACTTTATTGGAGTGCTACCGATGGGGAGTTCCTCCACAAGTGTTTTTTGTTTTCACGTCATATTAGCAAATGTACTTGATGCAATATTATTACTGTTGTAAATATCAATAAATTGATCTAAAAAAAAAAGATCTAGTGATTGGCTTTTCTCTTAAAAAGAAGAATTCATGTGATTTTCATATCAAAAATTTGTCCAAGGTATAATACTTAGTCAGTCTGTGGTATGGATGAGTTTTAAGGTTGAACTTTATGACCTTTGCACAATTTTTTTACAGAGAGTGGTGTCCGGATGCGTTCTAAAAGCTGTAATTTTTTAAGTATTTTTTTGTGGAATGGAGTGGGATTGTTTACAGCAGCTCAGCCATTTTTATTATATTTAAATTAAAAGAATAATTTTATTTTTTTACGAAATAATCATTTTCCTTTAAATGATCATTATAAGGCCATATTATATCATTATTGTATATCCGTATATTATTCAAAATAATGAGCGCTGCAATCTATATAATATAACAGGATGAGAAACATTCTCTGCTTTATTCCCAGCATAAGAGATCTCTCATCCATTATTCCAATCTTATTCCTGTTGTTCATGCTAGGCTATCTCTCGATATCGTGATCTACTGGAAGGATGATCTGCTAAAGTGCTGCTAGCGGTTTAGAGCAAGATTCTCAAAGACCTTTCTCTCCGATCAGAAGAGCTACATCTTAGCATATAATTCATATGGATCGATATTGGAATAAATGATACTTTATTCAACTATCAATAACTACGATCCATACATAATCTCTTGAATAAGAAGATGAAACCACGCTCAGACCATACTAAAACTGTCACGATAACTGACCTAGGTTTAAATGGAATACAGAAAAAAAGTACTGAATAGTTGATTTCTGTTCATTATGATAGGCTTTAGTTTTAAATTTTAAATATTATTTTAAATAATTAAATACAATTTTAAGCAATAGTTTTAGAAATTTACAAGTGGCGGACCAACCTCTATTGTTCCACTCTTTCTTTCTCAAAACGCATTCTTGGCGTTCTTCTTTTGTCCAATTTTATAACTCATTGTTATTATATCACAACTTATATTTATAAATTTATTGTACGCTGGAATTTTTCATGTGATAGAATGGTTCCTAAAAGACCACAAGAGATGGAATTGAAGATGAATGACTGCTGTAATGTTATAAATATTGTTTTATGATATTTTCATTGTAGCGTTTAGATATCAAAAAATATTTATTTTATTTTAGTTTAACCTGGGTTTGCCCCGTTCTAAATAGTAATATATAACAAGTTTTTACGTCTCTTTTGATACAATTATTTTAAGGAGAGTCAATAAAATAAAATAAAAATGTTTTTACGTTATATATTTTTTTTTTCCTAATCCTTCCATTTTATTTATTTAAAAAAATTCTGTTTTGTCGTTATGATTGTTTCGGAACACAAGGTCTCAACAAAAATTTCAGATATTGTGAGTATGATTGATATCAAAGCTTCATTAACTCAATATTCAGTTATCCTTTCACATTTTTCTTGGTGGGTTACTACAGCTAAGTTGCAACAATGGACATTCAAAAACAATAACGAAATTAATACAATAGAAGTATTGTTAATTAAGCTTTCACCTGATCTTACCTTGTAATTACAAAACTTTGAATTGCACTTGATCATAACACGTTACTATAACTCTATTATTTCTCATAATATTGCTGTATAATCAAGTACTACATTTAAAATAATTCAGAGAGAGCTTCCAATTTAGCAGCTTCAATATCTTAAATTTTTCAGTTGGAATATTTTTCAGGGTTGATTAGTTGACAGTCCCAATTTCTTCTCAAGCATGTTTACATCGCTACCGTGTCCAGTTCAGTGTTTAATAGTGAAAAAAATGTTTACTATATTTCAAACTAGCTTTGCACCTTTTTTTAGTTATCTATAAAATGTTGCAAAGTCTCATCGTTGCACACATTTGTCATTTTTTACTCCTCACATTGTAGTAACAAAAGTTAGTAGTTTTCGCCCGTTTTTTCCTGAATATGCTATAAATACCTTTTATGGTTCTATCCTAATTTTATTTTAATTTCTATGATTTTATAAGATCTGACTTTATATTAGTCTTAAATGGAGCAAAGATATTTTCGGAATTAGTATTTATTAGATGCTGTTTCAGTGTATTCAGTCCAGCTAATTCGTTTCGAAAGATTCCAGTATGTTTCTAACACGAATTTAATTTTATCTTTATGAATATTTATCTGTTAAATATATATAGACTTTTCTTCTCTGCGCACCTTCACTGTGTTCTTGCTTGCGTTCCTCTGACATTTAGTTCCGTTCTTTTTTTTTATTGATTTCGTTTAAATGAACGATTTTCAATTGATATTTCTCAAATTTTCTCTATTTATCATGTTATCTTCCGTTATTCCTGCTTCTCTTGTGTCTTCTTCTGTTTCATTGATCCATTTTTACTTTTCACTAGAATTCTCTATCACAAAAGTTTGTCTTGAACCTTCCTTGTCAGTTTGTTTTTGATCATGAATAAACGTCGCTTCTGCCGCATTTCAAGTACTTCCGGTACTTATCCGTACGTATAACGTACCCGACTACTGCGATGTAATATTTGCATATATTCTCTTTCTTTCCGTGTTCATACAGCTGTTAAAACTTTATAAGTTTAAATACGTGTTTGGAGGTTTGTAACTATATTGTTGCAGTGCGATACTCTCTAACACTCAGAAGATAAGTATGTAAGCATTGAGAATGATAGGTTGCTGAGATGAAAGTGAAACTTTCCGATATAAGAGCCGGCTGGATAACCGGTCGAACGAGGCGGCAATAATAAAGGAAGATAAGAGGGAGAGGAGAGGAGATCGGTTGTAGGTCGCGGTTGAGAAACAGAAAGTGGTCCCATGTGTCGGGAGAAAGTACCTGCCGGGTCGTTTAGCTGGTCTTCATCCGTCTAATTTAGTCATCAACTGCCTTAAGGGGGTATGTGGGGTATTCATGGATGGTTCATAGTATGGTAGATAATGACGGAGGCATGTTTATTGATACTACAATCTGCAACTCATAAGAACCTATCAGAGACTAGGTGTTCATTAGTCGAGGTGGAGATCAAAAATAAAAAATAAGTAATTAAACGAATAAACATTAAAAACAAATAAATAAATAAGGTAAAATAATTAAATAAACAAAATGACAATTTGAACTCATTTAAACATCTATACAACATTTACAAACTGCCCTATGAATCGTTCAGGACATGAGTGAATAATCTTGCTGTATTTACAAGAGGTCTCTTGGCCGTTCCTGCTTCAACCTACAGGCAGGATTATAGGATGATTGGCGCTGATCAGGATTGAACTAGAGGATTTGGGTGATTGTGGAATTTATTGAGGTGAAGCTCATATGGAATTTAGAAAATTTGGTTGATACGAAGTCAAGTACGAAGGGAATATGAAGGTCGTGGAGTAGGGTTTTATTATAAACGTAGTAGGGAATATTAACAGTGGTACCTATGACTTTTAGTATGCGGGTTTCATGTGAGTCTTTTGTTAAAATAAAAGTAAAGCCAAGATATCGCACTGCGTCTGGGTATAGGATTGTTGGATCTGGGACTAGGACTGGTTGATTTGCAATAATACGAAAAGAATAATAAACTGGGATGGCCAATACTTCCTACAGAAGCGATACTTGCCAATGGATGCCTATAGAGTGTAACCGATAAAAGATTGGGTCGAGGACAGATTATAGGCAAAACGTAAGTACATAACAAAATAGTGGATGTAAAGGAAAGTAATGTACACTAGAAACTGATTCCACTTTTGAACCCCAAAGTAGGTGAAAAGAACTAAATAAGTAAATAATACTCAGAAAAACCTGATAATGTGTCCAATGGAGTAACCCTAAAACAATTGATTTCAGGTAATATACACAAAATATCTGTACCACTACAACCCATACATTCAGTACATGGCAGAGACTGTAATGTTTCTCGGACAACGGTTATGCGAGGAGATGATTTGTCCGGTATCACGCTCAACCGTACTAATGACTTCTGCAGGTTCAAAGTAGTTGTCAATAATGCAGAGGTGTTCACTGAATAGGAGAGTAAAAGTGTTTATCAAAAACACAATACTTTCAAGAATATGATAGGAATAAAACATAGTATGTATTGTTAAAAATATTCGGAAATGGAGAACTTACTTCATGAACGTAATCTTTAAATAGGAAAGTTCTTTTTTTTACATTGAAATAAGATGTCTCTCTAAAATAAGATGTCTCTTTTGCCCCAGTAATTATACAGTGTCATTGTTAACGTTTATGTTAAAAGAACAAATCTGTCAAATGTTGGGCATTAATAAAACATGATGAGTTAAGTCGAAATGATTTTTAGAGAAAATCGCCAAATACTTTTTTATTTTGTTTCTATGCCACTCTCCCTCAAAAAGTATAATATGCCTATAATATACCTGTGTTTAAGGTCTAGGATTCAGTGCGAAGTACAGTATCTAGGACTTCAGTACAGTTTTAGGACATAACTGAGTTCAGCGTAACAAAATTTTGGCAGAGGCTTTTTTTTGGGGGAGGGTCAAATTATTAGGGAAATAATTGTACTACTCTTGTCCTCAACCTATCGACGCCCCTTTTGCCTGATGAATTCCTGAAAACAAAAGATCGCCTAAGATTGATAAGTCAGAATACTCTCTTTGTAAGACCTTATGTGCCTCGAAGCTTATAGCCTTTCTTCCTTATTCGATTAGACTCCACTAATTGCGATTGCACACTTGAGGAAAACAGTTACCGAAAGGAAGTTCGTTAATGAAATTCCTCCCAATTAACTTCTCAGGTCACAATTTCCTTTTCGTAAGATAACCAGATATCTAGATCTTCGATATTCTATCACATTATATAAGTTTCCAGTTCTAGATTTGAATAATGACGTCCGCATTTTAGAACTACGAAATAACAAATCTTATAACATAGAAAAATTGTACCACTACAACCACTCATTCTTGGGTTCAACTATAACAAACATTCAAGGGTCCTGGGTTCAGATTATACTGTATCTAGGGTAATGGTTGTCCAGGATGGTGATTTGCCTCAGTTCAAGCTCCCCCCCATCGTATGACCTACAAGATTTTAAAGAAAATAATGGCTCCTCAATTTTTAAAACTAAATAATCTATAATTATTACTTTGATAAACAAATATAGTTGTGTTTGTAACCTCATTTAAGCTAGTTATTAATAGTAGGGGATAGTTAGTTATTAACAGTATCAATATTGTTGAATGCAGCAACAATCTTAGCAACCTCGAAACTTCTCCGATGTCTGTTCGAATCCGGCTCATAGTATTGAACTGTTAGTTAGAACCAAGGTTTCGATCCATACTGCAGCTTTTAATAGTCAAAAGTATAAAAGCTAAATAATCTCATCACTTACCAGTAAATGATGCGGCGTAAGCACTGGGTTGTGCCTGCCCAACCAGGAACTGACGAGGTGGTGCTTTGTGTCCTGAAGCTCGTGGGTACCGGGTTCCGGTCCAGCGCAGGACTTCTTGCAGGTGAGTGGGACCGAGACCAAGGTGGCCAGCAGGTGGAGGCTGGTTGCGCCCAACAGCCCGATCCCGCACCACTGGCCTGCCCACATCCCGTTCTGTAACAAGTGATAATACTATTGAGTAACGTCAAGAAGGAATTATGTGAATAAAAAATGTTCTTATAATATGTATCAAGGACATAAAAAAAAAACATACTAATACAATTCAAATAATATAATGTAAATCAACTTCTAAAATATATTACCGCTACGGATCATGAAGGGTTCAGTGAATGGTAAGGACTGTACGGTTTTCTTGTCAACGGTTGTGCAAGGAGATATTTGGCAGAGAATCTTCTTAGGACTATGGGATGTTAAAATTTAAACATAATTTATGTTGAATACTTGAAAAGATAATAATAATGTTAATATTATAACTGTTCACCGCAAACCATGAAACATATCAAGTAGGGGTAGGGTAGTGAAACATATCAAGTAGGCTTAAGGTAGTGAAAATTCAAGATAAAACTGGCAACCCCAAGAAGAGACACGGTAGTTTTTTTCCACATTCTATGAAATAGTAAGTTGCTAGCCATCTTGAAAAATGTATCTTGTGTAACTTATAGCTAAGCCAGACTGAAGAATGGGGATCAGGAGAAGAGAGTCGGCCTAAGAAATGTTAAGAAAAGCGAGATCCACCTCAACTGAACTATGTAATATGTATATTTTCATTTTCTTATGTTAACAGACAGTGTAAATTGGTTTAATAAAATGTGATGTTATTTCTAAATACAGTCCACTATATGCTTTTATACGGAACCTGCATTCACAAATTAATGGTAATATCCCCAATCTGAACGGGATTTCCTTAACTGAACAATAACCATATATTTTATAAAAAAAATTTGTTACGAATTGTATTCGAGCAAAGAAATGTAATAAATCAAGATTAATAGTTGTTTTTACAAAATCTATTGTAATCGTAAATGTTTTACTTAATTATAATTAACATAAACATTTGTTTACATTCTTCAATTTCACAAACCATTCAAGCATTCAACAGCAAAGAGGAGATTTGGCCGAGATGACTCACCCGCCAGATTTTTAAGCTTAATATAATCATATTATAAAGGCTGGAAGCAGTCCAGAGGGTCTGCAGTTCTCAATGAGTCGAATCACGGCTATTAACATAGCGAATAACATTGTCTGTATCCAACTCTACCTACTGAGTTACCCTTTGGCCCGAGAAGTGTGTAATCAAGCTTGAACCCACACAGTTGAATCAACTATTTCTTTCTGTAAGCATTTAACATGAGTAAAAACACGTTTTCTGAGTTCATCACCATCTTCACTCTGAATAAGATTGAACTTTACATAACACCCAGGAGATATGTCTACTTCAGCTTCAGCAATATGTTTTTTATCTTATTTCCTAGCAGCCTTCAGAGTATATTTTGCTAGCTTCTTCTGTTGTTTTTTTAGAAATAGTGGTACTATTTTCATTACTTTGAACTTCTAGGATATCAGCAACCATAATATATGTTTAGAGATTAAATGAAACTTCCCATATAATCTTATCTATATATCTGTAGCGGACTACTTCATTTCGCAATTCCTCACAGGGTATGGAGGCTTTCGGGCTAAACTTCATCAATACGGAAGGGATATTGACCCTTTTATGTCCTGGCTGCGGCGTTCCGGATTCTGCTGAGCATATTGTCACAAGTTGCACCACCTATGATTCACTAAGATCCAAATTGCTGAGGGGAACCAGACTTTACGTCCTCACCGAGAATGAAATCCCTCTGCTAATGACCCGAGACAATTACCCGTACTTCAAAGAGTTTGTATACGAGTGAAAAGCGGGATTGGGAATAACACTCTTCAATGTTGGAAGGAGTACCCAAAGAAATGGCCAGTGATAATAATATTGTCAAGACCCGTGTTGCCGTAAGGCAAGGAAGGGTAAATAAATAAATAATAATACTGAGTTACCGTTCTCCTTTGTAATTTCAAAAACATTATAATCAATTTAATATTATAATATAATCAAAACAAAGGACATGAAATTGCTTACTACTTCAACACTTACTAGACAAACGCTCCAAGCTCCCAATTCATCCAAAGACTCATATTTTATACACTATTATAATACTTATTTGGACTTTGGAGCGGAGTAAAACTTTGGGGCTCCACAAAGACATCGAATTTAAAATCCTTCTAAAATCCTAAATATTCCTTACTTTGTTACGAACAAAGCAATCCATGACATTAATTTCTCATTTTAAGCTGATTTGGTTCGAGCCTGATATCAATCCTTTCATGACAAACTTTATTCCCACTCAAACCCACTTTTTAGTTTCTCTTGTTGCTTTTATCCATGCCGTTACGTATGATTCATTGAATTCCCAAAGAAGATATAGATAGACTATGTAAAGACTTTATCGCATGCTATCCCATTCATTAATGTAGTCATTAATATATTTATTCTAGACAATTAGCTAAAAACCTGTCAAGTTTCGTACTTTTTAGTTATTTCATTACTATTTTTATTATGTTTTTGCCACTTGTAATTACTTCATGACCTGTATTATTATGTAGCCTTCTAGCCAGACGTGTTTTATGTTTATTTTTTGTTTGTTCATGTTTGTTATTCTAAAAGGACTTGGTCCCAGAATAAACTTTGTTTTCTATTATATTTCTGTTCTATTCTATTGCTATAATACAGTTGTAAATTTCAATAAATAAATTAAAAAAAAAATGCTTTTAGACATTTAAATTTTTCATTTTTGATAATTAAAAAAGCGATGGCAGTAAATAGAATATTCAAAACGTACTATACTATAGCTGGATAATTACAGGTAACTCACATAGTTTAAATTAGCATTCAACAGATAACATCAAGTGATATTAGCAACAAGTTTACTATTAGTATTCCAACATGGTGCAGTTCGTGACCACAATGCTAAGCTACTAAACGTCTTCATTAACTTTATTAATGAACAGTTATTTTATTCTTTGTTTTGTTGGATGTGTCCACAGCTATTATCTCCAGCTAATTTAAATAATAACTTAGGTTTAATTTAAGTAAATGAAACATCGATATTAGACATGCTTATCGATATAAAGTGCACACTATTAACTAATTGCTTAATTTAAATGCGAATATTTTGAGTTTTGATCGAATGATTAATTAATGATTTAACTTTATAAGCCAAAACAAATACTAGTAGCTAAGCAATAATAATAGTAATAATAACTATCTGACATTATTATCACAACACAACATCAGATAACAAACCATATTGGAAACTAGACATTCCTGATTGTATAATAACTTTCAACTTTTACTGTTTTGTTAATGCCGCTTAAAATATGTGTCTGAATATTTCGAAACAGTTTTTACCCACACCCTTTAGGTCTTTAACAGTAAAATAATATAGTGAAACGATTGACACGGAAATCTTGAAAGCAAGTATCATGAAATCTTTCGGAATAGTAAAAATCTTTGAGGCTCCATGCCACCGAATTGCTCTCGTAATCAATCCTTACAATATAAAGTCCTTCGTAAAATCTTCATTGCTCCTTATTTTGTTAAGAATAAAGTCATCCATAATACTGATTAGGCCTCAACCCAATATCAATACTTTCTTGACAAACTTTATTCTCACTCAAACTCAATCTAGCTACCTCTTCAATTCTTAATGATAATCCTCCGGGGAGTCTGAAAAAAAGATGGTCTGGTGACCTTCCAAGTTGACCATTTCATTTGAGTACTACCACTGGGCATTTTCTCTATTAACCTCTACCACATTCACTCTATTTACTTGTTGTATTATTATAATATAGTTGTAAATTTCAATAAAAATATTTAAAATAAAAAGTATTCTTATATAATTGGCCTTCTAACTTAAATATGTTATTTACTTACTTGCCTTTACTTACTTGGCGTTATATATCTTTCATAATGACTACTTGTTCTATATAATACAGTTGTGAATCTCCATTATTAAAAAAAAAAATGTGCGCCGCCAGAACTAAAATCTTCTGTTAAGAGAGGACTGCAGATTAAAAACATTAAAGAATTTCTTCGTAGGTTAAAATTGTGGTAATAGGTAAGATTCTGTTGAAAGTTTTTTTGTATATTTTTTTCTTTCATTGTATATTATGATTCTCCACTGATACATTTAAATTTGTACAATTGGTTTTAACTTGATCCTGGTCTATTTGGTATAAATAGGATGTAATTTTTGTGAATTGTAGCAAATTATATAAGAATTAAATATTTAAAAAAAAATAGGCAAGATAAGGAAAACTCCCAAGGAAGACGATTAAACTAAATCTATTATAGAACATACTCTCATTGGAAATACAAGTTGGGAAACTGTATATAAAAATATCTAACTGGTATTTAACTCATTGATTAATACTCAAGAATATTTTTTAGAAGAAAATAATGCGTAATTTATAAGATTAGAAATACACGAAAAAATGTATGAAAGCAAGACTTATTTCATTCTGCATAATTTTCAGTTCATCGACAGTGCTGAGTATAAAACAATACAGAAAAAGAAATCAACAGTACTTAGAAAATATAGCAGTTTATTTAAACATAAATAATTGGAATGAAAAGAATGAAATATAATGAACAAAAGCTTAAATTGTAAAATAATTGATGAGGAATTAAAACATAACAATGAACGTAGCTGTGGCCTATTAATTTATTGAATTTATTTATTATCTGCACCTGGCAATTATATATCATTTTCAATAATTTACATAAATATCAGAAAAGTGAACCCATAATATATGAATTCATAATTTTAAGATAATTTTTTCTGAAAACCATCCTTACTACAAAGATTTATCAACAAGGAATTAAATTCAAAATTTCACATGGCTGGTTTCTAAAGGTCAGATGGTTTCAAAAGCAAACGCCAATCATCTATCATCAGATAAAATTTCAATCCAGCTGTGTCATAAGCCAAAATGACTAGTCATAATTCACTAATATCGGGCTTGATTTGAAGCACATATTGTAATTATACGGCAAAGGACTACGCAATGAAAGCACTAGCAATGATTCGCAACTTATCGAAGAGTGCCAAGGAAAATTATTTTGTTATATAAATGGCAACATCACTGCGTCCATTCTTGGCAGACAAATATGCTGTTTAAACTAATGATGTGTGAGTAATAGCTTTAAAAAGCCGTATTTTTATTTTTGTTCAAGAGAAATTTCAGATATGACAGCACCTTTAACCTGTGATAAAATTATTATAACTAGAAGGTATCGAAGATGTAAGGAGATTGATAAAACCCTCTGAGATAATGTATCTCTTGTAAAGACCAGGGTATTAGGGAGTCAAAAGAATCCGGATGTCTGAGGTGGTTAGGGCATATTGCGAGAATGAGTATTATTGAAATCCCAATGTAGATGAAAAGTTTAAAGACGCAGAAAAGCTGGTAGACCTGGCGATTGTGTGGCTGCTAATGTGCAGAAAATGCTGGGGATCAGAAATTAGAGAGCAGCGACACAAACCGGACCACATGACACCTTGACTCATCACGAGTTGTAGCACGATCGAAGAAGAAGGGATCGAGATATTAACTGTTTTGCATTAAAATAAAGTGATGCATTTTCTTTTAATTTGTGGTTTTATTGATTAAAAAAGAAATAATTTATAGTTTAAAAGAAGAATGTCTTGATCTTGTTTCACTGCATTCTCTCCAGTGTTTTGAAATATCACACTTAAAATCGATGCATTACATTTTCAATTTAAATTCCAAAACAGTGCTATATTTTATATAGCAGTATAACGGCTTAAAGAAGTCAGGAACAGTGGCTTTGTGATTTGTGACTTCTTAAAAACTTGTATAATTTAACTAAAAGAAAACGAAAACACACAAAAAAAGAAAAAAAAAATAGTTCCTTAGCATGCTTTATGCTTAGCAACGCTTATGAAATATTACATCACTAGAATATTTTTTATACAATAAAGAAAAAAAGTGAATTAGTTTCTATCTTCCCGAGAAATCCTTTGTGATATTACTCAATGAATTCGAAATAAATCAGTTTACAGCACACACAAACAGATTATAAGTCTTTTTAATTTTTTTGGAAGAAAAAAAAAACCTGTACTACAACAAGCCGTGAAGGGTCTGGGGTTCCGTAAAGGGAAGAGACTGTACTGTTTCTTGGAAAACGGTAGTGCAGGGAGGTCACTTGTCCTAGATCACGCTCAGAATTTTCCCCTCTATTTTGGGTACCCACTTTATAGGGGCTGGTTGAGCCCCAGGACGTTCCAAGATCCAGCACGATTCATCTCCTGGTGCTAACAGATTAATTGAAACTCTTGCGAGCAGCGGGATTTTAACCAGGATTTCGACAAGTCAACTCAGTGCTCTACCACTGTGCCACTCCTCTCCCTGAAATATTTGGATGAAATAAGGAGTAATTAATTTCCTAAAATTATAGTCAATCAAGAGTAATCTAAGAATTTCGAAAGTTTTAAAAAGATTTAGGTTAAAACTTAATTCTGCCTTTTCAGAAATGTATGATAAAACAAGTATTTCAGTGTATTTGGTGAGTGGCATTCATAAACCGATTATAGAATTAATAAGAAACGGCTAAAGTGTATTGATTGTTTTTTGTATGAAACAAAAGTTGTGCAGGGAGGTGATTTGCCGAGATCACGCTCAAAGGTCAGATTTCCCCACCTTATTTTGGGCACCTACTTTATAGAGGCTGGGTGAGCCTCAGGAGGGTCCTACATCCTATAGTATCCGTCCCCGGCCGCTAACATATTAAATAAAAGTCTTGCCAGCAGCGGGATTTGAACCCAGGCATTGCTCTACCACTGAGCCATTCCGCTCTAACAAGAAAACACCACTCGATTGTTTTTTTTTCTGAACCGTTTTCTGTTTAATCCATCAGTTTCGAATATATCGATACATTTCTTTAAACTATTTATTTTATTCCCTCATCCTAACCTTTGCGCAATGAATATTTGTTTTGCTAATTGACAAGTAGTGATATCACGATGGCGAGGAAAGCACTTAAACACTTAATGACCATAATGGTCCCTGAAGTGCCTGTCATTGCATATCATGATCTATCAAAGTACCAACCAGAGCATTAATGGTTTACATTTTTTTCAACCCTGATAGTATTCATAGATATTAAAAACTTCAGACGCACGTGATATCAAGACCTAGATACTATTTTCACACGCCTTGCTCGGAATTGTCCGTTCCGTTCGAAGTAAATCGAGTATGTAAATTAGTGTATCTTTCGATTCCAATCACTTGTACTTCCATATGTGTTTTATTTATTTTCCCGGTGCATGTTTATGTTCAATAATTAACACATTTATAAAAAAAAAATGTCGAGCAAAGATTTTCAAATAATATATTTAAATATTTCAATTGCGATGTATAATAACATGTACATTTCCTCTTTAAAGTGGGTAACCTTAATTGGGGGATCCACTGAGCCTTCAAATTCTTCTCGTATCCCAATCCTTACAAAGCAAAACTCTTCGTAAAGTTCTTAATGCTTTATTTCAGGTTTTTTCAACACTTACTAGACAACCCTCTAAGCTCCCAATTAATAACAAATTATATGGCATTTATAGTTTCAAACCAAGCTAGCTCATTAGTCATCGATAATCATCCGAAGCGTCATATAAGAAAATGGCTTCGTGATCATTTGAGTTCAATTTCTTATTTGATTACTACCAGTGGGTAGATTCTCTACTTGTCTTTATTAATGCTAATATGTATCATTCTTTACATTATATTGTTGTGTTATTATAATATAGTTGTAAATTTCAATATATATATTTAAAAAGTATACTAGGGCCTGACTGATAAATATTCAGTAAGCAGAACCGAGAATAAAGCAGAAATAAAGAAGGCTGTGGCGATGGCAGGGAGGTCCGTATCCGATGAATTTCTTGCCGGAGGTCCCAACATTTCTTCTTCCACAGATCCGAGAGGGTCTACACCTCGCTTGAATAGTTTAGCGTTTCGAGCAGAAGTTTCTTTTCCCAGTCATTGACAGGATGTTTTGGCTGATACAGTACGGTGGTAAAACTCAGAAAAAAGTAAACAAAGACAGAAAAGAAGTCTCCTAGAAATATTTTAAAAAAACGAGTACTGGGTTTTGTATAGAGTAGAGTTGTAATGTTTGAAGTAAATGGTTGTGCAAAGAAGTGATTAACCCAACATCATACTTAAGCGCCATGTTGTCTTCAATCTTGGTGGCGTTCAAGGTGACCTACGACCCAGACTGGTGACAGAATAGATAAGATTTATAAATATGTATATATAAATAAAGCAAATGTAGACAAATTGATATATATATATATATATATATATATATATATATATATATTTAATCTTGAAGAGAAAAGATTATGTCTTGACCGGGATTCGAACCCGGGTTGCCCGCGTCTCTAGCGCGGTGCTCTAACCATTGAGCTACCAAGGCACGCATTCCAGCCAGACAAATCCATTCTCTTCACTGATCCTATATCCTGTGTTCACGCAATTTCTGGAGGTGTACACGGGGAAGAATGTTCATTGAACAATACTTTAATCGGGATCTAGTTGACTTAAGTCAATTTTATATTCATAATTTATTTGTTATTTATGGTTCTTTTTAATTACACTGGTCGACAAAATTTAACTTTTTTTCTTTCACAAGAATTAAAATAACAGATTCTAAAAGTATTTATCGTGCTGAATTCAAATATAATTACAGTTTTTCCCCATCGGGCAGGAGTTTTGTGTGATATTCATTTGAATGTTTTATAATATTCCAAAAAATCCGTAACTAGCTATCTAACTCAAAATTATAACTACTGATTCTGACTTACCTAGAAAGTGGTAGTTAGTGATTTTCAGGTATATTTTGCATCTGGAACGTCTCTCATTTTAGTCCAACAGTAGTCAGCTAGCATATTGGAACTCCACTTGCCTTGGTACCTCTTCTCTATTGTAGAAATTTGCTGATGAAAACGCTCACCGTGTTCATCGCTGACAGCTCTAAGGTTTTCGGGGAAGAAGTCCAAGTGAGAGTCCAAGAAGTGGATTTTTAAAGACATGTTGCATCCCATTGCTTTATAAAAATGCAGAAGATCAGCCACTATGTCACGATAGTTTTCTGCTTTATGGTTTCCAAGAAAATTGCAACACAAACTTTTGAAAGACTGCCAGGCTGCTTTCTCCAGTGGATTTAACAGTCTCTCGAAATGTTCATCAGCCATTAATGATCGGATTTGTGGTCCTATAAAAACTCCTTCTTTCAATTTAGCATCACTGACTTTGGGGAATTTCGATTTCAAGTACAAGAATCCATCAGAAAGTTTATCCATAGCTTTGACGAAATTTTTCATAACTCCTAACTTAATATGCAATGGAGGTAAAAATATTTTTTCAGGCTTCACTAAAGAGACACATGCCACATTTTTCTGGCCAGGGATAAGAGATTCACGTTTTGGCCATGACTTTCTAACGTAGTGAGACTTCTTATCTCTGCTGCCCCACTCGCACGAATAACAGCAAAATTTGGTGAACCCAAGTTGCAAACCATGCAATAAAGCAATGACCTTTAAATCACCACAGATATTCCATTCATATTTTCCATACTGTATTTTCTCTAAAACTAGTTTCATATTTTCATATGCCTCTTTCATATCAGCGGCATGCGCTACCGGTATTGATGGAAGTTTATTGCCAATATGTAGCAGCACAGCCTTCAAACTTACTTTAGAGGAGTCTATGAACAATCGCCACTCATCTGGCCGGTGTTGAAACCCAAGAGTTTCCATAACTGAACAAATATTATTACAAAACACAATACCATTTTCTTCAGAGAAGTAAATTTTGAAAACACTATGGCGGCTACGATATCTACTAATTCTTACATCTTTTTGGAGTAGATTCCACCCTTTGAGTCTGGATGCTAAAACTTCCGCTTGCTGTTTAGACAGATTTAAATCGCGAATCAAGTCAATAAGATCTTGCTGATTGGGAAAGTATGGTTCTGATGAACAGCTACTGGCTTCATATGTAAGATCATTTTTATTTTCATCTGAATCATTTGAAGTTTCAGTCAGGTCAGAACCAGAGTTATCACTTAAGGTTGTATCTGCATATACTGGTACGGGGAACTCTTCACTGTGTAAGACAGGTCTCATTGCAGATTGAAAATTCGGATACTTAACGGTATATTTTGGTTTAGATGTGATTCCTTTAATATTTGTCAAACAAAAATAACAGTCAGTTAAATGATCCTTCGGTTCCTTCCAAATCATGGGAATTGCAAATGGCATATGATGTGTACCATTTTTCCACCCAGTCAGCAGTCTAACACACGAAACACAGCATGTATTTGGGGCCCAGCTCTTATCAAAATCACCAACTTGACAGCCAAAGTAAAGTTTATAACACTTCTTTACAAGTGGGGTCAAATTTCGCCTCTGAGACTTGAAGGTCAGCTCACCACAAATATAGCAGAAATTATCTGCATGATTTACACAATTTCTTGGCATGATGAAAAAATAAAGCACAGAAATACAACATGCACAACATACACAATACACTTCTAAACAGAAAGGAAGGAAATATTTCACTACTCAACAAGCTCACAGTCAGCTCAATACTGACACATCACAATGCCAAAGAGGTCTGAACATGTATAAACAACAACAATGAACAACAATGAATCTGCACAGTCATGTTTTATTGCGCTTCAGCATGACATTGCAAATAATTTCAATAATACAGCTTGAGTAAAATAGCTACATATGAGGTAACGGTTCCTATGACAGGTCAAAGAAAACGCTAAAATCATATTTTGAAAAGTAGCTTTTACAGAAAAACTATGCCTGATGGGAAAATTCTGACTACATATCTGAATTCAGGATGGAAAATGCCACTAGATTCACTATTCAGATCTCTTGTGAAAAAAACCTTGTCGACCAGTGTTATTTAAATATATATTTTTTTAACTTTGAAGAGACCCGGGTTCGAATCCTGGCCAAGACATAATATTTTCTCTTCAAAATTACAAAAAAAATATGTATTTAAATAATTAAAAAGAACCATAAATAAAAAAAATACACACACACAAACACACACACATATATATATATATCAATATCAATTTGTCTACATTTTCTTAAGAAACAACTATTTTAAAAATCATTAAAGCCTCATAAGATTTTTTCAGTTCAGATAAGACCTAGCTGCTATTATGTTTGATTGTGCAATAATAAAAGGAATTTGGTATTCAGAGTCATTCTGCAAGAACATTTCTAATAATTTTCGAACATTATTCAGATTTAAAACTTTTAATATATATATATATATATATATATATATATATATATATATATATATATATATATATTTCAAATCGAATATCAGACGCATTCAATCCTTTCAATCCAAAGTCCTGAGAACTATTGTTAATGCTCCTTATTATGTTTCCAACAAAACCCTCCATAATGATCTCAACATTCCTTTCGTCCTCGATCTCATCCCTACTAAATTTTCAAACTTTCACCAAAACCTTGCCTGTCATCCCAACCCCCTGGCTCAGTCATTATCCAGTTCCACACATCCATATAACCCACCCCGCCGCCTAAACCGGCAATGGCCTCGAGACCTGATATAATAATGTTATTTGGAGTACTGGCACTGGCCAGTATGAATGTGTACAGTATATTTCTTTCATGTTTTATTTATTATTATTATTATTTTTTTATTATATATATATATATATATATATATATATATTTTTTTTTTTTACTTTATTTTTGTATATATTTTTTCGCTTGTATATATTTATTTATGCATTTATATCATTGATTTTTTATGGAATGATTGTAAGCTACATAGCACCATGACTTATTGCTCACAGCAGGCAGATTGTAATGCTTCAATAAAGTGTTTTTCTTCTCTCATATATATTTCAATATACCTTTATTGAATTTTATTGTATATTATTGATCTTCTGTCTTAAAGATGCTTGAATTGACGAATTATCAACAAATATTTTGGTTTTCTATTATCGTAAATAGTGTCTACTCTGCCAAAGACACCAACCAACACTACCTTTACCTGGACAGTCACGGATAGCGCCACAGTCGAGATAAAATCAGACACACCGCTATAACCCAGAGATGTCAACTAGCGTATACTGTGAAGAGTAAGTAATTTGACGATTTAGGAATTATCTCCGTAGGGTACAGTTAGTACTGTTCGTGGCCCAACTACCGCGAAGGAGATCGTTCAATGCCGTGACATAGCGGCAACTCTAGATAGTTAAAGGCACTCTCCTAAGGCTTCCCGAAGCCAGTGGTTGCCATATCAACAGGCTATCAGTGAGATAGTAATAGAGTGCTGACATCAGAGTCTACTTGGAAATACTCTACAACTAACAAAGCTATCAGGAAACACAACATACTGAGATCTTTTTAATGTACTTCAGTCGGTTTCAAATAAGTTGTCACTTTTAGTATCACAAACAACTAAAACATTTTGAATTTTCCACTGATAATACTAATAAGTACACTGATAAAAATTATTAACCTTACTTTCCGACACTAGCGCCTCTGATTCGAAGTTTTGGCGTAGCAAAATATATCACAAACTTATAATATTTATATAATTTTTTATTAATTGTTTTAATTTTTAAATATTTTTATTTTGAAGAAAAAAGATTTATAATATAAATCTCTACATATAACATTTACTTAAATAAGTCCTTCTGTTCGTAACTTTCTCGAAACATCAGTTCAATTAATTAGTCTCTATTGGTTCCTCTTTCATTTTTATTTCTCTGACTCTTCTCCACATTCTTTTAATAGTTTGAGTATGCACGCCGTTCTCTGGGTTAACAAACTATTTGAGTGGTTAACTATCTTATTACTTAATGTGGAAAATATTTTATAAATGAAAAACAACAACATGGCTAACAGTAAAAAAACACTAAAGACCCTTAAAAACCTCTCCTCACATACTCAATGATTATAATACTTAATGTGAGAAAAAAATATATTATAATATAAATTAGATGAATGAAAAGCAAAACATACGACGAACACATATTCAAACACTAACGAAGGTTAAAAGGTTTTAAGCACAGATTGCTATATCCTCACCCGTTATCAGTAGTAGCGCTCATAGAAGAGGAAAATACCTAAAATACATGTCTGAGACATAAATATCATGTGCTCAGATTGCCTCAGCTGATTGGTGAGGAAAGTGATGTCATTATCGTGTCCCGTTAGTTACTGACCCACTGCTACTTGCACTGATATTTTTTCACACAGTGGCTTAGCGCTGAATTACTTTAATTTTAATTTTAACGAAATATAGCATTTCAAAGTCTATTTGAACGTTTCCCAAGACAACTGTAACCTTTTACAAATCAAATGATACCCTTTCCAAGCCACAAGCAACCCTTTCCAAAGCAAATGTAACGCTTTACAACTCAAGTGTCACCCTTTTTATTTCAATTGTAAACGTTTCCGTTTCAATTGTCACCCTTGAAAATTTACCGTACTGTGGAATGGGCGAATTTAGGGCCTCAAAACTTGCCACGATAAAATCATCACAACCTTTTTCTTCACAACTCTTGTTAGCTCAAAAATGAAGGAAATAATTAAAAAAACAAATAATTGATGAGAAAGTTTATTTAAAAAAAGTAAAAACATGTAACCTGAACTTAACAACAATATCTTCATAGTTTTGGCAATAAAATTATAAACATAATAATATTTTTGTTTACGAAAATTTAAGGAAAACATTTAAAACAAAAAGTTCATTTTTTTCTCAAGAAGTAAATAATAAAAACAAATGAAAAAATGTAAACTGTAATGCAAATGTTTTTTTTGCAAAATCGAAGAAAAAAACTGTTGATAACTTCAGTTTACGTAGTTTTACATTCTCAGAAAAAACTGCATTTTAATTTATTTTATTTTTTAATGGGTTCCTTCAAAAAGGAATAATTATTTATGTTTAAAAACAAAAATCATCGCTTTTCGAAAATTTAATTAATTTCATTTGTTCACTGCTTTGTATCAATAATAGTTTTGAAAATAACAAAATTAAAAATACTGTCATGATTTATCCCGTTGAGTTCTGAGGACTTAACTTCGCCCATTCCACAGTACCTACGTTAAATTTTCAAAACATTTTCAAGGGTAACAGTTTTTTTTTTTTTTCTTTATATTTCCATCCACACCTGTCAAATACAAGTAATTGACAATCAGCAGATTGGATGACTGAAGAAAAAAAATACAAAATGACATGGAAGGCATGACGAAGAACAGTACTCAGCGGTACCTCTCCATTGGCTTTCTTTTATTTCCTACTGTAATAGATCCTCATCCACGTTCTATTTAGTCTCCTCCTAATGTTCTCAGGCATGAGAGTAGTGGCCATTTGTTGTATCAATGGGTTTGGGTGTCCGTATAGTTTTTCTTGAAAGCGTTTGTAGTACGTTCGTATGTGTTCGTCAACCGTTTTTATTTTTATGTCAGTATGCAGAGTTTTGTTATTGACGTACCATGGTGCATTAGTGATAAGTCTAAGTACTTTTGAATGAAAAGTTTGAAGTCGTTTTCTGTGAGTCTGTTTAGTGATGCCGTAGATTTGTAAAGCATATGTCCAAACTGGTTTTAGTAAGTAAGTGTACGTATTTAATTTCTGTCTTAAATCTAATTTGGAGTTTTTCCTGAATAGCGAGTACATTAATTTGAGTTTGTGATTTAGTGATTAGCGTTTCATCTTAACGTGAGGACCCCATGTCATTCTCGTATCAAATGTGAGTCCTAGGTATTGTACTTTGTCTCTCTGTGGGATGGGTTCGTTATTAAGGAAAATGGGAGGGCATGTTTCGCGTCTAAGAGTAAAAGTGATGTGTTGTGACTTTTCGTGGTTCAGTCTGATTTTCCACAGTTGGCTCCACTCATTAACCTTTTGTAAGTTGTGTTGTAAGTTTTGTGAGGCCTGTGTCGCGTCTTGATGTTTGGTGATCATGGCGTGTGTATATGTTATGTACAGTAGCGGTGCAAGTATTGATCCCTGAGGTACACCGGCTAAAATGGGTCTTATTGAAGATAGCTCTGAGCCCTGTCGGACTGAGAAAAATCTGTCTGTAAGGAATGAGAGAAGAATCAGATAATAAGTGTGTGGTAGTACAGTCTTGAGCTTAAAGAGAAGCCCCTTGTGCCAGACCTTGTCGAATGCTTGGGCGACATCCAGAAATATTCCAGTTGCATATAACTTCTTCTCTAGTGCTGTCGATATGAAGTCAGTTACTCTGTGTAATTGCTGAGTAGTCGAGTGTGATTTTCTAAAACCGAATTGATGGTGAGGGATTGTATTTTTGTCAGTCAGTAAATTTAATAAGCGGGGATAAAGTAATTTTTCAAAAATTTTAGAACAAATAGGCAGTAAACTAATAGGTCTGTAGGATGAAGGGTTGGTAATGTCTCTATCTTGTTTTTTTGATCATTGAAACAATTGAGTATTTCCACTGTATAGGGAATTTCGTAGTTCTAAGTATTGAGTTGTAGATTGTCGTAAGAAGCACTAGAGATTTCCTGGGCATTTGCTGGAGCACCTCGGCATTTATTAAGTCATAGCCCGGGGCTTTTCTTTTTGGTAAATGTCTAATTAGTTCTGCTACTTCTGTTGGAGTGAATGAAGGCGGTGGTAATGATAGTTGTAATGGGGCTTCAAGTGTGTTATTTACAGTTATTTCGTGTTCTGTGTTTGTGAAGTCAGTATGTGGTGAAAATACGGAAGAAAGATGGTTGGCAAAAAGCTCAGATTTTTCCTCGTCCGACACAGCCCAAGAGCCGTCTTCTTTTCTAAGAGGTGCCGACATCTCTCTGTGTTTTACGAGTCTTTTGGTATGCTTCCATAAACTTCCATCGTCTGTCGAGAGGGATTTAATATAATTCTCATAGTTTGATCAGTTAAATTTGGTAATTTGACGTTTTAGTTCATTATTCAGTTTGTTAAATGTTAGTCTATCTGATGGTTGTCTGTTAGTTTGCCATATTTTACGAGCTCTTCTCTTGGCCCTGATCAAATCTCTAATATACTGCGGGTAGCTTGGTAAACTATCCGTTTTTCTATCCCTGGGTTTTGTTGATAACCACGCTGCGTCTTGAATGCTTGTAGTGAACTTTTCCACTGCCTTCTCTAGTTCTTCTTCATTCTTTATAGAAATAGGGATTGAGAGATGAGAATTGAGATAACTTCTGTATAAATCCCAATCCATTATACCCTGTGTTAGGGAATGTCTTTTTTGTGCCTCAGAAGGCTCTTCGCACAGGATCTTTTGAACTACAGAATGATCAGAGCTCGTCTTACAGTCTTGTTTACTGTTCTTAAGCCTTTTGTAACAAAAAAGTCTAGTAAGTCTGGGGTTTTGCGTCGAGAATTAGGCCAGTAAGTAGGAGAATTTGGAGTTGATGTGTCTAATGAAAGTTCATGAAAAGCATACCACAAGTTCCTACCTCTTGGGGTACACAATCTTGAACCCCAACATTTGTGTTTCGCGTTGAAATCACCTCCTGCGATAAAACATCTACCTAACCGTTTGAAAAACTCAGAAAACATCGAAGATGTAAGCTTGTACCTAGGGGGACAATAAACTGCAGCGAACGTGATATTTTTCTGTTTTGAATGTAATGTGATTCCAGTTGTCTGTATGTGTGGTGTGATGGGTAAATGAATGGGACTATGTTTTAATGACGATTTGATAATAATGGCGGTGCCACCGTGAGCCGTTTTGTCAGGGTGATCAGTTCTGTAAATAATATAGTCTGAAATATAGATTTTTGATCGTGAGGTAAGATGTGTTTCAATGATGAGTGCTATGGCTGTCCTTTTTTCATGTAAATATAAATCAAGTTCGGTCCTGTGTTGCATCAGTCCATTAGCATTCCATAGGAGAATTGACAAGGAGCCAGCTGTTGAAAAATTAGGGGGCATGGCTGTGGCTCCAGGCTTGTGTAACCTGAGTTAACTGTTGGAGAAGATTAAAAAGAGGGTGGATAAAGTTGTTAAGACCCGTTAGTATTTGAAATAGTTGGGGAGGGGCAGTATCATAAGGGGGCACCGGCTGGGTACTTTTATTCATCATACCTGTTTGAACATTATAGTGTTGTGGTGTTACCTTAGGTACTGGTGGACTTCTTGGCTTCTGCTGAGATACGCTGTTCTCCGGATGTCCTGGAAGATGGGGCTGTACAGGTCTGAGATTTGGGAATTCTTGTGAATCTGGTGGCAACTGAAAAGGTTGAGCTGGTGAAGGCCGCTGGTTGTAATGTCTTGAGCTACGCTGAATTCTTAAGTTCCTCAGTGTTTGGCAGCCTTTGTAGTTGGCAGGATGTTGGCCACCACAATTGGCACAAGTAGCAGGAGTTTCTCTTGTTTTACTGCAAGTTTTGCTGTCATGGTGCCCGCCACACCTTGGTGGGTGGTTGCAGTAGCCACGAGTGTGACCATATTGTTGGCACCTTAAACACTGAGGAATGTCTTTTTTTCTTCCGCGGTTCTTCGATGTTTACTTTTGTGTAATATAAATATTTTAAATTGTAGACATCTTCTTTAAAAGTTTCTTTTGTAATATCTACAAAGAACATTGGTAAGGGCTTCTTAAATCTTGAAATAACGTTGGTTACATTACAAGCTTCGTAACCTTTCTCTTTCAATTCTTCTTTTATAATGCTAATTGGTGTAGAGTGATGGAGGCCCTTAATCACTATCCTGGGGCATCTGTCCTGTGGGAGCTGAAAGGTGTGAAAATCTGCGCCTTCACTTCTTAGGCTCGCATTTAAATTTCTGTAAGTGTCAGGTGTATCAGGATAAACTGTTATACCTTTAAGTGTGGTTTTCACCGTAAATTTGTTTGGTCCGGCTTTTTCTTTTAGGAATGAAATTAATGCAGAGTAATTTTCTACTCCATTTATATAAAGTGGGGGTGGTTTTTGATTTATCACGTGTCTCGTAGTATTTTCTAGTTGTTCGTCAGGTATTGAGGTTAGTATTTGAAAACTGTTGTGTCTTTGAATTGGCGCTTGTCGTTTCTGTCTAATGTGATCTTGTTCAATTAGTAAAGATCGTTTACGACCAGTTACTAGCTCCCAGGAACCATTATTATTACTATTAGTACTTAAATTAATACTGTCCGCTTCCATATCACTTACCGCCTGCGAAGAAGTAGACGCTTCGCCCATGGCTGGCGGAAAAATCCGCACTTTTATTATTTAGGCCTTAAATGTAACCTGTCTGATCAGAATAAAACACTTTTTAAGAAGAAAAAGAGAATGTTAAAACATTAACCGAAGTTATATTTATAACACATAAAACTAACCTATTTTCAAGGGGGTAACAGTTGAAATTGAAACGGTTACAACTGAAATAAAAAGTGTGATAATTGAGAGTTGTAAAGCGTTACATTTGCTTTGGAAAGGGTTTAAACTAATTTGGAAAGGGTTACATTTGAATTGGAAAGGGTTGCTTGTGACTTGGATAGGGTATCATTTGTTTTTTGAAAGGCTATAGTTGATTGGAAAACGATCAAATAGACTTGGAAATGCTATATATAGAGCCACTTAGTATTTGAAAGGGGCAGTCTCACTTTAAGGTTAAGGATATAATTTTTAAGGAAAATTTGTCCAATCGTTTGCATTACGTTAGTTACTGATCCCTTGGCAACAATGATTCAGTGAGATATCAGGAAAAGTTCTAGGCCTCACCAAGGTAGTGTATCATTCCACCTCCATTATTATTTTGAAGTGAAAATTTGCCTGCAGTTGTGTCCTTGGACTATTATTGAAAACATGATACGCTTTTTTATTCTTTTTCACATTACAATGAAAAATTTTCATTATCATTAAGGCTTTTCAAGATGCCGTTTGCGTGGTGATTGCCTGTTGTGTTGCTCCCTTACTTGGAGACATGAGAGAGGGTAGGATGATATTTTTTGAAATTAAAAAAAGAGAACTCCTAAAAAAAGTCACATTAGTTACCTTAACATGTGGAAAAGGACTTGAATGACTTTTATGCAATTTAAATAGAAACACTATCGACTACAATTGTTATGGGAATAAAAAAAATTAGGTCACTACCAATTCCTTTTGAACCGAACACAAGAACCGTTTTTCTAGCCGTTTAGCCTGAACGTTTTTTTATGGCTCTTCAATTAGTTTCGAGTTAATGGTCTGTTTGAATAAAGGTAGACTACTCACTACCACTGATACAATTTTACGGTAACTGAAGGTACCTGGAACATTTGTCTTAGTCACTTCAGGTGAGCAGTTAAACTTCGATTAAGGTAACCGGAAAATAAACCTAGATAATTGTCGTTACCTAGGTATGTAACATTGGATAGAAGCAAAGTGATAGTTGTACAGTTAATGACACGTATATCTTTACAACAATTAAACGCCTTACTATAATTAAAGATAATTTTTATTACATTTAGACATTTTTTTTTAAAGTTCATAAGTTTTAATGAAAATTGTTCGTAATATTTATCAAATATAATAATATTTGGCCTTGTGAATCTCTGTTAATTAGTGTGTTGTTTAGCCGTTGTTGCCTAGCAACGGGCGGAGGATTATATTTTTTAAATCAGCTTTTACATTATACTAACAAAATACAACATTATTTTTAAGGATCAATCTGCTTTTCATTAACAACTTTTTTTAAATAAATAAATCTGTCTTGCGGTGGACCAACTCCTTTGTTCCAATTGTAAGATTGTTCAAATCATTGGAACTGACTTTGTTGTATAATTGTTTCTTTACAATTTTTTATCTATTAAAGTAAATAAAAATTCAAACGATTCTTCCCTATAAATTATATTTTTACGTAAAAACAAAATAACGTGTACCACTAGGACTCATGAAGAACGTTGGGTTTCAAGGAACACAGTTGGGCAGGTAGGCTATTTGTCCGAGATGATGCTCAATTGACAGATTTCTCCCCATTAAGGTAACCTACTTTATAGTGACTGGATGAGCCCCAGAAGGATCTCCAGATCCCACGGGATCCAATCCCAGGTTATTAACAAACTCAATAAATTATTTGCCACAGCAGGATTTGAGCCCGGGAGGTTTGGCACGGCAACTGAGCGCTATACCCCTGAGCTACTTTTTCCCTAGTTATGATTTTTACATATAAGGTAGAATAATAAAAATGGATGGTAAAATATTGTATTAATTGATAAGAAAACAATATTACACGGTGATCACGATCACTTAATTCTTTTTTATATGATAGAGAGATAATAGTTTTTTCATTATTATTATATTAGGATTATTATGATAGTCAGCTTATACATGTGTTCACCAGGTTTTAGACTGTTCCTGTTGTATCAATCAATAATCTAGTGACAGCAACCTATATTATTTTTGAGGATCTAAAACTTGCCAGTGTATTCCAGACACATCGACTTATCTTTTTTTTTAAGATCTCACAATATTCTTTTATTTTTTTGCATTTATTCTTTTGTAATGTTATACTACGAAATCATTGAGTGCGTTTATAACACTATAGAGTTATCGATATAAATTGAATTCAAATAAATGGTTATATTTGAGTCTGTTGTTCCATTTTTTTTTAGTAGCCTTATTCCATCAGAGTAATCGTTTATTATCTAAGCCTCATGAGTAAATACAAACACTTGGTTCAGCTAACGGGTCAACTCAATATTTGTTTAAACTCGTTAGAATGAGTTCTTCTTGGAGCTGGTGGGAAATCAGATTGTTACTACGAACAATGAGAATAAAGACAGAAACGGAAACGCATATCTTAGTAGTTCCTTAAGACAACAAGAAAAGAGTGAGCAACATTCCCACAATTATTTAAATCTACAAGATCTGAACTATAATAAAGGTCGCGTCTCTGCAATGCCTGATCCTGAGGACCAAGGTCAGCTGACTGTTTTCATCCAGGAAGCTCCCAGGAAGTTGTTCTAGAAACAAAAGGCAGAAATTGGAAGATGAAGCGCAGAGTTTGAATGGAGTATACAAGATTTTTGTTATTTCTCAAGCTATCAACCAGACATTAACTTTTCAATACTTAATTAGTCATAAATAATTCAAAGTCCAAGTAATACAAGTAATAAAATGCATTTTGTCAAATTATTTGCATAATGATATACTTCCAAATGACATAAAATGGAGGAAATCGAAGTCATTAAAAAATTTCATTTATTTTTAGGATTGTGTTATATTAATTTGGTGAGGAAAATATATCTGAAGATACACACTCGAAACGTTTCGAGTCGTATGAAGAATCTCTCAGGGGTCATCTGTGTTATATTGGTTAGCGTGATAACCTTCTACGCTCAAGATCGTGGTTACGCAGCCCGGCAGATAGCCATAAGATTATTTTAAGGGTGTAAAAATCCTTGATTTTGCCATCCTTCCGAAGGGACATAAAATGGCGGATCTGAGCCTGCCAAGTGTCGGGTACTCATTATAAATCCGTATCCTAATTATAACTGGATAGGCTAAATTAAGGAATCCCAATGTATCATCATCCGATTAGCCATACTAACATTAAAGTGATGTTAGTTAAATGGGTAAACAAACATGAATATTCAATCTACCCAAAATCGGTGTAAATTTCGATACAATGAATATTCAGGTTTCAATAAAACGTTCTGAGAGAAGAAAAAACATTTAGTTACAATTCATCCATTACCAAAAAATGTTATTTCTAAAATCCTGAAAACCGTAAGAATATAAGTATAGAATAATTATAAACAAAATAAATGTTCCGAATAAAAAATAACGAGACTTTGAATGGTGGGAAAGAATATTATTTCCATATATCACCTACCATTTCAAATTTATGCCACCAGGCTGCAGTTGGTTCAAGGCATTCCACTTCTGCCGGTAGCCTTTGACAGACCTTCCTCTTGGTTCAATATCTACGGTACTGCAAGGCCTTTGTCCGGTGTCCATCTCGTGGATAATGGTTGGTTGCCTTACGGGCAACCAACTCGTTAAGGTTTTTACATCAAAGTATTAAAACTAGGGAACGATTTACTTAGAACATTCTTCGAAAGCCTTAGAGGTTTTTTAATTATATCTCAACAATGCCTAAGAGCTTAGAGGAGTTCATGAAGTTCACTAGGTTCTAGACCAATCAACCTATGTAATAAAGATTTCAGTTGTTTTTTTTCTTTTAATTTTATTCCAAAAGTGTTATAAAATGATTTTTCTATTATTCATAAAGAAAAAACAGACATGATAAAAAAATACCACTAAAACCTATGAATACTTCCAAACCTTGTAAGGATTGCACTGCTTATATCATGGTTGTGTGGGGAGATTCAGTCAATATCACACTCAATCGCCAAGCATTTTTTTGAAATTAAGAGTACCGTTTTTATAGAGGCTAGATATGTATGCTTCGGAATATTTTCAAGGTTACACAGGATAAATCCACGGCAGGTAAATCAGCAACAATGAGGTCATTATGGATGACTTTATTCGTAACAAAGTAACGAGCGTTAAAATTTTAGGATTGTAAGGATGAAGAATTTAATGGCTTAGTGGATCCCCAAAGCTCTACTCCTTAAGTCCTAATAGGTCTTATAATAGTCATGTATATGAGTCTTTTGTAATTAAATGGGAGCTTAGACCGTTTTTTGGTAAGTTTTGAAGTAGCCGATACGGCGCTTTAACCTAAAAAATGGGTTTAATTTTGGAACTAATATCCACAAACACAGCCATCCAAATGTAACTGATATAAAAGATTTCAAACAGCACTTAACATAGTATAAAATTTAAAAAAATTAGGTCATTGAGGAAAATATATTTTTATTCGCTTTGAGTTCAGTCATGCCGAAATGGTTCAGTTGACTAACGTGAACAACGGCTTTTCCACGGCAAACTTGATTAGGACAAAGCGGTTTTTCGATATGCTCTCACTCCATTCGTTTACGGCTTCATTTAATGCACAAGCCGATTTTGAAATGCATACCAAAAGCGAGACAATGCAGTAGTATCCAATACATATGTATCCAGATTATTATTATTATTATTCTTTAATTTTTCTTTTGCACCTTCTTTTGATCCAACTGTTTGTTTTTCTCTTTGCTTTGCTGCAGGAATATCAAGTTTTGGAATTGATCAATAGTTCTTGAGCAGGCCTCTTAGCCATTGTCTTGTTAATACTTTTCTACCAAGCCCGGATAAGTGGGAATGGGAAAGACGAAGAACGTGTTGTGTTTGTATTTTTGAGTGGAACGTTGTGTATTTGTTGTGAATATATGAATTTATATTGAGAATGTTTATGTCGTTGTGTATTGTGCGACTCGAAATAAACCAAATAGCATTAACAATTTTGGACTGTATTGTTTGTATCTTGTGAATATGGACGGGTTTTACTGAATCCCTAAGTTCTACTCCATTCGTGCAAATAGTATACTGTTATAGATTAGCCGTTTGTTCCGTAAGTCAAATGAAGATCTGCAGTCCAGAAGATGTGATTGTTCTTTGTACAGTCTAGTCAGTTCTTTTCTTTTTAATTTTGTATGTATGTTCCATGTAAGTATTTTTTCTACGTATAATACGAGATAACGTAACATTGTTTTTATAAGGTACTTCGTCGTTGTCTACTTTGGCTGTTGGACACGAAGCTTTCCATACGGAGTAGCTGATTTGTATAGCTAAAGATATTTGAAAACAAATTAATTACTCATCATTTAAAGTAAAATCGTTTCAAATAGTCAGTTCAGATCATTAAAAAGGAAAGGATGATGGCAAAAAAAAACTAAGTTCTCTGCTTTCCCTGGACGGTGTCTGGTTTCATTGGAAGGTCGCAGCGAAAGCAGCTCTTTACTGGAAGAGAGAACCGTCTGCAGAAGGCTGTCTAATAAATATTTCTTCCATTACCTTCTTCAGTCACAACAACCTATCCCGAGGAAAGGTGCAACAGCTCTCCGAGGAGTGATATACGATCGTGTACCACTTTCGTATAGGTAAATATACCGACGATCTGAGTGGTATCTTAGTGCAAAAGAAAACATAATTTGAGCGAGAAAGTATAAAGCTTGTTTGAATATATAATATTTTCATTAAGCGTTAGGATTAATCGTGGGGCGCCTTAAGCATTTTTGCGGGCAGTGGGATCACACTTTTACCAAATATATTTATTTATAATGGCTAAAGTAGTGAAAAACAATGTATTAAAAAAAGTTATGGGTTTTATATGTTAAAAAAATTACCGACGAAATTATGAGATAAAATCATTACAATTATTACAATGTGCGTTTAGAATCACATTCCTAAATTTACTGTATATACCTAAATTTATGTTTATGTTAAATTTGCAAATCACACAACTACACTAGGAACCTACAAGCTAGAGGACTTCTTTAAGCCACTAAATAAATAAATAAAACGGCGTAGCGAACTCGAAGGCTCGATGCCGATACCACCATTCTCCGTTAACAAACCTCTGTCCATTCAGATCACTCTTAATCGAATCTTCCCATCTACATATCGGTCTACCCCTCAGACGTTATCAGTCAGCACAGCGCTTATTAACTTTTTATTAGGAATTCGATCGTTACTCAGTACAACAACTATACAAGCCCATCTTAATCTTCGCGACACTTAAAGCCACTCTCTCTTCAAGCCATCACACAAAATATATCATTCTTTTGAATTTTATAGGAAAATGGAAAAAAATCTACATCCTATTATTTTAGGAATGTTATTTGAATATATATTTTTAAAAGTTGGCAAATCACAAAGCCAATGTTTCTGACTTTTTTAAACCCTTGTTATCAAGTTAGAAAAACTTGTTATCGAATTTAAAAGATAAAACAGAATGTATCGATTTAAAATTTAATACAAGCTACATCCTCTTCCAATATTTCAATTTCTTGACTTCTTATTAAAATACAGAGAATGCAGGGAAATGAGATTGTGACATTTTCTTATACACTTTAAATTATTTTTTATCCATGTAACAAACGTAAAAATTAAATAAAAATTCTTCTTCTTTCCCCCCTCTGATGAGGACCACGTGCCAATGTCAATTATTCCCACTTGGTTGTTTACTCTTCCGTCCCTTCCAATATTCCTTCATCCTTTCACTATGGCGCTTCTTTCCGTCTTTAGACCATCTTACCCCAGGTTTCTTTTTCACTCTTCCCTGGATTCCTTCCATACTCAAGATCTTCCTTCTAAAAGTCTCTCTGTCCATAGTGTCGTCTTACCTCATACTGTTTCTTTTCAAATCCTTCTTCACCTCTCGAATCCAGCTAGTTGTTGACTTTTTCTCCCAAAGGTACTTGAATATCCTTGTTGTTAATCTGGAATCATCCATTCTGAAAATATGTCCAAAAAATAATAGTCTCCTCTTTCTTATCGGTTATGTTTTCTACGTTCCTGTATATTTCATCATTAGATCTTAATTTCCATACTTCTAAGGTTTTCACTGGGCCTAGAATTTTTCTCATTATTCTTCTTTCAAGTAATTCAAGTTTATCTAATCTTTTAATATTAGATAGTTTAATACTGTAATATTACATAGTTTAATACTAAGCATTCACTCGCGTATAGGCACTCTGGTTTCACAACTGTAGTCTTAAGTCTTATTGTTATAAACATTCTTAGTAAAGCCAAATGCTCATTCCATCTTGTGTACCCTTTCTTCTATTTCAGATTTTTCTAAACCAATATCTGTTGTCAAATACTTTAGAGCGTTTTTGATGTTTTTAATAAATTTTGTTTTTTCTACTGAGATTCTCAACCCAGTTTTGCTGGCTGTTTCTTCTATAAGATTGATTAGTATTGTTGAACTTGCAATGCTGTCTGATAGTAAAGCGAAATCATCTGCAAATGCTAGGCAATTTACTTCAATACCCTTGTGCTTTCTTCCCAAAGTTAATGGTGAAATGTTATGGTCTTTTAATTTTCCAGTCCAAATTCTTACGATTTTCTCCAGGACACAATTGAACAAAATTGGTGATAGACCATCAACCTGTCTTTCTCCTGTATTTATTTTAGTAGGTTTTGATAGCTCACCCATAAATTTTACTTTTCAAATCGTGTTCGTAAGAGTTTCCCGTATTAAGTTTGCCAATTTTGATTTCACGCCAAATTCACGAATGATTTTATATAAGGATTCTCTATCAACTGAGTCAAAAGTCAGGACTATGTCTGTTGAATAGAGCATCCTATGGTGAATTATGGATTTCGCATATTTTATGTAATTGTTTATGTATGTATTTATGGATGCATTTCATTATTTTATGTAATACAAAATATACAGTATGAAACAATCCCATATGGGTACTCATCTTTTAAGTGACCCACTACGACGGTATAAAATAAGTATTAAACTGAACTTCTATTTCAAGATTAATATTGCGGTTACTGTAATATCATGGGGTACCACAACTAAAACGTTAAATATCAACTGTACTACAGTTAATTGGGCAATCGTGTATTATGTAAAATGGGAGCTGATACGCTATTAGGCCCCCTATTAATATGGTTAGGAATTTAATTAAGATCCAGAATTAAAATAAAAATTGCGTTTCTTCTTGTAAACTTGCAAAGTAACCCAGTGCTTGGAAAGAGAACTAGATTCATATTCTAGTACAACTAAGTGGGTAAGACGCCGACGAATGTGAAATAGGCCATGATGTCTTGAAGCGGGGTAATTTATTTCGCCAGGATTTCACTTTCTTCTACGTTAGTGACCTACGTTCTTCTCGACCAAGTGTAGGAAATTCTTTGGATTTCGTATAATATTGTTTCTTTATTTGGAATGCGATCATCTTTATGAATATACTGAACAATATAAATCAAATGTGACTAACAATAATAACAACAAATGCGAAGAAAACAGTTATGCACCTGTTCATTTAATTTTGCTACAGTAAGTATTAACGATTTAGTAGAGATGCCTGGAAATTATTCCAGAAATTTATGTTCCACTATAACTCATGAAGGGCCTGGGGTTCAATGCATGGTAGAGACAGTACTGGTTCTTGGACAACTGCTGTAGAGGGAGGTGATTTGTTTCAGATTACGCTCAACCGCCAAATTCCCCCCCCCTTTTTTGGATACTTACTTTTTAGCGGTTAGGTGAGCCCTAATATTATTTTCAAGATTGGAGTTGTTTAGTTCTTATTTTATACTCCCTAATATATATGTATATATATATATATATATATATATATATATATATATATATATATATATATATATATATAAGTTAAGATAGGACACATCAGTATAGACACTAATCCTAAACAGTGAATGTCAACATTGTAAATAGTATAAATAGAGGATTGTAACTTGAATAAAGCAGTGTTTAACTAGACTTCATGCGTATTATTATTCTCCCAACTTCTCTTTTTTTTTATGTTTTATGTGCCGAAGCTCTTAAGTGGTGCCGAAACCCGGGAATTCGTTAACAGTTCCTAGTGAACATTTTTTTTTTTACGTAAAAACAGTTCGTAAATTTTTTTTTCTATTTTCCTTTTTTCGAATTGTTCTTGTTTTATTTATTTTTTGGGGGTGTTTCGTATGTCAACAAGTGCCAGCATGAATGAACACGGTCAAAGTATTCTCAGGCCGGTCACGTTAACTTTAGACCAACCACAGCCGGAACAAGAGAACCCTGAGTTCCCGCCGTACCCATCGACGACTCTAGCCATGGCGCGGGCGGACTTAGCCGCACAAGAAGCAAATCGAATAGCGCAAGAGACAAATGAGCTGGAAAAATGAAATTGAGGAAGGCTAACGCGCAGGATATTAGGAGAGAGATCTCTGATCTAGAGAAATTCAACGGAGATGTGGGTGAGCTCAACCACTTCATCAAAGGGGGAGACGGCATCATGGGCAGTTCTTTTGCAGCTGATCTTTTGGAGGAAACGGACGCGAGAAGATTGCGAGTGGCACTAGCACGTCGGGTCAGGAGGAGTGTCCTAAATTTGATCCAAGCCGATGAGGATACTCCATGGACGGTGATTAAGGAGAGGTTGAAAAAAAGGGCGATGGGCCCCAGCAGAGGACATGTTACAGATGTTCAGAGAGATGAAGAGGACTGGGCAGTCGAATGGCCAATACGCAGCAGGACTAACAAAACTAAATAAAATAACTGAAAAATTGCGTGAAGTGATGGAAACCAGCGTGGTGGAGGCCTGGATGTTGTTCATGACAACAGTTCTCAAGGTACAACTGGCACGGGATACCGGAAAGAAGGACGGTCTACCCAGGGATAAGACATTCGTAGAATGTGCTCAAGATATGGTAGTTGCGAGTGCCCGGGACGAGGAAGAAAAAGAAGTGTTCAAACCAGGGTGGAGTAAAGTGTCCTATCGCAGAAACGAAGTAGGTAGAAATCGAGCAAGGATAGAACCGGAGAGAAGAAGAGAGGGAGATTTCGGTAGGAAGAAGCCGATGATCAGAGAGAAGCGGCAGTTCAGTGACAGGAAGAACCCGAGAAGAGACGACAGGAGGTGCCACGAATGTGGTAAGACAGGGCACCTGATGGCCCAGTGCCCACGCACGCGCTGCTTCGAATGTCATAGTGAGGGCACATGGCTCGGCAATGCCCGTACATAAGAAGGAGAGATCACGATCGAGGAGAACCGATGGAAATAAACGCTCAGCGAATATGGAGGAGGAGTAGAGTTCCATCTGTTTCATCGAGATCTTCTGGGACTTCGGGATCCGAGATGGAGGGCAGCGAACCTGGTGGCAGAAGAAGCAGTGAAGCCGGTAGCAGAGGGGTCCCTGGAGGAAGGCGCAAACAGCGGAGTGCAGGGAGGAGACTCGAGGAGGTAAGCAGGGAATGAGTATGGTGTAAATGGAGGGGCAACCTTTTATGTGTTAATACTATTAGGAAAAAGTGTGAGCGGTTGCCTATAATTGAGTTTTGTAAGAGGTGGAAATGCTTAGTGGATACGGGGAGTTCTTGTAGTTTAGTGAGTACGGAGAGTTTAAGTATAATATTTAAAAGAAATTGTATACCAGAATTAAGGAAGTGCCTGTGTAAGTTGGTCACTTTGAGTGGTCCCTGTGCCGTCGAGGGAGAAATCGAGTTGACACTGGGTAAATGGGGACAGGAAGGTGAAGTGGCGACATTACACGTGGTAGCGGACATGCCGAGGGAGTACGGGGGAATTCTGGGTTGTGACCTACTCCGAAAACTGGGTGTAAAATTGCGGAATTCAGGGGATGCATGGGGTATAAAAATCGGGAAAAAGGTGTATAAATCGATCGAGGATGGGAAGAGGGGTGCGGGGTGTGTGGGAGCTATCACACAGGACAGGGAATGGCGGACAAGGATAGTAGACGAATATGCGGACAGTTTTTTTCGCGAAGGGGAGCCGTTAAGCGTGACGGGTGAAACTCTCCACGAAATTAATCTGAAGTCCGAGAAAGTTACCTACGTTAAGGAACGAAGATACCCGCAGGCCTTGCGAAACCACATCCGGAACGAACTGGAGGAGCTGAAGCGTCAGGGGATCATCGTCGATAGTAAGTCACCGTTTAATAGCCCCTTATGGGCAGTGAAAAAGAAGTCCATCGAGGGTGAGACTCAGGACTGCTATAGGGTGGTGATCGATTACAGGCAGTTGAACGAAAACACGCTAGACGAGAGGTACCCCATCCCGAGATTGGACGATATCTTAGACAGGTTAGGTGGGGCGGTGATTTTTACCACATTAGACCTGAAATCCGGGTACCATCAAATACGTATGCACCCCAGAGGCCAGAGCAAGACAGCTTTTACATTCGAAAGGGGGCATTACGAATTTACGCGCATGCCCTTTGGCCTGAAGAACGCGCCCATTACATTCCAAAAACTTATGGATGAGTTTCTGCATGGTCTAGATGTGAATATGTGCCAAGTGTACATGGACGATCTTCTCGTTTTTAGTAAGTCTGAGGCACAGCATATTGAGGACTTGAGAAGGGTCTTTCAGCGGATTAGGCAGTTTGGGCTGAAGCTTTCCAGGGAAAAGTCTCTCTTAGGACAGAAAAGGATCAATTTCCTGGGTCACACTATATGCGGAGGAAGGAGTGCGTCCGGACGGAAAGAAAATTGAGGCGATTGCCAAGATGGCAGTTCCCACTGACGTGAAAGGAATTCGGCGGCTGTTAGGAACCCTTAACTATTACCGCCGTTGCGTCCCAGAGATGGCTGAAAATCTCGTTGCGCTGAACGAGCTCCTACGAAAAGGGCGTACGATTCGGGTTACTTCGGAAATGGAAGCGAAAGTTAGGAAGTGCATGAAGCAGCTGCAGACCCAACCGGTTCTCGCGTTCCCAGACTTCAATAAACCGTTCTCCATTATGACGGATGCTAGCGAGTATGCGTTGGGGAGCGTACTATCTCAGGAGAGTGAGCAAGGGGATCGACCGATTGCATATGCGAGTAGGAGGCTCACGGACGCGGAGTCTCGGTATAGTGCCCTAGAGCGCGAACTACTAGGCATCGTTTGGGCAGTGCAACACTTCCGGCCCTACGTGTTCGGGAAACGGTTTAAGGTCCATACAGACCATCGTCCCCTTCTGTGGGTGAGAAATCTGAAAGAGTCATCGGCGAGAGTCACGCGGTGGAAAGAGATCCTCAGCCAATATAACATGGAGGTGGTCTATAAGCCGGGAAAGGATAACTTGGTGGCGGACTGGTTATCCCGCGCTCTTCAAGTCAACGCAATAGAGCCAGAGGTGGGCGAATCATCGGGAGATCTGCAACGATTTATCCGGGAATGCACAACAGAGGGAGAAGGAGACCTCGGGACGGACCATCTGGACAATGCAGATTCCCCTGACCAGGACGAGTCTGGAGAGGAGCGGTCGACGGAGATGGAAGAGCTGGACGAGCCAGTCAATGATAAAACCAGACAGATAATCCGGAAAACCAGGACGACAGGGCTTCTGAAAATGGAATTCTCCAAGTACGCGAAGCACAGTATCGTTACTATCTGGTCCCAGCCGGGAGTCAAGGAGGAGCAGATATGCAGGGTCTTAAAAGATGCTTCCAAAGTTGGCGCGACCCACTACATCTACGTCGGGAACGGGACGGTATGGGAGAAGATTCGCGGTCTGTGGCGACAGGAGAAGATCGGCATAGATAGAATGTTTATCCGATGTCGCCTGATGGTAGAGACCCTACGGGATGCTGAGCAACAGAAGGAGGTGACGTTGGCGTACCATCAAGGCAAAACGAACCATCGAGGGATCAACGAGACCATTGCAGCCCTAAAACGGAGGTACTATTGGATAGGGATGCGGAGGACGGTGGAAGAGATTGTGCGGGAATGCGTTATCTGCCATACTGTGAAGTATGATCGTCACCCTCCGACGGGATTACAAACCGAGACGTCTACCCCCTCGGCACCGGTGACGGACCTCCAGCTAGACACCTTCACGTGGAGAGGTTTTAAATGGGTGACGATAGTGGACGTCTTCAGTAAGACAGCTATGACCCACCCGGTGAAGGAGAAGTCTGCGGCGGCAGTCAGCGATGCCCTTCGAATCTGGTTCCAGTTCTATGGGGTACCAGACAGAATTTCCTCGGACGGGGGGCAGAGAATTTGATAATGCCAATTGCGAAAGGAGATGTGAGAACTCGGGGTTGAATGACACTGGAACACGCCTGGCCATCCGAAGAGCCAGAGGTGGGATCGAACGTCTCCATAGCACCCTGGGGGAACATTTACGGGTGTTTCATGCGGACAAGGGTCTGGAGGCAGACGAGGCGATGCCCCGCGCCGTAGCGGCGTACAATCAATCGATACACATGGCCACCGGGTTTTCCCCTTTAGAAGTTCTTTTCGGTCTTCGTCCCCGAAGGAGAGATGCGCGGGATACGGTCGTAGACGACACCATGGCGGAACGCCTGGTCGCGAACAGATTAAAACTCGACCGAATATGGTGAAAAGCGCACGCACGAATGGTCTCAGAAAAGAGTAAGAGAGTAGCCAAGGATAATTTCGGTGTCAAGGATATCATGGGGACCCTTCGGATAGGCGATATTGTGTACAGAAAGATTGTGTCGAATCGCGCAAAGGAAATCCTCAGGTATGAGGGGCCATTCAAAGTGATCGCGATTAGGGAGCACAATCTGGTCACCGTTCAGAGTCTGGGGGAGCCCAGAAAACGTAGAACGGTACATATTGAGCAGCTGAAAATTCCAGCTGGAGGAAGTAGTCTGTAAATATGTATTTCTTTTTTTTAAATTTTAGTATTATTATTATTTTGTATTTTTAGGTGTTTGTTAAAGTAGGTCAATAGAGTGATAATGATCTGAAGTTAAAGTGCTAAGTGAGTTTTTATACATAGTGTTTTCTTTTCTTTTGATTTTTGTAAGAGTTAGCTTTATTGATCTGAGGATATTGTATTTGATTTTCTTTCTGTTATTGTTTTTGTACTCTTATGTTATTACTATGTTTTTGTTTTGTTTTTGAGTTTACGAAGGTTTTCGTAAACTGGCAGGGGGGAGTTAAGATAGGACATATACCAGTATAGACACTAATCCTAAACAGTGAATGTCAAAATTTTAAATAGTATAAATAGAGGATTGTAACTTGAATAAAGCAGTGTTTAACAAGACTTCATGCGTGTTATTATTCTCCCAACTTCTCTTTTTTTTATGTTTTATGTGCCGAAGCTCTTAAGTTATATATATATATATATATATATATATATATATATATATATATATTATTATAGTTATATATATATATATATATATATATATATATATATATATAATATATATATATATATTTATAAAGGTTCATATTTAACACCCTTATTATTATTGTTTTGGGATATTGAGTATTTTAAAACTTTATTTTATATTTTAGGTCTGTTTCATTGATTAAAAAAATTACAGTTTAAAAAAAGATTGCCACCATCTCAATTCACTCCATTCTCGGTATTGAAATAACAGTTCTAAAATCGAAATGTTGGAAAAGGATGTAGCTTGTTCTATTTTTTAAATCGATGATATTCTGTTTTTTCTTTTTAAATTCGAAAACAGGGTTATATTTCGTGAAAAAGTGTAAAAAGTCAGAAACAGTTTGTGATTTGCCAATTTTAAAAAATATTTTCAATTTAATTGATCGAGAGCAACAAAAGACTTAACAAAAAAATATTCCTCGGTTAAGACTACTAAGAATTTTATAAGATTTTCTTTGCTCTATAGCATTTATATTTATAGTTCTTATTTAATAAAAAATTAAATCTTCAGTGTACATTTTCAAGGAACTTACACTCTTTACAAAATTATAAATCGCTATTAGAAAATTATAAAAAAAGAAACTATCATACCGATTTATTATTGTTTGTAAAAATTATTTTTCCTGAAGACGAAGAAGAACTTCGAAACGCCGATTTTACTTCTAATAATAAATATTTTTTTCCGGCAATTAAATAAACTATAAAATAAATTGATCATCATTCTCACTAAATAGGTGAGAGTGAACTGGTTAAATAATTTTTAGCATGAAAGAGGCCCAATTTTTTGCCTATTAGGTTTTGTTTAACGTCACTTAATCCATGGTCAATCAGACGATGCAACAGTTGGAGTGCTAAATTTTACCTGTCGAGGCATAATTAGGAAAGGGGGTATTAAGAGTACCTTAAGATACCCCATTCTGAAGGAGGGCATAATTAAACATTGTTTACTCCCTTTAAACAATTCTAATGCCGGGCTGCGAACACGCACTCTAGGGCACAGTATGTTTTTATATTAACCACTGTGCCACAGGTGATCCTTACAAGGTAAGGATTTAGGATATTTTGTATTTAGAATATCCCAATTATTTCTATTTTAATTATACTATGTGCACCGCAAGGAATATAGGACAGCCTCCGCAGTATATGTGGGATAAGCACCTAAATAACTAAGTGAAAGAGGCACAATCAGGTTCATATAATATAAAGGACCCACATGTTTGGGTATATTAGTCAGTGGGCGCTAACCCGCTTTCCAGTATTTGCCTCTACTAACCTCAATTATTCAGTCAGGAAAGTATTGTAAAGGGAAATGAGCTATTTTTTAATATTATAAAATTACATAAATATTACATTATATTAATAATAAATAATAAAATCCTAGTATATTTATCATTGTTATATAATAATATTTATTAAGTTGTAAATAAAAAATAATATTTGTGGAAGAAAGTGGTCTGGGTATAGGTCAAAATGAATTTCTCGTAGAATTGGAGAAACCTTTATTGATTAGCCGGAAATTATAATTCAGCAATACAGACACTACAGGACAACGAATTTCCGGAACAGCTCTACTCGGTCCTACGATCGTTTCTTCAACAGCGAACGTCAGCAGTCCGCATCGGTGAAACATCATCGGAAGCCATCGCATTCACCTGCGGAGTACCTCAGGGGTCTGTGCTATCTCCAGTACTTTTCTCAATATACACACCTGAAACTGTTGGAGCCAACTACAAAAAAGCTGCTGTAGCAGCCTATGCCGATGACATAGCGATCTACAGCAGCTCGATCAGCGCAGAGAGAGCTCTACGGCAGGCGGAGGAGGTCTGCGCGAGCATCACACAGAAGCTCGAAGGACTCAACATCACAGTGAATCCTAAAAAGACGGACTGCATAATTTTCTCATTTCAGGGAAAAAAGCGTCGCCCTCTCCCTAAGGTCTATAGGGTAGCGGGACGCGAAAACAGACCAGCAAGCAGCATAGTCTACATAGGTGTCACACTAGACCGACACCTGAAACTAGCCTACCACTGCAGGAAGAAACTCAGGGTGGTTCGGACCAAGTCTTACAGACTTAACCACCTGCTTACATCTCCTAACTTATCCCTCCGCCTCAAGCTGACCATCTACAAAAGCATCTTAAGACCGGCACTCCTCTACGGAGCACCACTTTTAAGTACCATCACACCGGCGACAGCAAAAAAGCTCCAACAGTTTCAGAACGGCGTACTGCAACGCATAGTGAGACACACGACATTAAACAAAACAAAAATGGACCTCCTACACACTACTCTCGACTTACCGACAGTCACAGACTTCATAAAACGCAGACACATCAAATTTTTTGACAGTCTGAAATACAGTACTAACCCTCTTTTCAGGACACTCACCCCAGCAGGACGGCCACAAACGTGGCAAGATCACGTTCAAAGTCTCAGCCTGAACTGAGAAATAATAAAATAAACAATAAAAGGAAAAGGACACGGTGTGCCCCATCACCGGAAAAATCCAAAGTTAAGAAATAAAGAAAGAAATTAGAACCTTCCATCTTCTCATCCTCCTCTTAAAATGTGCGCAGTACAGTAAAAGAGATTCCTCTCCAACCTAATCGTAACCCAGATTACAAATATTCAAACTTAAAGGGGTTAAGAAAAAAGAAAAAGAAAAAAAAAAAAAAAAAAAAAAAAAAAAAAAAAACAATACGGGGCAATTTATAATTCAGCAAGACGGGGCAAAAAACAAGATACAGACAATCTTCCACCACCCCTTTTTGGCTAATCACAAAAGTTTTTCTCCAATTCTACGAGAAATTCATTTTGACCTCCACCACTTTCTTCCACATATATTATCAAGGTCAACAATTATCATTCAATATAAAAAAATAATATCATTTTCGTTACTGTTAAGATTTTAAGCATTTTATAATCTAGGAAACACTGCGGAAAAATGCCCGTATTTAGGGCGTTCTGCTTTCAGTACATTGTAATATTTAAATAAAGGCATATAGGTTAGTATGTCCAATTGAACAGAATTGAAGTATTTTAGAGACATTATCACAAATGATATCAATACTAGGGCAGATGGGCATGCAAGAATGGCTGCGGGAAATAAATGATATCATGTCCTGCAAAAAACCTTTAGGCACTTCGACCAGTAACGCCCAGGAAAGCAAAAATAACTCGATACAAGACAGTTGTCAGGCCAACGATGACCCAAGGGAGTGAGACATAGGCATTCACAAATCAAACACAGAGCGCGATTAGCAGATGCGAACAAAAGATATTAAGAAAGATATTTAGATATAAGGAAAAATATAGAACTCCAGAACATCAATCATGAACAGCCATTGTCAATATAATAAAATAGGGAAGGCCGAGATGGCTTGGGAATGTGGAAAGGATAGAGCCAAGCAGACTACCCAAGAAAATGCTGTATGGAAGACCAGGTGGTAAGCAAAACGAGAAAGACCACGTCTATAGTGGATCGAAGACGTGGAGTAAGATCTGAAAAACATAGAAGCGCGAAGGTAGAGAGAGAAGGCGAAGGTCTGAGAGGTGTGGAAGAGGGTTGAGGGAGGGCTCTGCTCTGCAAGGATTGTTGAGCCGAACAATTGTTGCCCTCCATGCCCCTTCCCCCTCAAATCCGCCAATGCCTCCCTTAACACACTGTGGTTGGGTCCTTCATAAATACGTTTTACGCAAAGCGTGAGTAGAGAGCTGGTCACGTAGTTATGTGTTATTTAAAGAAGAGTAGATTTAGAATGAGAAGGGGAGCGGGAGCGCTCAGTGTGTAGAGAGCTGAGTTGCTTTACTGAAGGTTCATGGTTCAAATCCAGCTATGGCAGAAAAATTATTTAACCTATTAACAGCCAGGGGTGGACCCTGTGGTATCTACAGACCTTTCTAGGGTTCACACAGCCTAATAAGTGAAACTTGAATCACACCTCTCATTCTCAGCTCACACACAACACAGAATACACATCGCACGAGCCACAGCCAATCAACTCAGACACTTACTCTACTCACCGGGGCTGTCACTCAGACTCAAGATCCTACTATACAAAGCAATCCTCAGGCCCACATTACTACACGGAGCTCCACTCCTTCACTACCTATATCCGTCAGCCCTGAAGTCACTACAGAGATACAAAAACAGCATACTACAGAAGATCACTAGGGGCACTACATTAGAAAGACGCAACATGGTACACATACACAACGAACTACAGTTAAACACTGTACAGACACACATAACTAGGTGTCACCTCAAGTTTTTTGACAACCTTCCCGCATCCCACAACCCACTCTTCCGAGCCATAACCCCATCCCCCCTTCCTGCAAGGTGGCAGGGTAGGAAGGGGCCCTTAAACCCCGTCAACATCATATCATAACCCCTTCCCCCTCCTTTTCCCTCCCCTAACCCCTAATCCCATCCTACCTCCTATCCTCTTACCTTGACCTCACCCCTCCTTTTAGTTCTAAGTTTTTAGTATTAGTTTAGCTTGTAAGTTATTAAATAGAGAAGGCCCCTCACCTTCGGATTATTTTGTACCTGAAATAAGGACAATTTTAGCTTTTATTCCAAGTTAAGAGACCTTCCAATACTATTAAGTAGAATAAGGTTAATTTTATATTATGACTAATTACTTAATTATGTTACTAATCATTTTTTGCTTGTTTCATGTTTCCTGAGTGATCCGGAAAAAAAAAAACGTTGTCCCTGAAATAGTGCAGGCCCTATCATGTACTGAAATCAAGATGCTTCATGGGTTGTAGTGGCACTATTTTTTCTCTCGCTAATTAACACATCATTTAAATGAAACTAAGTAGACCGCTAGACATAACAACGTTCGCGTGCGAAGTCGTGAGAAAAAGTTTATAAGATTACTTCATGCCCGCATTGAACGAGAACACATTCCATGTATTTAAGTTAACAATGGTAATCTAATAAAGATATAAGGAATTGTGTAGCTATAAATCTTGCAATAAATATTTGTTATTTACATATAAATAAAAACTACCTATTTTATTGCCGCTATAATTCGAAAACTTATTAATTACTTTACTTATCTTAAACTTCTAGATCAGCAACGTCGGAAGTGGTTAGCACTTGGATGGGTGACCGCCTGGGAAAAACAGGCGGTAACCATCTGGGAAAACCCGCGTGCTGTTAGCATCTAACTTAACAGTTAACCAAATGAATGAATGAAAAAAACTGGCTGTATGGATGGAAGTATCCAATGCCATAAATAAATAAAAAAACTTCTAAATCTTCCTCGTCCGTCCACTTGCTTTTCATTTTTTTTATTTCTTTATGTGCTATTTTTCTTTGTTTTCCTTTTTATCATTTGTTTTCTTGTTTTTTTGTTTATTGGTGCTTAAAGGCGTAAAACCCTTAGGTCATCAATGCCTTGTTGTCTTGAGGTTGTGGAGAAAATCTTTGTTGATATCATATCACATTCAGACTGACGCACACAACTCGTGACTATATTATATTGCGGACAGTAGTCGATGATTTTTCAAAAACTGAAACACCAACGAGACAGCAGCCTGTTGTCATCAAGTGCCTTCGCCAAATCCGGGACTAGTCCTAATTTACTTATTGTTGATCGGTAATATACACATTCCTCAAAAATGTGTCTAACTGTAAGGTTGTTGTTATAATGTTGGCATAAAGGCGGTTGTAGTTTTATAATGATATGTAGATGAGTGAGCCGAGTGTGGCCCAGTCTCAACCGAGTCGGGACAACCTCTCTACGGCTGTTCCTGGTAGAGGTAGACCATACTATTGCTATTTTGTTTTTTTATCATTTTTAATTTGCTAGATATTTGTTCTAGAATAAACTATTCTTGGTTTATTTTTAGTGGTTTAGTTTAAATCTTGAACTAAGATCCAGTGTTTAAAAATATACACACAAGTTCATTCTATGCCTTATATCAATAGGGTTATAAAATATAAACATTTTGAGCATTTTGTTACTTTATTCTCTATTAAATGTGATCTTTTCTATTGATAAATATGTAGGAATGAAAGTAGAAATCCAACCCAACAACTTGAAACTTTTAGAACAGATTATGTAAAATAAACAAAGTAAAAGAATAAAGGTTCACTCCATCCGGCGGCAAGAGAAACAAACGGATGAGCATGCCAAGTAGGTAGCTGTTAGTCATTTGCATAAAACTGATTTGGCCTTCGCTTTAGAGAAGTGAGGTTGAGAATTCACTTTTTTTTCTGACTTAAAATACTAAGAGAACGTGGGATATTGAAGAAGTAGAGGCAGTATTCATTGCGTTCTTTTCAATGGATAACACATGATAAAATAAAATAAAAGAGAAAGAAATAATCAACGAAATAAATGATTATATTTTATTACCGCATGCATATATTTTTATAACATTTATTTTATTTTATTTTTGTTTTGTTTTAAGGAATGATTGTAAGCTACTTAGCACTATTACTTATTGCCCACGAGGGGCAATAAAGTGTACAAGTAAAAAAAAAAAATTGTATACTTAAATATATAATTGGTTTAAATGTCGGTAAATCAGTTCATGGAAAAAGATGATAAAAAAAATAATATTTTATTTGGAAAGAAAAGATATGACCAGGACCGGAACTCGAACCCGGGTCTCCCACCTCTCCGTGGTTGTGCTTTAACCATCTTGGTCATCCTGGTTCACATTATACATGGAATTATACATGAAATATATCTACATACCCGGTGAATTATAGGTTAAGTCGGATTTTGTCTAGAGATAGTTAACTGCTTTCAGATAACTGGAATCATTCTCGCAGTTTTTGGCTTGAAATGGAGTTGTAATATAAACAATAACTCCATTTCAAGCCAATGTATTCCTTAGCCCCTTATTCACTACGAAAATAACTCGATTCCGTTTACTTCAGAACAAGATACTCATTTTGGAGAAATTAGACTTAACCACTTATTCACCGAGGCTGTAGATATAGTATCGGATTAAAAAAAAGAATGAGTACTAAAACAGTGAAGGGTATTAGATTCAGTATATGGTAGGAATTATACTACGACCAAGCCTACGGCCTATAGAGGCTGAGTATGCCCAAGATTATACCATCCTACAGGGTTGGATAAATAATAAAAATACCACACCAGATCTTGAATTCGGAATCTATGACCGATCATTAGCTACGTAGAATATTAGATTATTAACTATTCTATCCGATTAGAAAAGTTAATACTCTAATTTTCTATACATAATTAACATAGTCTCAAAGAGCAGGATACATAACAATGTATTTTTTTATTTAACAGAATGAATTTACAAAGAAATTACTGATACAAAGATTTTCTCCTTCTAACTAAATTGCCTATCATGGACTAACCCCATAGTCTATAAACTAGTCACTAACTACCTTACAGTACTATAGCCCATGAAGGACATAACGATAACGGTTGTGCAGGGAGGTGATTTGTTCCAACTCACCCTCAATTACTAGGTTTTCCCCCTGTTAAGGGTATCCACAATATAGAGGCTGGGTGAGCGCCTGCGGGGTCTGCAGATGCTACGGGTTGCGAATACGACTGTTAATATTTAGTTTTATAAGCGTTCCAACAAGGGTTGCCTCAACTAGCAGAGCTCGATGCCTCTCGATCCATCCAATCTTCTTCCTGGAGACCCTTACCGGCCATCTTCTCCTGGACTCCCTCCATCCACCTGCTTCTGGCCCGTCCGCGTCCTCTCCTCCCTGGTGGAACCCATTGCTTATACAGTACATATGCAGACTGCTAATAGATTAAATAAATTCTCTATCACAGACGGGTTTGAACACGTGACTATCGACACAGCAACTCAGCACTCTAACCACTGACTACTCCACTCCATAGCGACCTGAGTATAAAAGTGCTTATAAATGATTTTCAATATTATGTGAAATATATATCTAATACAAATCTGTTATCTGACTCAATGTGTATTCTTAAATACGCTCCGCCGATTCTTCCCACTAGAGTCTTTTCTTGGAGCCGGTAGAGAACTGCCCCGCTTTCACACTAGGACTGCGTCACATTTCTCCACGAGTACAATAGTCGTCTTAATCCGAGCAGATGTTAACAGGTTCCAACAGGTTCTAATCTCTCTCTCTAAATGACGCTATATGAAAGTTAGCTGTCGGCGAAGGGAGGTATGTATGATCACGTTCCACAGTACTGTCTGCTCATGGTATTGGGGAGGTCAGTTAGGTACTCCAGGAGTCTAAATGTTAGGAACTGGAAGGCCGCTGCAATGGACAGGGAGGACTGGCAGAGCCGCATTGAGTTCTATTATTTCATTATAATAATTGAATGTAATGATAGTAATTTAAAATTATTTCATGCCCAATAAAATAGTTTTTGCCATATGAAAGAAATGAGAATAATTTTATTCGTTGGTGCCTGAGAACAGATTGAAAATAAAAAATATTTTTTTGGGAACAAATTCATTTTGAATTAAGATTCCATAAAAAGTAGTTCTTATATTATCATAAAGTGGAACTTCCTTCCTGAAGACTATTTAATATGAATTTGGTGATTAAAATTAATGAATTAATTCATTAGTGGCGATGTTTTTCAAGCTCATGTCTCTTCTTCTCCCTTCACCATAGGCATAAAATGAATAAATACATGGAATATATACTTTCAGTTCAATTTACGCATCTTACAAGAAGAGTTGGACGTGATTAACATGACAATAACAAAACGATGACAGGGAAAACCAAAATCAGTACAATTTGTAAGTTACAGTACAGTTACTTCCTATGTATTGAACCTACCCAGTACTGAACCCATGAATACAGAATTAAAATTAGCGTTTTTTGAGGGTTTTTTTCTAGTTCGGGCATTCTACTCGTAACAATACCACATTTATATTTCACTTATCGAATCAGTAACGTTAAACTAAATGTAAGTTACTGGTTATTCCCTGCAAATTGTGTTAACTAATTAAATATTAAACAGATCATTGTTAAATTTGTGCTTTTGGGGGTCTGTACTTTTTCTCCCACACTCGCAATTTTAAAATTTTCTATTTTGCATTGTTTTTACAATTCAATACAAGACCGTAACAAAGCAACTGTACTGTTATTTTTTTATGTGTGTTTAATACTGCTTCATGTTCACTCAATCTATAAAAGCAAATAAAATACAAGCCTACTTTATTTGAATTATTTCGATTAAAGATCCGTAAATTTATTATTTTGCGTAGTCCATTGCATGGCTTCAGTGCCTGGAGAGATTGATTAGAAATCTAGGTAGGGACTGTTACCCTGGAAAGGTTTTTTTCAGGTCAGTTTGTGGTCGCTATTTCACTTCGATGTTTCTAGTTGACAGTAACGTCCGTTATACCAGTTAATGCTGAAATAACTGTTACTGAGCGATATCTCCGATATTGTCAATGCTCGGCTAACCAGAGGCAGGTCTTAAAGCACCATTTTAATATTGTACTAACCTAATACTACCGAAATAGGAAATCCTATACCAATGCCACCAATAATCTAAATATCTACGTTATGTATCTATATATATATATATATATATATATATATATATATATATATATATATATATATATGCTTATGTATCACAAATAAAGTCTGGAGATCCCACAGATTCTGTCTATGGCAGTTAACAGATGAAATAATTTTAGCTTAACACACTGAGCTACAAAAGACTTAGCTTCCTAAAGTAATTAAGAATGTATCTCCATCAAGTACTAATATTCGTCCGTGAAGAGGAGAAGCATTATTTTTTTTGGGGGGGGGACCAAATAGATACCTTTGGTTATACCTAGTTTGATTTCAATAAAACCAAATGAAAATAATAGATTAACATATTAATCATAAATTAAGTGAAATTAAGTAACGCGTTCCTAATAATATATTTTTTTAAAGCTCACAGGCTGAGATAAAATAATTAACACACGTTTTAACGGTTAAAATTGGTTCTGTATAGAACAACAGGAAGCGGAAGTAGGTGATATGGAGTGAATTGATGAAACCACAAGATCCAAAAGCCTTATAGATTTAATAAGGAAGACCAACCACCGAATCAATCGCAATATCTAGAGACTAGAAGAGGGAAAAGTATTGTGGTTTTGGACAGTTAAGTGAAATGTATTTTTATATTCAAACAGACACACTGGTGACAATAGAGGGGGATGATTTAGAAATTCAATAAGGTTCTTTACTAAATCCTTAACTAGTCTAGTATCCGGCATCATGCCCTGCTATTTTTAAAAATTCGTAAAATTCTTTGACTTTTCATTTTCCCTCGCCTTGATTAAACATGTATGGTGTTTTCATATGCTTAATGAAGGAATCTGTATCTGCTGACTGAAAAAAAGTGCCTATCCCCTTTAGATCTTTGCGACTATGACGCCTATATAGATACCCTAGAGATACCCTAAAGTGTAAAATTATGTTTATCTTATGGTATGTAATCTTATAGGTAAGTTTGTATAAAAACAAATACAATATCTGTGAACGGATATGTCATACAATTACACCCATTCAAACCTTGAGTATATCTTATATCAACAATATCCGGACCTTCCAAATTACAACCATTTCCTACACCTATTAACATGCTTCAAACAATTATAACAAACAGCTCATTATAGGTTTTTTATGCCTATTTCACCCAACTTTGGATTACTCTGGATCAATCAATTATGTATTTTCTGTGATTTTCTCTCCGCCCAGTATTTCTTTATCCCCTCTGATCTTCTGTTCCTTTCTTCATCGGAGCTTTTTATTATACAGTTTATATATATTATATTTTTAATTGAAATATTTTTATTTTATTCAATTACGTTCTTTAAATAATAATCATGATATTACATGGATCAGGCCCTGATGACCTAGATATTTTAAAAGTTGCTCTGATCTGTTCATCACTCCCGATATAACTCACCAGTGCCAGTTTGGTTATGAAAATATATTTCACTTAACTGTCCCAAAACTACTGTTTTCTCTCTTGAGTTGATAATTTTTTTGGTTAATAATTTTTATTAACCAAGTAAAATAATTAAAATTTAGAGTACCACCACAACCCGTTAAGGGATTGGATTCAGTACATTGTAGTCTATACATTTCAGGACAACGGTTGTGGAGACTTAGCGAACTGGTTTCTTGCTGCCGATACCACCAATCTTCCGTCCACAGACCACTGCCCTAACCCGAATCCGCCAGATCACTCTCCAAGCCATCCTCCCACCTAAGCCTTGGTCTAACACTTAGAGGTTGACAAGTCGGTGCTTATAAACTCTTTAGGAATTTTAATTTAATTTATTAATTAATTTAAGCAATTAAGGAATTTTTTAGGAAATTTAGTTCGTTACCGGGCCCAATGACATTATAAGCCCATTTTTGCGACTGTATCACTTAATAATATTAATCGGAATTTCGCTAGATGTAATCCCCTAAGTCCTCCAGTCATCCCTAGGTCCTCTTTTAGTCCGAATATTCTATACCGAACACCTTATTTTTCTAATACTTTAAGACTGTTCATCCTTCAGATACAGCGATTACGTTACATATTTGTAAAGAAGAGTTGCAAGCATAATAGTTTAAAAGTTAAATTATATAATTTATGATTTTTTAAAAATTTATTTATTGATCTTTACAACTGTACTACAATAATACAACAAGTAAATAGGGTAAGTGATACATAATGACATGAGATAATAACAAGTAGAGAAACAAAATACTGGTAGTACTCAAATCACAAGTCCGACTAAGAAGGTAACGTAGCCATCTTCTTTTCAGACACCTCGAAGGATTATCGGCAATTGAAGAGGAAGCTAGGTTTGAAACTGGAGGGTTTGAGTGGGAGTGATGTTTGTTATGAAAGGATAGATACCGGGTTCGGGCCAAATCAGTTACAAATGGGACATTAAGGTCGTCATTAATGACTTTATTCTTAACAAAATAAGGAGCATTGAGGATTTTACGAAGGATTTTGGATTGTAGCGATTGGATACGAGAGGAATTCGATGGCTTAGTGGAGTCCCAAAGCTCTACTCCGTATAATTTAAGAATAAATACATTATTTTAAATTTTTTGTTACGGTACTCCGTTCATGTAAGCCATTCCGACATGGCACGTCCATATCTCCAACCATTTATTTTTTTCGTATCAACGTGAGGTGTAGTTGCTGTGCCTAGACAAGTCTAAAACTTCACACTTTGAGATTTACTTCCAAGGAGTTCGCACATGGAAAGTTGTTTTGTGCAATGCCATACCCGACGGTATGAATTTAAAAATATACAGCGACAAGGAGAAGTTGCAAGTCCGGCTCGATAGAAAATAAAAGGCACCCTTGACAGTTAATATTTGAATAAAACATGGACGTGACTTCCGTGGGAACACTTGGTTGCGGTACAAGGTTCCACTTAATACGTAAAGTTGTTTTTAGCTATAAAAATACTTTATGTAGTATATTTTTTTATTAAATACTAAGCTTCTATCATGTGTTTATAGATGTAAACAAATATATTATTACGATAAGAAAAAAAAATACTGTTTCTATAATTTCAAGATATTTTAAATATTTTCTTTAATTTCAGGAAGAAATGGTCCAGATGGAGGTCTAAATAGATTCACATACATTAAAAAATTATATATTATATTTGAGTATTGATTATTTACTATTTTATATTTATTTTTTATTAATTAATTATTTACAGACCATTTTTTATCCCCTTTAATTTATAATATCAACCGCTAATTATTTTAAAATATTTAAATTTTTTAAAAGTTAAGTTAAGGATTCATAATGGAATGATGGTAAAATAATATAACATTATGATGATTGATACTTCAAAAAATCCAGTTTAATATGTATTTTTACAGGGTTTCTATTAGGAGATGTAGGAAAGAACCAATAATAAAATATATTTAAAGTAGTATTCACACAGCCGAAAAATGAGTTATTAATATCATCTTTGCAACTTCCAAGGTGCACTAAAACAAGGTGGTAATAAAGCAACTTTCTATTTTCGTTTTTATTAAAATTGAAAAAATATATATAAAATGTTGGATACAAATTTAAAAACCAACTTGTATAAAAAAAAAATTAAAGAAGTAAAAGTCCAATATATGTTCCACTTACCAATTAAGAGAGCATCTACCTCGATAATAGTCGATTGAAACAAGACAACTTACCTGTAACAAACACAAAAGAAAAATAATTTATTAAATACAAATATGAAAATACATTTTTTAAAGAATGAATTAGATCTTCGAGAAAAAAAACCCTGCTTCCAGTCAATTATTTTATTCTTTATAAACAAAACGTTTCGACACTATGGTGTCATTCTCAATCATTTCCTTTTCGGCATTTTTTAAACTTTAAATAAAATAACAATAGGAAAAAAAGGAAATTATAAGAATGAATTAGTTGAACGTTTAATGATAATTTATATATTCATTTTATTTCCCTAGGCCAGCAAAGTAGTAAGATCTGCTACACTAAAGGGCAATAACATGTTAATAATTTAGAAATATAGGTATTCATTCGTACAGGCAAATATTAAAATAAAAAAAGATTAAATGTTCGTGATAACTAGAATCCAAAGATCTAATTAGAAAACTCTTCCATCCCCTGGAAAAATATCTGGAGTTTTGGAATTACTATAGCAATGATAAAAAAAAAATAATAATTTATTGTGAATTTGACTTCTAATATAAAACTGTAAAAGTAGTCTGACCCTATCCTAGGAAATCAGTATTTTTGAAACGATAACAATACAACAGTCTCGTAGTTCAGCATAATACTTACTCATTGGAAAATAATTATTACGGTTTAATGTATACTAAACCATATTAAAAAAATGTGCTCATGATAATATATTGATGTCATATTTAACCAAATTATTTTTAGTTGTCTGATATTAAATCAGGGTAGCACAGAGATATTGTAAAGGAAGTAGGATATTTAAGATATTTAAACATAATTACTAGACATTAATTACTATTAATTTTAGAGTTATAAAGGTGAAAAGATATTAAATCAGTCTTGATTTCTGATAGTAGCCTAAGAGCAGAGTGGCAAACAAATGACTTATTAATGAAATATATTACTACTGTTTGAAGATGAATTTATTGTAATAGCAAGTGTTGTATGACATAACTAGAAGCCGCAATGCTAAGAGATCGTCTTGCTCTGTTTAATGTTATTGAATGAATGATTGCTCTCAATAGGATTGCTTAATAATTTAGATTCATTATTTGCACCAAAAAAATTAATCTAGGTTATAACCTCAAGAGTTAACATGTCGTGTGACGAAAAGTTTAAATTTAAGAAAATTCATTTTATTTATTTTATTTCCCTTAAAGGAGGATTTAAAATAATAGCACATATATAATAATTGCCAAACGGTATTTGTATAATTTTTCAAATAAATATTTATTATTTATGAGGAAATGGTTGATTGGATATGGATCCTAGATAAATGTAAAGTGATCAGAGGATGGAGTCAATAAATTATACAAAATAATTACACTTATTTTATTTGTGCCTTTTTTAAATATTAAGATCAACACAAAGGCAGAGAGAAGAAAAATTCAACTGCAACTCATAACTAGTTGCAGTACACATTAATTACATAAAATAAGTCTAACTGCACCCTCTAACCATTTTACACGATTCGAAAATATTTGTTGTTACTATTTATTTTGTTGGAGCTCAGCGAATATATGTAGGGCTCAGTTTTTATGCTCAATGTTCTATGTTCTTCAATATTTCAATAGAAATGTATCAGCTCTGTTGGATCTACAGACCATTCTGGGGACCACCTAGGAGAAAAACCTGACAGTTGAGCCTTATCTCGGAACAATCACCTCCTTGCAAAACCGTTATCCTAGACAATACAGTACAGGGTGTACTATGTACTAAACCCAACAATATTTCATTGATGGTTTTGGAACAGGCTCTATTTTAATTTGTCGGTTCCATTCAAGTTTTAACTTATGAAAACAAACACGATTTAATATTAAAGGAAGGAGTATATTCTTAAATTTTCGTTCCTTGAAAAATACTCAATTTTCGTAATGTCACATCAAACTTTCTTTACACACTCAAAAATTATGGAATAAATAAAGTATTGATGTGAACATGATCTAACGAGGTCACTAGAGCGTTTTCACACAGCCAAAAAATTATAAGTTGGGCCTTAGTTCTTGTCATCTTGTCTTAAGATAGTTGCATATTCGTTTTCATATCATCATTTCAAAAAACTGAAATAAATAAAAAAAATCACAGAATCTCTAAAAATCCAGAGTATTATTCATCATGAAGAACAATGCTACAGTCAGCTGCGAAACCTAGTTGTTGGGGACACGAGATTAGTTCCATAGCTGTGTGGCAACTTTGGGAAAATAGTAACTTGGATTGCATTTTTGCATGAATATATTGACCTAAGTGTTTTTAGATCTCAAACGGAATCTATTCTATCATTATTTACATAAGTGTAAAATGGTTCAATCATTGTGTTATAAATCCCAATAGACACTACAATAGATAAACTATTTACTCTGTCATCACCTGTGATAGATGCATTAGGATCTGAAAACCCACTTAAGGCTAATCTGTCTTTATAAACTTTCTAAATTACCTTCCTGCATAACCGTTGACATAGGAGCCGTATATTTCTGACCAAGCAGAGAATTCAACACTCTTCATGGAGATAAGTGAAGTATTGAAGTGCAATGTCAAAAATGTCTTTATTGTCAAATTATATTAACTTAGCTAACATATATAATGATTAATTAAATACTCTAAGGACTACAGGCTAACAAATTCACTCCCATCATACTCTTTATATTTATTAAAATATATCAGATGCATTATACATATATAAAAAATTAGATGGTTTTAAACATGCACTATAAACATAATTTCTTACGCCATAAATCCATCTTTAAATATGAGTTCATAAATAGAAACTTAATGTGCAAAAATAAGATCTATTTATTGTTGAATAAAATTTATTTACGTTGCAATACAAAGAAGACCTTCCCCTACGAACTAGATTGTCTAGCGACTATGGACTAAACTATGAATTATGAACAATCATGACTATTCTACGATCTTATTCATCCATACTATACTCTGTTCTTTAATCTTCTCTTCTCTCTCCATTTTTACAACATTTTAGAGCTAATGTAAATACATATAGGAGGGGAGGGAAAGTTATAGAATTTACTGGGTTATAATCCCACAATATAAACATAATCGCTAGGATCATATAACTGAGGTAACTTAATTAACGAATTTGGATTACTCAAGTAGATAATCTCAACTTGGCAGCTGACTATAAGGTCGTCTAGGATAACCTCTTCATTCTGTTGTAATTGAAGTACTTACTCAAGAACGTTAGAATTAGAATAAGATAATGCAAATAATCATAAATACAAAATTTACATTTCAGATTTAGTAATGCATACATATGAAAAATACGTAAATTGAATTCCATAGAGGTTAAGAAAAACAAAAACATGAAAACAAAACAGAAAGAAGAATCGATATTTTCGAGAAGCGTAAAGTTGTTAATTTGTTCAGATATGCCTACATGAGCGTGACCACAAATCGAGAAGGCCTTTCGCCATAAAAATATGATTTCTTTCTATAGAAAGCGGCACTATTCCCAGTTCGGCTCAGTTCATGCACTGTTTAAGCTAAAATATGTTCTCTTTGGGGGGAAGGTAATATCTTCCAGTATTGCTACAAATTTAGAATATCTAACAAAATTCACGGTAATATACAGCTAGTAATACTAAACAATATAATATGCCAATTATATATTAATATACTAGTAATTCAATTCAAAATATTCGAACCATGTGTCTGCCAATAAAAAAAAAAACCTGATCAATGAAAGTGATCAAAAAGGAACATATATTATATGTAAAGGAGATAGTTGGGGGGTGCAGTCAATAAGTACACAGAATAAGTGATGAACTTATATTATGTGCCGACGTTTCGACCTACAGTGTAGGTCATCTTCAGGGCTAACAGAGAAACAAACAGAACAAAAAAATATAAAAAATGTACAGTAACAATAATATGGTGACAAGTAATGTAGAAAAATAAAATAGTGGCAGATATGAAGATAGAAAAAGAGACAGATTATAATAAAATAAAGATATAGACAGATTTAAAAAATTAATGATAATGAAAAAATTAAAATAGTGAAAGTAATGAATTAAAAAAGGGACAGATATAATAAAATTAAGATAAAGCCAAATATAACAAAATTATTGAAATAGTGCTAGATGTAATTATTGAAATAGTGACAGATAATGTGATAATGTGTGTGTGTAATAAATAGTGAAAATAATGAATTAAAATAGTGACAGATATAATAAAATTAAGATAAAGCCAAATATAACAAAATTATTGAAATAGTGACAGATAAAATTATAGAAATAGTGACAGATATAATGAAATTAGGATAAAGACAGATATGACAAATTATTGATAATGAGAAGCAAATGAAAATAATGACAGATATAATAAAGTAAGACAGATTTAATAAAATAAAGAAAATGAGCAGAGATGATAAATTATAAATAACGCATATAAAATAAAAAATAGAAAATAAATGTACAGAAAGGATAGTACAGTACAAAATACTAATATAAAGGAAAATCAAAAGGAGGAGTTAAACAAAAGAAACCAAAATGAGGATATTTACATATACATAAAGGTTGGAATACGAAGAATAAAGAAAAACTAGTAAAATAAAGGTATAAAATGTATGAAAAACGGACTTGTGTTACATGTTACAGAAAAGTATGGAACTATATGTACAATAACAGATGTGAATAATAGAATAAATAAATTATATAATTATAAATTTTTTTTTTTTTTTTTTTTTAAGGATTTTCTTCACAAATGAAGGTTTCCTCATCCGAATTCTTCTTTCAGCCTTCTCTTCCATTCGTCCCTGTCAAGCGCCTCCTCCTCCGTCATTCCATGCCCAGCCAAGCTTTCTTCCACTTTAGCTTTCCATTGGGTTCGAGGCCTTCCTCTCTTCCTCCTTCCCTCGGCCTCCCACTCCATGACCAATTTCGGGATCCGCTTACTGTCCATCCGTTTCACATGACCAAACCATTTCAATCTTCTTTCTTCAATGACCTCTAGTATGTTCTTTTTAACTTCCATTCTTTCCCTGATGTCGCTATTTTTGACATGTTCCACTCTTGATATTCGGGCAGATCTTCTCCAGAAGTCCATCTCTACTGATAACAACTTTCTTTCCTGAACTCTATTGAGGGCCCAGGTTTCAGAGCCGTAGATCATTATACTTTGGACCACAGCACTATATATCAGCTTCTTCGTCCTTCCCAGTATATTATTACTCCATAGGAGAGAGTTTAACATGCCAACTGCTTTCCTACCATTTGTTATTCTTTTTTCTACTTCCACATTTGTGGTCCCTCCGCTTTCCAGTATGGACCCCAAATAGCAAAACTGCTCCACTCTGTCCAAGCTCCCAATAGTTGGGTCGTCTGCTTCGCTCCTATCTGTGCACATATACTTAGTTTTTGTATAGTTGACGTTTAATCCCCACTGGTTGTATTGGTCTACCACTTTTCTAAACATGTAACTCGCATCTTCTTCGTCCTGGGCAATAATCACTTGGTCATCAGCAAATAGTAGATGGTATAAGTGAAAGCCGTTTATAGGTATACCCATCGGATTACATTTTTTGTTCCAACTTTCCAAGCAACCATCGATGAAAATCTTAAACAAGGTAGGGGACATGCAGCACCCTTGAAGAAGGCCCTTGCTATTGGGGAAATCCTCTGATAGGGAACTCCCAATTTTTACTTGGCACTTATTATTTTTATATATTTCTTTTATGATTTTTATAATTTCATTATTTATGCCTGCCATTTCCAGAGCTCTCCATAATAGTTTTCGAGGGATGCTGTCATATGCCTTTTCCAGATCTACGAATACCATATCTAGTCTTCTTGCTTTCGCTGTTTGCTTTTCTAGTAGTTGTCGAAGAGTAAATATGTGATCAATGCAAGATTTTCCTGTTGTGAATCCACATTGCTCCTCAATTTGTGTAAATCCTTCCTCCAATTTAGTTTTAATTATTCTACCCAGCAGCTTCGAAATCGGATTTGTCACACATATGCCTCTGTAATTGTCACATACTTTTTTATCTCCTTTTTTAAAAATAGGAGTAAGGTATCCCAGTTTCATTTCTTGTGGTATAATATCACCTTGCAGTATGCTGTTCATGAGGTCCGTGAGTAACCCTGTCACCCCACTGCCGCCATATTTAATGAGCTCAGCATGGATTCCTCCAGGCCCAGGGGCTTTTCCATTCCTTAATTTTTTTTGTTCCATCTCTAGTTCTTCTCGAGTGACACTAATTGATGTACCAGTGTAGGGGTCTGTTTCCTCTTCTACAAATTCCGTCCTGCTCTCATGCAATAATTTTCTATAGTGAGCAGCCCAATCATTCATTTTTATCATGTTCAATCTGGCATTCTGATTTTCTCCCTTCCTCATACTCTTTAACACAGACCATGCCTCAGATGCTTTCCCAAATCCCAACTTACTGTTTATTTTGGCACATGTTCTTTCCCAAAATTCATTCTTAGCAGCTCTTACTAACTTGTGCAGCTCTCTCCTTTCCTTCACATAAATTTTCCTATCCTCGTCTTTCTTGGTGCTAAGCCATTTCAAATAGGTTTGTTTTTTTTGTTCGGCTCTTTTTATAATATCCTCTGTCAGCCATTCCTGTCTCCTCATCTTTCCAATTTTCTCACCGAGCACCTCTGCAGCAGTTTTCTTTAACGAAGTCTTTAGGAAATCGTATTTTTCTGCAGCACTAGTACCTTTAAAATCACGAATCAATTCGTTTATTCTTTGTTGGAAAAGTACTTTGATGCTGTCTTCTTGTAACAAATCTACTTTATACTGCACTTCTTCCAACATGTCACAAGCCTCACTGGAATTTCTATCCTTTCCATTTTTTTCCAACCAAGGAAATGTGCAAATTGCCTTTAGCAAGTGATGGTCCGACCCACATTCAGCACCTCTATAGACTCTTACATCCTGAATCGTTATTGAGTTGCATTGTCTAGTCACAGCATAGTCAATTATGGACTTGAGCTTTCTGCTTTCATTTCGCCATGTGAATTTATGTATATTTTTGTGCTCATAAAAGGTATTTAAAATTTTTAGGTCCAGCTGGTCACAGATCTGGAGGAACCGGTCCCCGTTGTCATTCCGCTCTGGTTCTCCAAAATTACCAACAACCCTACTACTGCTATCTCTGCCTACTCTTGCGTTCATGTCACCTAGAAGAAAAATTTCTTTCCGTTTTGGGATCTGTTCGATAATTTCCCTTAGGTCCTCCCAAAATTCGTCCTTAGCCTTGCCATTTTGATCATTTGTCGGGCCATAGGCGCCAATGACAACTATCTCTCTCGCGAAAAGAGTGATATTCATAGTGATAATTCGTTCATTTATCAATTCCCAACCTGTGATATTGTTTTTAAATTTTTTGTTTACTAGGATGGATACTCCAGATTTAGCTCTCACATGCTTTTCGACTCCTGACCAGAGGTGGATGAACCCGTCTAGCTCCTCCGTACCTTTCCCTTTCCTTTTGGTTTCTGATAGGACTATAATGTCCATATTAAATTTCTTAATTTCTATAGGAAGGTTTGGTAGCTTAGTGGCCAGTCCTTGAATATTCCAACATCCCATGTTGATTGTCCGTTTCCGCGCATTATGTCGTCTCCTTTTTTGACTTTCCGGTATCCGAGGCTTATGTTTTGGTCTTTTAGCATTTTTCGTTTTTTTACTGATGAGTGAGGAGCTGGCCCACTGCATCACCCCCAACCTGGAGGACCAGAGAGCTTTATTTCGGGGACTCCTACCCCTAGACGGGTTGCCTTCACTGCGGCTTAGAGCCCCATCTGCCCTCAGAGTACCATTTCCTGCACTCTGGCGAGTTATACCGCTCTGACTCGGTACCGCTTCCGTTGGCCTACCTTTAACAGGCGTTTCCCAGGGGGCCCCACGAGGAGGTGGAAGTCGGCTTTGCCCCCCATAAATAAAATTTATAAATTGACTAAACATTTGCTGATTCGTTTTTCCAATATTTTAAAGGCTTTGTTTTCGGGATTTGTTCTATAGCACCCTTTAAAAAGTCTTATTTTTAATTTGAAAACTATCGATTACCGACATAAAACTACGAAATAAATAAATAAATATCATGCTTTTAATAAAGTTATATTTTGTAAAAATTATAAAACGGTTTGATAATGAATATAAAAATGTATTTTTTTTTAATTGCTTTATTACTTAATCCATGAGAAGATCTTATAACTGGTTCTAAAGAAGTAAAAAGACCAAGAAATAAAAATGAAATTAACAATAGGAGAAGTTAGTTAAAACATAGGGCTATATTTTTGATTCTTAATAAGAAGGTCCAGCTTCCATTGGCGCTTAAGCCAGTGACGCGGCTGGGAAAGGGCGCACGGGCATCCCGGACTCTTGCTTTGCCCCCATTCCTGGGGAAGAAGCTTAGTTCGGGGACCTCAAGTAAATTGTAAATATTGTAATTATGGTATGAATGTGAGAAATTATTTTATTTTTCTTATCAAGTATTTATTTTGTTTTTATCACCAGCATGTATACTTTCTATTTATTATTATAATTTTTTTATTATTATTTTATTTTTTTATTGAAAAGTGGCAGATTGTAATATTCCAATAAAGTTCATGTCTTTATTACTAAAAAAAAAATAAGAAGGTTTTACATTCGTTACTGAAACGTTTATTTGTTTGTTTATGTAGGGTCACTCTATTCACCTGTGGAAAATGCTACAATTGGAGTCCTTTTAGTTTTACTAATTACTTTTAATTTTGCCTATCCGGATTACTGTATGTTACACTATCTTGGACATTAGATGTACCTAAATATATAGGGTCAGGGGCATTGAGCAGGTAGTTTATATGTTCCATAGGATCGGCGCCTTTACTCTTTCTAACGAGACAGGACGGCAGTCGTTGGCAAGAAACGGGCAACTACATGTTGACTGTCACCTACAGCAAAAGGTCCCCCCTTTTCTTTCTTTGTATGTAGATTTATAAGTTGTCTTGCAATTATGATCAGCACACAATAAATATAATGCAATTCAGTTAAATGAAAAGGGATCTTTATTTAATAAACAACTCCTGGTCAGTCAACAAAGTTAACCTTTCGAGAAGAGAGAGATATGTCTCTTATCCATTAATGATATAGAATTACTACTTATTAAGTTTAACGACCTTAGGGTGGCATCCCATTTTTTCATTTAAACGTTATTCAGATCAAAGGATCTTACTAGGATCCTTTAGATCATTGCTTAGATCAGATGTAATTAGGATAGTGATCTTCAACGAGTAACGGACTCTACGAAGGCTCGAGACACCATAAGTTTCTCTTGAAGGACATCATAATACCCATTAAAAATCTTAAGAATAACTGGCGGGCTACAGACCCACGATTCTGGGCATATAAGGCTCTAACCACTACACCACAGGTGGTCCTAATCGACCATCCTTTTGTGATACTATGACTTGATCATTTTAAATTTCATATTGCTTAAAAGTATTTTAAAAATGAATAGCGATTAATTCTTTAAGAGAAACCTTCAGTAGAGTGTGACGTTTCTCGTGAAGGCAGCTAATAGTGTAATGAATAAGCAGTCGAAGCTCAATTAACCCTGACGTCACGGGTTAGTGTTCACAGTTAAGAAGAGAAAATTGCACTCCAAATTGAGATATAGAAATGATTTCTATTTTATTTTTTATAATTCTACATTTTTCTAAACCAGTCACATTTAAGTTTGTAACAGAACCGTGGCGGGACTGGCCGTAAATAAGTTTCATTAAATCATTTAGTCGAGCGATCGTGGGGCTGAGACCGTCAAGGATGCTGAGGTGGCGTCTAGACGGTGGCCAGCGTTTTTTTTTTTATATTTTTTTTTTTATATTTGTCAATAATTTGGTTTTATTATTAAATAAAAATAAATATAGTCATTTTATTTATATTGCTTAGTTCTTAGTAAGAGTACGTTCTCCTAATTTTCTTTATTCTTCTTATGTGTTACTATTCTTTCCTTCCTTTCACAACCCCATTCCCTTCCAAATAAGCCGGGGGTGTTACAAGTTATATTAGTACTTCGCTGCCATTCTCATCAAATCATTATTTTTTCTAAATATTTTTATTTTGAAGAGAAAATATTTGGCCGCTATGGAGAGGTGGACGACCGGGGTTCGAATCCCCGCCAGAGCAAATCTTTTCTCCTGAAAATAAAAATATTTAAAAATTAAAACAATTAATAAAAAAAACATCCAATTTTTCTTATATGGGCGATTCCTTTCTAACAGTGTTCTCACTGGTTATCCATTAACAGTCTATTTATAATTTTTTTTTAATCAATATGATCTTCATGAACATATTTCATCACTTCTTTCCTATAAAATAGCTTGCAGTTCACAGAATGTTTTCTGTTTATCATTTATCGTTAATCGTCAGTGCTGTTTCATATCCATTTCTAGAATTTACCTGTCAATAATTTTTTTTTGTCACTATAAATGATCCAAACTAATTAATCCATAAATCTATACATGTCCAATTTATAAATAAATTTAGTAACTTTTCAGAAGTATTTTAACCTAATTTATTTTATATCACTACCGTGGATGAATTAGTCAGTACTGTTGCACGAAAAAATTTGATTATCATTATCGATAATTTGATTTTGTTACCGAGATACTATCGAATTCCTCGAACTTTTTTTTTCCAAGGGTTTCCTCAAATTTATGTTTTCTTCAACCAATTGAACAATTTTGTCCTGTCTTGTGCATCTTCCCTCCCGTGCTTACTCTCCTGATTTCCTTCTACCAACATTTTTCGTGGACTTTCTCGCCTTTTCCTCCCTTCAGTTCTCTAATTGAGAATTAATTGGGGAATATTTGTTCCATCATTCTTCGGAGGTGATCATACCATCCAAGTCTTTTTTTCTCTATATCATTGAGTAGATTTAGTTGAGTCAGTACCATTGCACGGAAAATTTGAAATTTGATTATCATTCTCGATATTTTGAAGTCGTTGCGAAATCCTATCGTAATCCTCGTACTTTCATTTTTATAAAAAAAATAGAGTGATGATTTGCTATAAAAAAAAGACTAGTTATAGGATGTAAGAAAAGTCAATATATCGTCTCTGCCATTTCCAACTATCCAATATGAAAATCGATACTTTTGAGGAGAATTAAAAAAAAGCTTCAAGGTTCAATAAAAATTAGTGCCTATAGTCAAACCACTGACATTCGTTTTACATTGTTTTTGTGTCTGATAGATGCCTCTATATGAATTTTATATCAATTAACAATCCTAAAGCAACTGCTATAAGTCGAAAACGAAAACTGTGTTTTTTTTTATTTCCGATACTTTTCGATGGCAGGGACGATATGTTATATATTCATATAAATTAAACATAAAACTTATCAACCTGCACAACTATTCACTCAGAATTAGTAAAGACTATAACGAACATAAGGCTTTGTATGGGTTGTAGTGTCGTTAATTTTGTTTATTTTTTTAATGAAAAAACACAAAATAATGAATGACGAGAGTTTATGATAGTTATTACTTCTTTTCAAAATACTAAGTGCCTCAAGACGCTATTGTATATACCGAGACTTATGGAGCTGTTTTCTCTTCTACAAAGCTAAGAACTTACAATAGACTTGATAGGATGCACTGAGGCAAGCGGAGAACACCATTGAGAAAGACATAATTGCATTTCCAGTCACGACTTTGTGTTGGCCAATAATGGTTGCAAAGCAGGTCCATGTGTGTATTGGATTCCAGTCTCGAAGTTCAATAACTCACTTTAAATAAATTTCTGTGACTAGATTATTAATATAATGATTAGGTTTATTACCTATTATGATAAGATTTATTAATAATTATTAGGTTTATTTAACATAATTCTATGCAGTTACGGATAATTGGACGATGCTACCGTGGGAGACCCATTATTTGCTATCAAGATATAAATAGGATAGGGATCTTAAACGAGTACCCGACACCGTACAGGCTCGGGAACCCTATTTACGTCTCTTCTGAAAGACGGTATAAAGAAGGATTTTTTACTCTCTCTTAAAATTCCTAAAACCACCTGCCGGGCTCTGAACCCGCGAACTTGGGCTTGGTAGCTTGTTATGCTAAACACTAGACCACAGGTGACCCCGTATAATAAAGGTTAAAATAATTTATTATGAAGTTCATTATTTAAAATAACTTTAACCAGTGATTAATTATTTACTGTCATAAATAACGACTCTATTGGATAATAAGGCATACATCTGCAGAAATACTTTCTTCCTTTTATACTTACATATTCCTGCGAATTCTCGACCATGAAGAAAAAAGAGTATACGAAAAGTAAAATATATGAATGAAAAAGAGTTTGGAGATGCATTTCCTTCGGAGATCTAAGGTGAGAATAGAATACAACAATAAGAGATACAAGAATAAGAGAATACGGAATAGAAAAATAAGAATGAACTTCAATGAAGCCTTTGGAGACTGCCATTAAGGCCAACTACGAAGTTAAGGTCATGTGATTAGAATTAATGAAAGCAGAATGGCAAGAGCAGTCAATAAGACACTGATGGTCGTAGACGAAGAGGTAGTACAAAGTGAATATGGAAGAAAGGGATAAATGATACCTATAAACCAAAGGATTAGAGAGAGGGATGTTAGACTCATTTTTTCCACAACAGCGGTAGGAAAAGGTATGGTGAAGAATCCAAGGGGGGTCCTTTTTAAAAACATATTACCGAAAATAAGCGTTTCCATTTTTAAAATTTTTTTTTTTTAGGGAACTTTTTCATAATATATGAATATACATGTTTAACGCCGCGTTATCCTAATATGGCTGGCTAATCATACGATGCTACCTTGGGTTGTCCTAACTTTTGCCTATTCATGAATAAATAGGTTAGGGATTTTTAACGAATACATGACACCGCAGAGAATCAGTACCACCATTTTACGTCCTCTCCGAAGGATGGTATTACTTCCTTTAAAAAGATCCTTAGGCCACCTGCCGGCATGTGACCTTGAGCATAGAAGTTTGTTGTTAATTAAATTGTTTTTATTAATAACTATGAACAAAAATGTAGTCAGTTTACGCAAATGAAAGATGATTTCCTGTTCAGATAAAAACCTAAATAATTAGAATAGTCTGAATAAGTATTTTGATTCTTTTAAAGTATATCTGGGGAGGCGGGTGGAGGCTTATATTTGATTTTAAATTTCGCTTTCGCACTTTTCTGCTCATATTCAACTCTTTTTGAATAACTGAAAGTCACATATAAATGTTTCTACTTTTCTTTTTAATATATTCTTTTACAATACTTACACTAGAAATTAAAACTTTTATGGATATTCAACAATACTGACGGTTTAAAGAAACTGACGGTAAAATAGCGGTTAATGATAAAATAGTTAATCGAAGCTTTAGTTTAATATTAAATATTATTTCAGAGGAGGTAATAAATTTAGTTTTGAAAGAAATTCGCTATGCGAAACATAATCAATAATGATATTATTATAATGAAATCTTGAACTGAAATTCATTGAGTTTTGTACTGAAATATTGAGCAAAGCTTTCATTTTCTCATCGAATTTACAGAATCAAGGTTCCCTGAGATCTTTATCTTCAATTCCCAGCGCCTGTAGTAAGACCTTTTTTTGAACTTTTATTTTTGATTCATTTATTCTTGATAATTACCCTTAGTTTTTGTTGAAATATCTTCCTAGGCTTATCATAAAAGTTATAAAAAGATCAAATATACTTTTATAAATTGTTTTTTTATTCATTTAACGTCATTTTATCATTTTTTTGAAAATTGATTTATTAAAATTTACAACTTTATAATAGAATACCAGGTATCATTAGAATAGGGATTTTAAACGTGTAGGCTTAAAACCTCCATTTTACGTCCCTTCCAAAACACAGCGTGTACATTTAAGGATATAAATATTTATTAGAAATCGAAGTTTTGACCTATATTGTAGGTCTTCATCAGCGCTTTTAATCTCCTTCACAATTATAATTGGCTATTAAACCCTGATGAACACATGTAATATGGATCGAAACGTTGGTTTCTAACAAATAGTTCTTACTATTTGAGAAGTTGTTTTTTCCTCCATATAATTATATGGCTAGCCAAAACTTGTTCGACATATAATAATAACAATAAACTGAACTATACAAACAGAAACCGCCGTACTGTTTTATATTATGTTTTTAATAGATTTTTTTTCTTAAGAGTATATAAAGTATTTTATGTATTTTATAGAGCTTATTATTCATTTGACGCCACTTTATGCTGATATAGCTAACCGGGCGATACTACAGAGGGAGTCAGTCCTAAAGACTTTGCTATCCAGGTATAACTAGGATAAAAATCTTTAAAGAGTACCTGATATCGTAAAGGATCGGCAATCCCATTTTACGTCCATTCTGAAGGCATAACTAAGGATTTTTTACTCGCTTTAAGCAATTCTAAATTGTTACAATCTAAACAATTGTATAACATTCGTATATCACAATAGTAAGAAGGTTAAGGTTAAGGATTAATAACTGTCCTTTAGAATTTGCAAAAATAATCATAGTAAAGAACAGAAGTCCACTAATTGAATTTTAGAAATAATAAAGACGTACGTACATAGCAACCACTTGAAGTAAAATGTTTATAAATTGGATAGATTGGACAAGGATGTTTCATAATGTTTACTTGTTGTCAGCAATATAAACTTCCTTGTCCTCCCCTCTTCCTTTATATGTATATGTACTAGCTTAAATAAGGAAAGAAGATAAGGTAGGAGAGTCGATAGTAGAGACGTAGTAGATAGTTTATAGTATGTAAGAGAGTAGTGACTAAGTTAGATGTAGTCCGTTGTCAATAAGTTATAGTGGTAGTCTATGTCAACTAGTTAGTTCAAAAGAGCGTATTATAATGACATAATGTTCAATAACTCAATAAATCTCGTATTTCTCAGGAGTCCTCCACTGTTCGTCAACTATATGAAAGACCCAATAATAAACATTGTACATTGATCATGGAATGACAGTAGCTATGTAGCGAACGTTTTTTTTTTCTAATGCCCTACCCGAAAACTGGAACAGTTAACGAAAGAAACGGGAACAATATGAGAACTGGATACGTGGCATTGAGAAGTGAGAAGATTGGCCTAACTGTGAGGAGTGGCAGGCTGTTACCTCCGATGGATTCGTTACGAACTGGCCCCTTTTATACTTTGATCGTTTCACGTTCACCTCTAAATATTGAAGAAAAAATATAATAAAAAATAACTTAAGTAGAGCTGAACATCCTACAAAGGTAAGTAGTGTACACGGTGAAATGTAAAATCGAGAGTATTAAAAAAAAAAAAATCCAAAAAATACTCCAACGCACATCTCCCAACTAAGAGTTATTATAGCAGTGCCTATATATTTGTTTAAAACTTGTTAGATTGGTTATTAATTTTGTTAACAGCTAAGAATAGATTGTGCGATTGTGCGATCAGCCTATACAAAGTTGCTACTCTAAATGGGAGGAAAACCTGGCGGTTGTACGTAATCTAAGCCAAATCACATCCTTGTACCACCTCGAGCTTAGAAAACTAACAGCAACGGAATATTCTAAAAACATAAATGAAGGTATTATGATATAAAGCGTTCAGGATTAAAAGCGTATAGCTCCGAAATTTAAAAAAAATTCTTTAGATAAGCGTTGCTTTATGATCTAGCGTTGGGCGATAGTCGTTAGCACTACACAATAAAGATTAACAGACGAAACCATAAAGCGTCACGTTGATTGTCATTGTACAGAGGGGATTAGTTGGTACATCAACACTATTATCTTTCATACTGTAGGCTGAAATCTATCGAATGCTATGGATAGTTTTTCGATACCTGCTTCCTTTTTTTCCAAATCTATTCAATAAAGAATTTCAACAAATTTAATTTAATTAAATTACCTACTTATTATTTGAAATTTGCAGGATTATAAATTATAAGATTATATAAAAATATGATAAAAAAAACTAATGCATTTGAATTTTAAAAAAGTATTTACAATTTACATGTTTACAATAACAATGAACAAATCAAACCATCAGAAATGAAAAAAAATATCGAAATAGTTAATTTCAAGAGTCAAATGCGCTCCTTGAGCCACATATTTCCCGAAAGAAAAACTAGCATTTCTAATGGAGCATTTAAGAATTCTAGAAAAAGATCCTGTAGAAGTGTGACACTACGTGCACTATCCAACATAATGTAATTGGTAATTTCGGAGAATTAAATAAAGACACGTCCGGTCCGGCATCAAAGTTATATAGAATAGAACCCTTGAGATCTAGGAATTCCGAGTTAAATTTCAAAAGAACTCGACACTGGACAGAGACAGATCAGCATAATTCCGAGCGTTTCAAAACTTGGTAAAGTAGATCCATAGATAGGGTAAAAAAGATCCATAGATAGACGACACTATCGATAGTGACCAACGATAGGCATAACCTATCGATATATCGATAGTAACAATCGACTATCGCCAACCCTATTGTGGTCCCTTAACATGAGGTTCAGAATAGGAATGAAACATGAGTTTTGAACCTTAAGTTTTGCGAGTATAAAGCCTTGCTTGACTTAACTTGCGAACATACGAAAAAGTAAATTTTTAAAATTTGGAATTACCTGCATTTAATCCTGAGTGCTTCATACAAGAAATGAATTAATTTAAAAGGGGACCACAATAAGCCTACGTAATATTGGCTGGAGATGGTTTTATTTTAAAATATGTAACATAGGCCCCGATAAATATAAGTTTATACCAAGATAAATATAATTACTCTATCAATTTATGTGTTATATATTAAGATTTGTAGTTTCGTCTGTGAGTTTTTATCTTCAAAATAAAGATTCACAGACGAAACCACAAAGCGTCACGTTGATTGTCATTGTACACAGGAGATTAGTTGGTACACCAACACCATTATCTTTCTACAAAGGAGTATGTACGATATCTGATGTATATATAAAAGTCGATGTCATGAAGGCGAGTACAATAGGTAGGTGACAAAGAGGTGCGGAAAAGAAAGCGAACGACAGATAGAAGCGTAGTTTAGATGCAATGAACAAAGGAGGCCATTTTTGGCCTTTAGTAATAGTATGTATTGTTTTGCTTTTATATATTTTTTTCATTCTTATGAATTATTTACAGTGTTTTTCTTTTTAATTTTATTTACAACCTAAGCAACCACAGCATGGTTCTTTATACCGTCTGCCGGAATTTTGATTAAACTAATAAATAATAACAAAACTGAAAATGAATTAAATTGCCTTAATTACTAATTAAATTCTGAAATTAAAAATTGTCTATTTCGACCTGTATTTCTTACAAAATTATATAAACCTATTAAATTCTCCCCATTCATAATATCTATTAGTTTTTGTCTTGAGATCAGTTCATGTTTTAAGTATATTTTCTATACGATTTTAAGACGGAACACACTGCCAGGAAGTGAAAACTAATTTCAATTTCGTTCCAATTACACACTGAGCTTAGCTGTATATTTTGCGAATCAAATGGTTTGTAATTTGGATTCAGAAGTTCCCCTCTGCATTAAATAACTAAGCTAATTTTTTTGCTGCTTTCAAATGGCTAAGGTAATCTATTGAATATATATATTTACTCTTAATTAATTTAGGTATATCTTTTCAAGATGTGGTTTAATATTTTTCAAACTTACAAAGTTGTGCATGCATCTTCAATTTTAGAATGACACATTGTCACCATTAAAAAAATACAGTATTGTAATTTGAAACAAAAAAATGTATTTAGTAAATAAAAAAAAAGTTAGACTTTACAAATTATACAACTCTACCTTGTAACAGTATGTTCTTAACGTTCCAGTAGAGCTACCCCGAAATCATTCCAGAAATTTATGTGTAGTTAAGAAATTATTTTATATTTCCATCCAGCTAGTCAGCTTACTAAAAAATGAGTAGTCACTGAGTACTGTATCGAGATGTTAGCTATTCATTCGCATTAAATAAAGTAATGGAAGGCTTTTTGGTTTTTATTATTTTGGGTTTGTGATACGGATAAAAAATGATTTATCGTTTATAAGAAAAAAAGGTCACTCCATGTTGCTTCTTAAAAATAACAGTCCTAAAATCGAAATAATTGAAAGAAATTATACGGATATGTCGTGGTAGTTGCTTTGTTTAATTCTGACATGAGAATTGAAAGAGAAATACCTTTAAAAATATCAGTGGTAAGAAATTACTTAAATAAATAGATAAATATTTGTAAAAGATTTAGGACAGAGAAACAATGAATAGAAACAGAGAATTAAATGAAAATACCGAATGCTAAATATTTCATATATTGTGTAATAAATGCTATGAGTTCAGTAATTAGTACCAATTATTGTAAGGCTATTATTTATCTGTATATCTATCTATCTATATCTATATACCTACAGCTATGACTCCTTAAGTTGTTAATTGATAACGATTGCAGGGATAAATTAATGAAAGAAGAATTTTTTTCATTGGTACTGATAGTAAATGGAGTTCATGATTAAAGGAGAAAGAAGAAAGTTCATTAATAAAAAGGAAGTGATAAATTAAAACACGTAACATTAACGTTGTACGCAAAGGAAATCCTGTAGATAAACAATGGCCTTCTTCTTCATTCACTGTAAGAGGCCAAGTTCATGGGAATCGGTTAATATCTGGGTTAACTGTTTCATCGTCTTGTAACGAGAATATATCTAGAACGAAATATACTTATACTCCCTGCAAATTTATATATTTATATTGATTATAATATAAATTAAAAAAAAAATCACAACTCATTAAGGGTCTTGGGTTCAATACATGGTTGAGAGTGTACTGCTTTTAAGACAGCGGTTACGCAGAGTTTTCTGAAATTACGTTCGACAGATGGACTTTTACCCGATTAAGAGTACCCACTTTATAGAGGCTGAGTGAGCCCAATAGGGTCTTAAGGTCTCAAAGGGTCCTTGCAAGACTTTCAACAGCTGGTTTTGAATTCAGGACTTTTAGTAGAGCAACACATTGCTGTATACAAAGTATACTGTATACTCTGAGCTAACCCGAATTAGTAGTACCGAAGAGGGATAGAAGAACGTTCAACCTCAAAATGAAAAATACAATGACGCTAATTTATGAAATTAAGTAATTTTTTTTTAAATTTATTTATTGATATCTACAACTGTATTACAATAATACACGTACAACAAGTAAATATGCTAAGTGATATATAAAGACATGATAATGACAAGTAGAGAAACTACCCACTGGTAGTACTCAAATCAAAGTTCAAGTAAGGAGGTCACGTGGCCATCTTCATCTATGGATGAGTTTATTCTTAACAAAATAAGGAGCATTGAGGATTTTACGAAGGATTTTGGACTGTAAGGATTGGATACGAGAGGAATTCGATGGCTTAGTGGAGCCCCTAAGCTCAACTCCGTAAGTCCAAATAGGTCGTATGATGGTCATGTAGATGAGTCTTTTGTAGTTAATTGGGAGCTTAGAGCGTTTGTCTAGTAAGTGTTGAAGTAGCCTGAAACGTCGTGCGGTTTCTTGTCTTTTCAGGCTTGTATGAGGATTCCAGGTTAATCGTTGGTCAAGGTGCAACCCTAAGTATCGGATCTGTTCTACAGGCACCAGAGGGATATTATTAAAGGATACTGAAGGGCAGGAAGTCATTGGTTTACGACGTAAGGTAAAAGTGATTTGATGCGATTTTTGAGACTTTATTTTAATTCTCCAGTTTTGACACCATTCTTCAAGATCAGTGATATGGGATTGGAGGCTTTGGGATGCAATAACTGGATTGGTGTTGACTGATAATACACATGTATCATCAGCATACGTGATAAGGATAGTATTAGGATGAGTTGGGATGTCAGCTGTATAAACTGTATATAGGATTGGACCAAGGACTACCTTGAGAAATTAAGTAAAGTGGGGTCAAAGTTTCATTATTGCATCCTTTTCGTTAATGTCAACTATTTTAAGGGTGGTTCCATCGGTATACGAGTATTACTCCCAAATTCGTGAAATATTTATAATGATGAGAGGGTATTTAAAAGCAACAGGAGTTTTATAATAGATTTTTATAATCAGAATTAAACTCAGACAATACAACAAAGTTATGAGAAAATATCTGATCATTCCGCTTTGGTTAGTCCACTGAACTGCTTACAACCCGTTGAATATACAGTAGTAGCTATGGTAGTAGAGAATCCATATGTTTAAGAAAAATTAAATTTTCTAAATTACTTTTAAGGCCGGTCCAGATGCTACGTTTTGCACATCCTTATGTCCTCACAGTCTTAAGACGGAATGAAAACGTTGCGATTTGTAAAGCGTCTACATGGTACAGAGATGTCTGTATATTTCTTTCAGTTTTGTGCGATAGCGGTCATGACGGAGGTACTACTCTGCTCAATTTTGGCATGGTGTATTGTTAAAAAAAAGGTTGGAATCTCTCAGAATTACCCGGCGTTCAAAGTGGTCACGGAAGTGGCTTCTAAAAAGGCAGTACTTTTCCCATATTATATTACTGCATGAATTGCGTGATGAACCTAATGATTGGCGGAACTACTTGAGATTGGACATAGACACATAACTTATGTACTGTAATTATGACACTAATTAATTTATTGTCACCTGACGAATTGAAACTGAGGAAAAATGAATCGAAAACGTTTTTTTTTTATTGCTCGTATAATTTGCTACAATTCACAAAATAAAAATGCTGTACCAATAGACCAGTCTCTAATTAAAAATAATCGTACAAATTTAAATATATCTGTGGAGAATCATAATTTACAATGAAAAAAAAACTTCCAACAGAGAGAAAAAAAAGTAATAATGATAAAATAAACAAAAATCGTAACTATACATTCTTAGTAACTTATATATATTCTTATATATATATTCTTAGTAACTTATATATATAAATATATATATATATAAAACAATAACAATGAAATGAAAGAAATTGGTATCCTACAATAATAACTGTTTTGTTCGTTTATGTACATACCGCTTTGTATTATTTTTGTATGGTTCCCAATATTTTTTATAAGTTGGTTTTTATTGTTTTTACACTTAAAAAAAAATGTTTGCATAGTTTGTTGATAAATATATTGATGCAAGGTATACTTAATTCTGTATGCATAATTTTAACTTTAGTGCCATATGCATAATTTCCAGCAATTCTAAGAAATTTTTTCCAATATTTTTTGGAATATTTGTAATTTTTTGTAATTAGTTTTAGATTTGTAACTAAATATTGGGTATGCGTATGTTAGTATAGGTCGTAAGCAGGCTTCATATAATAATAACTTATTATCTGTGCTTAAACTCGGAAAACGGTGCTGCCGCCTATATGCGCCGACTTGTCCGCACAGTTCATGGACATATGATCTCTAACTCAGTTATCGCTGCCACTCCACCGTCTTCGCGCCGGATTCAAAACGGCGCAGTTTTCCAATCTACACCCAACGTTTTATCTACAACGTGTTGAACTGTGCAGACAAAAGGTTGTACAAAATGCAACGTCTGGACCGGCCCTTAGAAAAAACAATTATATATTTTCATTAAATTAATTCCATAAAACAATTTTATAGACAAATGATAACCTAAAGCCTTAGAATATCTTGAGTTATCAGCGAAACAAGAAGAGTTGTAGACCACTTCTACGGAAAAAATGCGTCATGGAAGAAAGAAACTTTAGTATCCTGGATCATCCTAAGGAATGTGACAGTCCATCCAGGAAATCTTTCTCCAGAACTGACACTGGAGCGAAGAAAGAAGCATCCTTTTGTAATCTGAACCTTCTCTCGTCGAATACCAACTATTGCGTTTTTGGGGTTTCAGATCAACCTCAGATTCAGTGAAAGTGAACGGAAATATCGTTTTCAAGATTTTTGATAGTTTCATTGTAAATATTTAATTTCATTGTCATTATTATAAAGATAGTAGTGAGCCATTTAAAAAAAATAGTTTCAGGAAAAGTAACAATAATTCAAAATAAAACGTAGAAGAATGTAAGACTAGCACTACCAATACTCAGGAAGATAATTAAATAAAAATGACTAGCTGTTTAAGCTAAATGGCTAATTAATAAAGTTTTTCTCCAATTCTACGAGAAATTCAATGTGACCTCTACCCGGACAACTTTCTTCCGTGATTCTTGATATTATCAATGTCAACAATTATCATTCAAAAATGACTAGCGTTTGATTTTGATATATTTTAATTCAATACTGTACCTCAGAGGTAAACTATCGTAACTGACATTTTTCAAACTTTACAGGAGAGCAGTTGTAATGTTAAATTTTCCTTTTTATTGTTGTTCACGGTTTTCAATGATAATTAGAAGTCATCATTGATCTTCTTCTTGATGACCTCTAATTATAATTGAAAACCGTGAACTACAATAAAAAAGAAAATTTAACACTAAAACTGCTCTCCTGTAAAGTTTGAAAAATGTCAGTTAGGATAGTTTACCTCTGAGGTACAGAATATATCCATGCGTATACCATTTCCGATTTCCTTCAGCTCAAAACCTTTGCACACTCCTATAATACACATACCAGGCTCTTGGATCTATATATATATACTATGCCCCATCGAACCGCAGCTTTGACAGAACTTATTCGATCTTCGTCCCTGTGGAATTGAATACTTTCTTCCAATCGTCATTGCAGTAATCTTCTGACCTTCGAATCCCGTTTATTTAATCACCTCAGATCCGTACTACCCCCCTCAAAATTTTTGAAATAGTGGTCCAGTTTTATCATCAAAATTTGTAAATCGGTAGATGCGTTTTAATTTTTTTTTAAATCTCGCTCTTCACTTAATTTATTTTATTTTTCGTTGTATTATTTTTAAATCGTCTATCATCTATTATTGTTGGGTTTTTTCTTAATTTTGTTTTCATAAAATTTGTATGTAGAAATATTTATTGTTCTCTCTTTTACAATAATAGTTATCTTTTTTATATTTGTTTCCATACTTTTGATTTGTTACAGACAAATAATTCATAATTTATTTTCATTTAATTAATTAATTAGTTTTTAACAATATTTTACTCTAAGACATTCTATTTCAATTGTTATCAGTTGTATATACATTTAGCATCACTTTATGCTGCTAGGGCTAATCAAACGATGCTACTGAGGGAATCCTAAATTATGCTAATCGAGGTATAATTATGATAGCAATTTTACGAGTACTTGACTCTGTACATCCTCGGAACCCCTATTTTAAGTCCCTTCAGAAGGTCTCCATAACCAAGGTTTATTATTCCCTTTCATAAATTCCAAGGGCTAACTGTGACTATGGGCATAGAAGGTTGTTGTGCTAACTACTATGCTATAGGTGACCTTGTACCGGAAGTTAATTGCACTATAAATTATTAAAATCTGAACTACAAGGTTAATTACACCTTTGATTTAATTACCAATTATCCCATAAAAGAACGTTTTCTTGTATTTCTATATCGAGAAGTGATCTGGATTATCATCGAGGGGAAATCGCGCTGGTTGCCCACTTTTTCCGCTCTCGAGAACATCCTTATCTTAATTGAAGAAGGTTATTGAGCATCATAACCTTATGACTAAAAATCTAAAATTAATTTTTTTTGCATCAATTGATGATGAGTTATATCGCTCCTTCAAAAAGACAACAACATAACTCAAACGTTGACATACTCCAGTAACAAATGTATTGGTTGAAGATTTTTAAATCAGTGTCGTCACATCTAATATTCTATTTCCAAAAAAAATTTTTTTTATATGTATAAAGTCATATTTTGAGTTGTTTCATGTTTGAACTTGAGATTTTATGGGAATAATGACATACGTTAAAATAATAGAAGTTACAAGCTTTTAAACATTTTGTAATGGTTAATAAAATAATTTTAATACAATAGGAATTCTTTGCGTTACCAATACCCAAATTTTTATTGATCTATTTTTTTGGTTAGAAAACATATAACTTTCTTGGAAAAAATATAACTCAGTTGGAACTTTCGAATACCTCTATTGAAATATTAGATTTTTTGAGTTATGATACTTTAATTATAATAAAGTCTTTATTTATTCTGGGACAGAACTAAAAGTCGGTTTAGAATAATAATACAAAAAATAAGGATCACATGTGGTGCAGTGATAAGCTTTGGTAACATTTTTTAATTTTTCTGAACTTTGTGATATACTAATTTAAAAAAATATTGGTGATTTAAATGATCGTGAACGACGATAGACTAAATAAAAAGAATAATTTTTATTAATTGTTTTAATTTTTAAATATTTTTATTTTGAAGAGAAAAGTAGTTCCACGATCCGTAGCTAAACAACGCTAAAGAAAATATTAGATCACTGTTTTATATAATAGGGATATTTGTTTTTCAATTTAGTAAAATTCGTTTATTTTGTCCAATTTTAATCTAAATGATAAGCAATTGCTTCAGTTCATTCTGCTCATAAGGTATTTTATCAGATAAAATATCTTTAAAAAATAAAATAATTTATTTCGCATTCATGTCATAGTACTTCATCTTATTTTGGAATATTAATTTTGTTTGAAATTAGATAACTTATAATACTTTACTTAAGTCAAAAATATCGAAGTAAAAATTCAGATTACTACCGGAAAAACATGAAACAAACCCAAAAGCTCTGGTGTGCAGCCTGAAGTGAGTGCTATTAGGATACTATATAGTGCAGAACACATTACTGGAACACATTACTAGCAGCATAGTAATTAGCAATATGGTAATTAAAACAAGACACTACTTGCTTTCTAAAAGTCAACTGCTTTCAGGCTATTTTATTTTTAGTTTTACACGTCTATAGATAACAAATAATTTAAATTAAAAAAATATATATAATTTATATCATCACTTTAAAACTTTTTTATTGACGTAAAATTTTATCGGCGTTGCCTAGCGACAGATCGACGAACTACTTTTGTTAAATTTATAGATTATATTTTATTTATTTTTGTTTGATGGTGATTATTTGAATCTTTTGTCTTCAAAATAAGTCAAAATCAGTTAAATTATAAATATTTTTAAAAATTGGGTAGTCTACGATTTCTTTATGCCCTTACACTTACTAAGCACCGTTTTTGAATTCAAATGGAAAAAATGGAATGCATCGATTTTTAAAAAATGAACAAGCTATATCTTATCCTAATATTTCGATTACAGGACTTTTATTTCATTCAGAAAATACAGCGTTATATGATTGATACATTTTCTTATAAGTTATACATTTGTTTAATAAAAAAAAAATTGCATAGTTTTATTTACTATAATGTAATATACTATAATTTACACGTTGACAAATATTTGCTGACCGTATGTATATATGAAGAAGAAAATGGTCCGGGTAGAGGTCAAGAAAATTATCTTATATTAGGTGAACTTTTTATTAGCACGCCAACGTTTCTACCCACATTGCAGGTCTTCTTCAAATCTAAGTTTACAAGATACAAATACATTAAAATAATACATGGCACATAATAACAATAATTAGGACAAAGAGATAATGTTTAAATCCAACAAAGTAACAATTGAAGAATTAAAAATTAGAGGAAATTAAAAAATGAATATTGATCCAATAAAGGGTTCGCAAACGTAACAAATGAAAAATTAAGAATTAGAACAGAATTGTCTATGGCTCTTATTATTATTACTTACGACATAATGCAATATTTTATTATAAAATACAAAATATTATTTTAATATTCTATTATAATTATTGTTATTCTGTGCTATTTATTATTTTAATGTATTTGTATCTTGTATATTTAGCCCTGAAGAAGGCCTGTACTGAGGGTCAAAACGTAGGCGTACTAATAAGAAGTTCTCCCTATAGAAGAGAATTTTCCTGACTTCTGCCCCAACCATTTTCTTCCTCATATTATAGTTTACTATTATAATACAAAATACTCGATACCTCAAAACAACACAAAGTGGATAATCATATGAACTCATAATAGCCTCATTAGGGCGGTTAAAAAATAAATACTTAACTGAACTTAATTAGAACAATGTCGAAGCATCTCTACTAAAATATAAAGGAGTACTGCTATAACTGTCGTAGTGCAATTAAAAGAAACATTGTATAATTTGTTCAAAGGGGGCCGCCTTTAGGCAGATGAGTGTTATTCTCTTCAGTAAAAATAAATATTTAAATATATCAATGATCTGAAATGTATTAATAACAGTTAATATTTTGAAAAGATTCATCTAAAACTAATGGCTGATATAGAAATATAGAAATTGCCACAAAAATTGTTTGTTCGGGAATAACCTGTCTCTTGAGACAATATGGCTGAAAAAGAGAGAGTCTTGAACCGTGTAAATCAATATAATCGAGGAAATTTTATTAAGTTGTGAGTATAATATTTCTATCAGTAGTTATACACCTCGATTTGGATTAACTCCTATCATGAAAAATATTTTTTTATACGATATTCAATTAATTCTCAAGATATTTTCATAGAACCGCATCAAAACAGCATTAAGTTTTTAAAACGATTAACTTTCTTGCTTTCATGTTTTTTACATTGTTTTTATAACGTTATTACGTTTTACCCTTCTTTTCGCCTGCCGCTGAAAATTTTGACATAATGGGAGGACAGAAATAGAAAAGCGTACTACTTTAAGGATTCATAATAAAAGAATAACGCGGGATGGTAATCGAAAAGAAAAGGCTAAAATGACTCGTCCATTTACTAGTAGTAAATCTCACATACATGGATTTTATACCATTAGTTCCGCTCCATATAAAAAAAACTCAACCCAAAATCAGATAGAATCGGTTTTTCTTTTTGTATTTTATGTTTTTTTTAAATATTTTTTATGTCAGTATCCATTGATAATGATGATATATGGAATAACATAAGTATTAATGGTACTTACAATTTGGGATTGCGCAGTGGCGCTTTCATTATGAGATATGTGGAGCAGGCCAGTCGACCATGAAATGTAGAAGAGGATCGTCATAAGCACTCTCTCCTCTAAGCTACAGAGCTCTATGCAGCAAGTGCTCTGTGAAGGGGCGATCGCAAGTATAAGCTCTAAATAAATTCATCTCCACGCATGGGGTGGTTAGGGGTGGTTAGGGTATGGTAGGGTTCGAGCTTTCACATATTCAGCTCTTGATTAGGTAAAAGTTAATAAAAGATAGAAAAAAATACATAGGCAACAGCCTGCATAGACGAAGTATGGAGAAAGGAAAACTATATATTATTATTTTAAAATTTCAAATCGGAATAGAATAAAACAAAAATAGTTATAATTATTGGTTGACACTAAAACTTATCTGAAGGATTGAATGGTCCGGTTAGTAATAACATTGTCTTCATTAATGCTGAATAAAACAGAATCTACACTATATTAATAAATAGAATAAAATAATTGATTAAATATATACATATATATATTAAAAACAGTATGATAAAAATAGTAATATGAAAAAATTATTATGTAAAATGCATATTATAACTTATTGCAAAATAATAATGTAGCAAAATTATATTATATTAATTGTTTACCTAGATTTTTTTTTATCATTACGTTTTTTATTGTTTATGAAATTATTTTATTTATTTACTTTATTTGTAACTTAACATGTAAATTGGTAACATTATGATTAAAAAATATTTGAAAATCATATATAAAAATTAATATAAATATAATAATTAACATTTTCAATACTAAGCTGCAAACATAGTATACTGCTATTAACCTAAAGTAACGTAATCTGAATATTTAATACATTAATAACTGTAGTGATGATAATAATACAATTATTGAATTGACATTAATTTGAAAAATTATTATTATTTTTAAACAATAAATTTAAATTAAACTATAAAATTATTTGTTACCTAAACAATTTTTGCTAATATTATTTTTATCTTTGTATTACTATTATTTTATACAATTATTATTGAAAAGGAAAAAGTAAAAAGAGACCTTACATAAATGTTAAGACCCTGGAAAAATTCCAACGAAAAGCCTTTAAGCCTCCAAACTAAAACAAAGTGAGGTGGTGGTGGGATGTTTCTTGGGTGCATTATTCATGTTTTGTTTTGCTGTTATTCTCTTTCTACACTGAGGATGCCTGAATAGGCGAAATATTGGACAGATGCTTTCTTTTTCTGTTTTAGTTTGGAGACTTAAAGGCTTTTCGTTGGAATTTTTCTACGGTCTTACAATTATTATATATTTTTTTAAAAAATAATAATCGTTTTTACTATTAGAGAGTTTATTTTGACCGCCATTTACTCCTAAATATTTTCGCTTAAAAAAATATATTCTATTACAGTTTTATTTTACAAGGAAAATAAAAAAGAAAAATTCAATTAAAATTTCAAGAGATGTATATTAAAGAGTCGCTCTCTGAAGCGCAACAATGATAACTTATTATAGAGAATCCGTCAAAGTTTAAAAAATAAATTTTTGTTTTTTACTTATTCCAACATTTCAGCCATACTCTACAGACGATATTCTATTATATGAACTATGTTGGATAACTACTCAATAATATTTTACCATAAACAATTGTTATTAACCATAACAGCAAACAGATAAAGTAATGAAGGATTTAAAAGGATAATTATTAGTAAATATTAAAAAATACTTTTAAAGAAGCTATGCTGCCCAACTGGTTTCTATTCTCACCACCAAGGGCTCTCAAACGCCACTTACTCACCATGTGACAAGACATACAAGCAGTTATTACAGTGCCTTCAGTATCGTGTGAGCTTCCATGGAAAAGTGGATTAAGAAAGTTTGTTTCTCAGCTTGATATGCTAATTTGCTTCTTAGTCTTTTAGACTTCGCATGTCAATCAATTTTCTGTCACATATAATCTATTGCGTTTTGTAGATTAAATAGTTTTCTAGGTTTTAGTTTTTTTTTGGACCATAACAGAAAGGTTAGAAGATTTTTCAATACATTTTTGGTAGTAATTAGCTCGGAGGTTTACATTAAGTTATTACATTTACTTAATCTTAAATTATTTTCTAGAACAAAAAAACATATAAAACTAGTATTTTATTGAAAACACCATTACTTATTGTATTTCTCTAATGTTTTATATGTAACATCACATGAATGGCATTGGCTTCAGTAAATAGTATATATTAGGTCGTTTTATATGACATTGTTTTTATTATTTTAAAATTCAAAGTGGAATTTTACAAATATTAATGGACTTCTGTTGTTTTATTATGTTTATGTTTACATCTTATAATGAGCATTTATGTTTAATCTTATGATTAATTGTTATTAATCCTCTCTTTTTTAATAATATTTAATATCACTGTAATTGAACGAACATTGTTTAAAGGGCCGTACAATATACCCATGTAATCACGTAAGCATATTTTCCTTTGAAAAAGAACATTTTATATGAAACGACCCATAAGACAATTTTTGATCAAAGCAATGTAATTTAATCGAGATCACTCTCAATCGTTGATTTTATATAGGTCGAGCAAATACCGGGAGGGTCGGGATATCTCATGGGGTGGATCCACAACTGTGAAAGGAGTAAATAATTAATATGCCACAGCCAAGCTGTGCGCTACACACAGAACCAGCTCTCAGTAGACATACTCACAAGTCGTTGATTCTTATCTAATGTAGATCGGTATATCGGAGACCATAGGTTTAATCTTACGTACGTACGACACTTCCTTCTGTCTAGTCAGAGCAACAACAGTGTACTATACTGGCGTAGACTATGTCAACAAGAAGAGATGAGAGAGGGACAACTCATTAAGTGAGTAAAGAGCGTGAAGAGGACAGTTAGAGCTCACGTCCAGTTCCTCATCCCCGCGGTGACGGTCCTGGATGACATCCTACGTTCTGCCGATTATGTCAGACTGTCCGTCACGCCCCAGATCTCCGCCACGTATAGGACGACCCACAAACAGCCGAATCTTCTCCATCCCGTCCGTGTAACGTTCCATCAGTCCCCATAACTGTTCCAACATCTTTCAGGACTTTGTGTCATACCTGTAAGAGCGGGATCTGTAGTGGGAGTGGGAGTTTACGGCCCATAAATATAGATGCAATAAATTAATTGGATATCATCTATTAAAGCTAGGAGGAAATTCATAGAAGCGAATCTCTATTAACAGGATATATTAATTATCCAATTAATGATCTGAACGATGTCTCAAAGCTTACATATTTATTATTATTTTGTTATATAATACGTTACTCAGTTTCCAGAGAGCTAAGTTCTTAAACCGCAACCGAATCCTGCAAAGGTAAATACACTATTTAATCTGTGGGATCTGCTTGCCCTCCTGGAACTCACCTAGTCTTACTAATGTTTTTTTTTACTTAACGCCACTTTCTGCTGCTATGGCTAATCCGACGAGTGGGAGCTCTAAATTGGGCCGAATTTTTTTTTTTTTTAAGAAGAGAAGAAAACACTTTATTGAAGCATTACAATCTGCCTGTTGTGGGCAATAAGTAATGGTGCTATGTAGCTTACAATCATTCCATAAAAAATCAATGATATAAACGAAATAAATGTATAAATAAATATATACAAGCGAAAAAATATATACAAAAATAAAGTAAAAAAAAAATATATATAAAAAATAGAAAAATATAATAATAATAAATAAAACATAAAAGAAATATACTGTACACATTCATACTCTATTTACAATTTGCCTGGGGTCCCCGAACTGAGCTTCTTCCTCATGAATGAGGGCAAAGCAGGAGTCCGGGAGGCCCCAGCCCCCTTTCCCAGCCGCGTCACTGGCATTAAACGCCAATGGAAGCTGGTTAAGGGCGCTTCACACAAACACAGGTCGTGAGTGGAGAATCTGGCCAGTGCCAGTACTCCAAATAACATTATTATATCAGGTCTCGAGGCCATTGCCGGTTTAGGCGGCGGGGTGGGTTATATGGATGTGTGGAGCTGGATAATGACTGAGCCAGGGGGTTGGGATGACAGGTAAGGTTTTGGTGAAAGTTTGAAAATTTAGTAGGGATGAGATCGAGGACGAAAGGAATGTTGAGATCATTATGGAGGGTTTTGTTGGAGACATAATAAGGAGCATTGACAATAGTTCTCAGGACTTTGGATTGAAAGGATTGAATGCGTCTGATATTCGATTTTTTCGCGGTCCCCCACAGTTCCAGTCCATAGGTCCAAATAGCTTTGATGATGGTCTTGTATATTAGTAGTTTATTGTCTATTGAAAGATGGGAGGTCCTACATAGTAGTCTGTATAGTTGGCTGAATCGTCTGTTAAGTTCTTGTCTTTTGAGTCTGGTATGAGGATTCCATGTAAGTCTTTTGTCTAGGAGAAAGCCAAGGTATCGTACTGTGTCGGAAATGGGTAGGACGGTTTTATTGAATTGGACAGATGAACATGCTCCCCGGCGAAGTGTAAAAGTCACGTGTTTGCATTTTTCCTCGTTGACTTTGATCCGCCATTGGTTACACCAAATTTCAATGAGTGAAAGGTATCTTTGGAAGTTCGAGGAAGCCATTTCGGGTTCTTGATGAGATGATAGAATGGCTGTGTCGTCTGCGAACGTTGCAAGGAAGGTTTCAGGAGTAGTTGGGATATCAGCGGTGTACAATATGTATATGATAGGACCCAAGACGCTGCCCTGGGGGACTCCAGCTTGAATTGGGTAAAGATTGGAGTATTCGTTACCACAGCGTACTTGGAAGTAGCGATTAGAGAGGTAGGATCGAAGGACTAGGAATAAGGATTGAGGTTACTGGGTTTTGAGCTTGAACAGCAAACCGGCATGCCATACCCGGTCGAAAGCTTGTGCTACGTCCAGAAATGCGCCTGTGCAGTATTGTTTGTTTTCAAGAGCAGAGGATATGTGATCGACAACTCAGAGACCCTGCTGGACCGTCGAGTGCCTGGGACGGAATCCAAACTGGTGTGAAAGAATATCATTGGATTCAATTATGGGTAGGATTCGTTTCAGGAGGATTTTTTCGAAAATTTTGGAAAGAATAGGAAGCAGGCTGATGGGTTGGTATGATGATGTGGCATTGGGTGGCTTGCCAGGTTTAGGGAATAGGATGATGACGAAGTGTTTCCACAGCAAAGGGAAGTGAGTTGTTCGAAGGATACAGTTATATAGGTAGGTAAGGAAAATAATCCCTTTTTGAGGAAGATGTTGAAGGATCTGGGTGGTTAGAAGGTCATGTCCAGGAGATTTGCGGACTTTTAACTTTTGTAAGAGGAATTTGACCTCAGAGGGATTTACCGCTTTAGGAGGTAAGGATAGAGGGATGGGTGAAGAGAGGAATTCATTAATATTGGAAATGTGCGTAGAGTGGATATCAGGATGTGGGATAAATGTATTTGAAAGGTGTTTGGAAAATTCTTCTGCTTTGTCCTCATCTGATGCAGCCCAAGCCGTCTTCACGTCGGAAGGGGTGGGAAATAGAGTGATATTTGAGGATTTTTTTGGTGGCATTCCAAAGGGAATTATCTGAAGCAGATAGTGTGGAAAGGTAGCATTTGTAGGATTCGGATCTATAGGTTGTCAGGTTCTTTTTGACTAATTTGGTGAAGTAGTTATACCGTCTCCGATCGTGAGGATGCCTGGTTCTTTGCTAAATGGATCGGTAACGGCGTTTGATAAGGATAAGATCTCTAAGATCTTGCGGTAATGGATTTTTCTTACGGATTTTGAAGGAAGGACGGGGTGAAGATGCAGTCCAAACTGCTTGCTGGATCAAATTGGTAAAGGAATTGACGGCGTCATCCAACTCCTGAGGTGTTTTCCTGAGGGAAATGCTGAGGTCAATGGTGTCGGATACAAGCTGGTGAAATAGGTTCCAGTCAACTGGTCCCCTAATAAATTATGGCGGAGGAAGTTTGGATATTGGGACTATAGAAAGGGTAAGGATCAAAGGACTGTGATCTGAGGACAGGTCATCAAGGCGTTTTATGGAGTAGTTTAGGGGACCTAAGCCAGCATGGATGAAAAAGTCAAGGAGATCAGGATTTCGGTTTGGGTCAGTGGGCCAATATGTAGGGGTGCCTGGAGAAATAAAACTGGAATTATGGGAGTTAAGTGCAGAGAGGAGGATGCGATCTCGAGTATTAGTAGTTCTTGAGCCCCATTGTTGGTGTTTCGCATTAAAGTCTGCACCTAAAAGGAAACGAATCCCTAAGGAGTTTAGGAGAGAGCTGAATTGGGAATGGGAAATGGATTTATTGGGAGGGCAGTACACTGGTGCTAAGGTGGGAGGAAAGGAAAAGATTTTGATTGTAACAGCTGTGGCCTGGAGGAGATCGTTTGATGAGAGTGGAAATGAGTGTTGGGAGAGGGATTGATGGACAATGACAGCCGTACCACCGTGAGCTTTTCCATCAGGATGGTCGGTCCGGTAGGTTTGGTACTGTGTTATGTTGAGCTTCCGTTTACTGGTCAGTCTAGTTTCTGTAATTAAGGCTACATCAATTTTTTTATCATACAGTAAGGATGTTAGTTCGTCAGTGTGATTTTGAATACCATTCGCATTCCAAAGGAGAATGGATAAGGTGGATGTCATTTAAGGATTTTGTTGGACAGGAAAGAGATGGGAAACAAGATTTGTTAGGAGAGATATTAGTGGTGTGACCATGGATTTGATTGGCCAAATTAGGAAATGGATTTTTAACGAGTACCTGACATCGTACAGGGTCGGGACTCCCAAATAACGCCCCATCCTTAGTACGGCATAACCAAGGATTTTTTTACTCCCTTTAAAAAATCCTAGGGCAACCTGTCGGGCTACGAACCCGCGATCTTGGTCTTAGAAGGTTGTTCTGCTAACCACTAGACCACAGGTCGCCACTAAAGTGTATATCCTTAGTCGGAAGAAAAATCTGGCTGTTCAGAAATACTTTCTTTGGCTTTGTAACTTAAATTTATCATAATTTATTTTATTTTATTTTATTATTAATTGTTGTAATTTTAAATATTTTTATTTTTGAAGAGAAAAGATATGCCCAGGGCCGTTTCTCATCTAAAATAAAAATCTATTTACCATACATAAAAAAACTAAAAAAAAACTGTGCTACTACTAGCCATGATAGGTTTTGTGTCAAAAAGATGGCAGAAACTGTCGTTTTTGTAAGATAATAAATGTTCAGGGATATAATTTCTCCAAGCCAACACGCAACAACCAATTTTATCACAAAATTAAGGTTACTCACTTTATAGAAGCTGGGTGAGCCCAGGAATGGTCTGTAGATCCCATAGGGTCCATATTAACAGATAAGGTAAATTATCTGTCACTGCTGGAATTGAACGCGGGATCTTCAGGATAGCATTTCAGCGCTCTTTCCCCATGTTAACTCGTTCTCTATTCGAATCCAGCGATGGTATGAAAACTATTTAATCTATGAGATCCGCAAATACCCTCCAGAGACTCAGCATCAATAAAGGTGTATCCAAAGAGCGTAAATAAAGTGTAAGAGTGCAGGATAAAATTACAAATGTAATTTTTTTATGAAATAAAATAGTCTTGTTGAACAATACCTAAATCTTTGTCTTGTTAAATAATTACCTTATGATTTATTTTTTTACTTTCTTTATTACTAAATTTATTCTTTATCACTTAGTAGTTATTACTCTACATTTATTCCCCAAGCTTTAAATATATATCTCAAAGTCCCTTTGTACCAAATAAAGATAAAACAAAATACATTCTCTTATCCAGGAAACTGTTATCCAGTGGATATCTCCAAGGAAGAGGACTATTTAGGCAGTTTTGAAAATGTTAAGAAATTTAAGTATCTTGGCACCATTATTACAGAAGACAACAGACTGGAACATGAAATAAAGGCGTGGATGGAAAACGGTAACAGATGCTATTGGTCCCTCAGAAACGTGTTCCGAAATAGAGCTATACCCCGTAGCGTCAAAAGAAGGGTACATACCAAAAAAAAGGCTCCCAAAGCTGATTCTGGAGGGACCTCCAGATGGAGAAAGAGGAAGGCCTAGAATACGATGGATGGACGATGTGGAAGCAGACCTACCTGGGGGTAAAAACATGGAGAAGAGCAGCGGGAGATCGTTCAAAGTCGAGTAAAATGGTCGATGAAGCCATAGGCCAAAGTGCCATGTGATGATGATGATCGATCATATGTTATTATAATTGTTTGTATTTTGCATATTTAGCCCTGCAGAAGACCTGCAATGTGGGTCAAAACTTTGGTTCTCCAATAAACAGTTCTCCCTACTTCAGAGCAATTCTCAAATTTTAACATGAGAAATGCTACTCAAGATTTTTATACCATATTTGTTTGTATTTTTCTACAACCTGTTTTTTTTATTCATTATCATATAATAATTTTGAATGTTCGCCTGCCTTATAAATGGTATCTGGAGATAATACTCATCAAAATTCCCTGAGATCTACTTCAATGACGAAACAGCGCCTTAAGGAACGACTTGATGAAAGAGAAAGGAAGCACTCTCAAGATGATGACACAACACGGCCAGTCCATTCCTTTCCTTAGAGCGTATTATTATTTCACTACGTGGGGGCCTAACTTGCAATCAAAAGAAAAAAGAAACTAAAAATCTGTTCTCTATTTCCCCTTTCATCCATTATATCCACTCTTATCTTATCAAAAATGTTAAATTTTTCTTAAGAGATCATTATTTTTTATGTAAGTGACCCACTTTCAACTATGCCATTGGACTTCGGTAGTAAAATTCTGGAAATAAATAGAATTCCGATCTGAACGGATTCCAGGAGTAACGATTTCGAACATGACTGACTCAGAATCTTGAAAAAAGTGTGTAATTGGATTTATTGGATCATGCGTAATGGTGATTGTGCACAGGTGGGATTTATAGTATAGTATTTTTCGCAGATATAAATTTAAAATTACCAAGTATAAAAAATATTTATTATAATAAATTGATATAAAAGATAAACACTCAATTAAAAAGAAAAATAATTGTTGGGATATTATAGAATGATTCTAAAAGTAAATTCATAAAATACCCAAAAATAACGTATACCAATTTTAGCAAATTCTGGCTTCATAATGAAAGATAATAAACATAAACATGTCAACAATAAAAAACCATTGTTGGGCTGAAAAGTTCATAGACTAATACAGTAATCTACACAGATTCTTTGGTAAAATTCGACACAGTTGCCATCAAGAGTGACATAATGATTTCAAACGGTCATAAAAATGTTCGATAACACTTTTGTAGCACGATATGTCTTTAGCCTCGAAATAGGCTTCAACCTCAACGATTACTTCTCTAGAGATGAATTTTTTCCAGTGAGAATTTTTTTTTTTAATCTGCAAACAAGAAAAAGTCACTGCGGCCAGATCTGGAAAATACGGTGGAAGGGGGAGCAACTCATAGCCTAATTTTCATTGACTTGTGACACGGTGGATTGTCTTGAAATATCATGTTATCTTCTTCAAATGGGGCCGTAGCTTGTTTTCACCCTTGAAAAGGATGAAAATGGTCTGAGTGGAGGTCAAGAAAATTCTCTTATATAAGGAGAACGGTTTATTAGTAAGCCCACGTTTCTAATATAATGAATGGACCTTGTACTTTGTGTATCCCAGAATACTGATGCCTTAACCTTGTCGGCTGACTGTTGCGTCTTTCCACGCATTGAAATTGGATAATCGCGTGCAGTCCACTTGACTGTCGATTAGCCTCTGGACTGTAGTGATAATCCGTTGTCACATATTGGTGGAAAAATCCTTTTGTTATTACGGTTGAATATCGCTCAACATCGCTCCAAGCCAACGACACGTTGAAACTTATGCTCGATTGTGAGCCTGCGCGGCAGCTACTTGGCGCACAGCTTCCGCGTGCCCAAATATTTAAGTATCATACTTCCATCACACTCTTTTGATATCTTCAGAGTTGCTATTTCGATCAACATCAATTTACGGTCATTCTTTTTTTTTTTCGTCCGTTACAACCTCTTTAACTACTTATTTCGCCATCGGCAATCATTTTGCCCAGTTCATATTTTGGGAACCACTTCTTAACGGCTGATTTGAGTAATGTTTATCAAGCCAAGCTTTGCCTCCAACAGTATTATTTTCATGATAGGGAAAAGCTTCATTAGTACACGAAATTCATTTCTTTACATTAAGAAATGTTGTTGCACTCAAAATGCTAAATCTCTAGAACCAATAGTAGAACATCTATCAAATTCATACACGTATCCTTTGAATATTAGTACCATCTAAAAATTGTATAGATTTGATTCTAGTTACGCCAATTATACGCCAGGCCAAGAACTTTTTAGCCAGCCGTAGCCATCTCAAAACATTATGTAGTTGTGTATGGATTTAACAGATGATAGCTTTTAATCTGCATTCAAGTGTCTTTTATAATTTTTTCTGTACAGATATCGTTGAATCAATACTTATTTAGTGCCACTATTCTTTTTTTGTTAATCTTACAAAAATATTGTAATAGTATAATTATAAATTAGTTAACTCTATAAAAGCTGTATATCTAATAGTAGGGTACACGGAAGCTCCAACAAGTTCTTATTACATAAGTATATAATTTTGTTTTACATACCTATTTATAGGTAATCTTCTATAACATTAGTACATTGATATTGTCCACTCACCTGTAACAAATAAAAAATCAAATTTATACAGGAATCAAATTATTTTGGTTTTGTAATTAAATTATGTTAATAGTTCATAATAATATAAAGTATAGAGAATAAAATAATGATATTCTATAAATATAATTAAATACTTAAAGAATAAAATGTAATTTCACATTACTAATTTCGGAGTCCTTATTTTAAAAAAAGGGTAATCTAGGCAGCGAATATTAGACCAAGTGAAATATCAAAATCCAGGTTTTTCCAATTATAGGTACCCATATTATAGAGGACGGTTGAGCCACGGGAGGATCTGCTGGTTCCATAGAGTCGATATGAAATGATTTGTAGATTAAATAAATTATTTTCCACAGTCGGATCCGAATCCGAGACTTACTCTTCAGCAACTCACGGCTTTAAGCACTGAGCTATCATTCTCCATTATTATTTTAAGTAATGAGGAAAACAGAAAAAGGTAATTGCACAACTTTTTATTTTTATTGACGTAAGTTACTACTAGTTAAGCAAGGGTTAGTCTATAACAAGTATGCAAATGAAATATTTATTGGTCCATTAGATACTCTTATACCATTAGATTACTCCATCATTTCGTCAATAGAAAATAGTCCTCACCATATAAAAAGTAATAAAGAGTCCTTACGAAAGGAGACAAATTCAGAACGTCGATTTGTAGTTTATTTTTTGTTCTTTATTTGGCAAGAAAAAAATTCATGGGCTTAGTTATCGCAACGATGAATTTGCAAGCGGAAGTGATCTGAAGAAGAATATTAGAGCGAAATGCAGCCGAAAGACTGAATTGAAGGCTGAGGAACTCCTTTTTCTCTTAACCGCGGAAGATGACGGCTCACGTAGCTACTATTTCACATCACAGCAAGCCGCTAGATCACAGTAATACCTCAATCACTACCTTCACCAGCTTCTTTAACAATTCTAAAGAAATTTAATGGTTGATTGTTAAATTATAGTGTTCGAATTGTTGTCTAATAATTTATCATTTACAAGAAAAAATAAGTCGGTATGATTAAAGAAACGAATGAACAGTTATTTTTTTATTTTTTCCACGAATCGACCAGCAAGGACCACGCGAATATCACTTAAATCTTCTTAACACTCTCCGCTTTCCTTCTACTCCAGTACTCTCTCATCTTCCTGGACTGTTCCTCTCGTCGTACTCTGTTCCCCGTCCTTCGTCCATTTTCTCCCTCGTCTCTCCCTCCTTCCCGCAAGTACCTTAACTTCTTTTAGTTTTTTCCAAAAACCTGTCTATCCAAGCAGTCCTTATCCTTGATTTTTAGCCTATTCTGCTCCTCTTTTATTTGTTTCACATATCGACCTATACCCTTATAGCTTGAGACTTTATCAAAGATTTTTTTAGCCTCTTATTGTTCCTTCTGACCATGTGGCCGTAGAACCTCAGTTTTCTGGCCCTGATGGCTATTTCAAGATCTTCCAAATTTTTTTATATTTCTTCGTTGGATTTTCGCCTATATCCCTTGTGTTACTATGTGTCCATGAATCCTCATTAGAATTTTTCTCTCAATCTTCAGAACCTTCTCCAGACTCGAAATGCTGACTGTTCCCATACCACACAGTATTATTTATGTATAGGAACAGTTATTTATTCGATAACTCGCTGGAAAATTGGTCATGGCGTTAAAAATAAATATTAACTTTAAGCATGAACAAATAAAGTTTCTGTATTCACATTTCATTAAATATGGTATAAAAAAACATCTGACGCGGACAAAACATGGCTCCCTATTTTGCTTATTGAAGCATGATTAGGTGGTTTTTAATGTGATTATTAAAACAATTAAAATTATATCAAATTAGCATACATTGTTAATTACAGAATATAGAAAAAACTAATTATTCAGTTTCGGCATTACTAAGCAAGCTTTTGTCCCGAAATCTAAAAATCAGAATTTATAAAACCATCATCCTTATGAAACCATCTTCTTTAGGGTTCTGAATCTTAGCCATTAATGTTAAAAGATGAAGAACATCTTAAGGTAATCGAAAATAAGGTGTTCGGTCCAAAAAAGGATGAGACACTGGAGAATTTAGATCACACAACGCGGAATTGCGAAGCATGCCCCGGTTAATATTATTCAAGTGATAGCGTCACGAAGATTAAGAAGGGATTGTAAAGTTGCTAGGATTATTAACGAACGAATTCCTAAAAAGTTAATAAGCGCTGTGCGGGCTGAGAAGTGTGTGAGACGTAGACCGAGACTTAGATAGTGGTCCTTGGACAAAACTTTGCAAACAGAAATTGCTTGTATTGGCATTGAGCCTTCAGTTTTTATAATAATTAAATTATTATTATGCCACTACAACCCATGTCCAGTATATCGTAGAGTCGGCACTGTACTGGACAACAGTTGTGCACAACAGTGAGATGATTTGTTCTGGACCACGGTTCCCCTATTTTGGGTACCAACTTTATACTGGCTGGGTGAGCCCCCAGGAGGGTCCCAGATCCCAAACGATCCATCCCAACCTAAGAGATTAAATAAAATCTGTCACAGCCGGATTTGAACGGAACATCTTCAGTACAGGAGCTCTACACTCTACACACTGAGCTACTCCACTGCCAGCTCAATAAATGGACTGGTAAAAAAAATTTGAAATGGTATAACTTATATGATGACATTAAATTAAGTAATTAAGACCCTCCTCATTAATACATGTATTTATGCCAATATCCTTGTAATCACAAAATATATTAATAAAAATGGTAGGCTCTCTTCAAAGAATTGTAAGTGAAAATTGTCCGTTATTACTCCGGAATATGACTATCATTTTTATTAAGCCTTCTTCAAAATATATCTTTTTATGGCAGATGACTAGTCAACTGTAAGCTTGCCTCCAATCCACCATCAACTTCTTCTGATCTGGAGTCCATAATTGTCTCCGCGGACGTGACTAAACACGTTTTCTCAATAACTTGTTTATGTATCAAACATTTTTTTAATCAAACTGATTTCACTTTCTTTTTAGAAAGTAACAGCTAATGACAAGTCTACGGAATTCTTATATAATTACAGAAATGATCGCCATATATTTTAATTAAATAAAAAATATGTGTTTATTCATTATAGTCGTTTTAAATACCACTGATGAATAAACAAAAATTCTAGAACTAGAACATGTTTTCTGAGCAACTTGTTTGAAACGACAAAAAGCTGCTCAACGTTTCGAGCTACTTCAACATTCAATGACTATTATGACACTTATTTGGACTCATGGAGAAGAGATTTGCCACTCAAACTCACTACTTTCACACCAAGCTTCCTCTTCAATTCCTAATAAGGCGTCTGAAAAGAAGATAATCTTCAAGTTGAATTTATTATTTGAGAACTACCCGGTGATAGTGTATCTGCTTTCATTTACGTTTAAAAGTAAAGCATCATTCAGTCTATTTACTTGTTATATTAAAAAAAAATCATTTAGACAGTTAAATACAGCGAAAACTTTACTGAATTATTAAATAATTACAGAGATGACCACAATATAACAAAAATCTGTACCTATACGACCCGTGAAGGGTCTGCATTCAGTACACGGTAGAGACATGCCTGTTTCTTGGACAACGGCTGTGCAGGGAGGTTCTATCAATCACCAGATTTCCTCCTTATTTTGGGTACCCACTTTATAGAGGATGAGTGAGCCCCTAGATCCCTTAGGATCCGTCTCCGGCCACTAACACATTAAATACAAGTCTTGCCAGCAGTGGGATTCGAACTCAGGACCAACTCACCACTGAGCCACTACGCCACTGCTATTAAATAAATAAACCTTGGTTAATCCTAAACAAAAGAACAAGAAAAATTAAGTGAAGAGGGTGGCTATCTCATTACTTGGGCACTCCTTAAATGGCTCTGGAATGCAGTGAGGACTATCATCATGAAGACATACATAATTCATAACTCATACATATTCCATAATAACTTGCCAAAGATAGTCCCCATTGTTAGGAGCCATCATTGCACAACACGTCACCGATGCTGTGTAATTACAATAGGCCTTCTCATTCATAACTATGCGCCCTTCCAATGACATGTATGGGTGAAAGAAAAAAGAGAATTAATTACTACGTGCTTTAAAAACTAGTCTAAAAAGAAATGAAGAAATTTTTCAACGGACGCTGTAAATCTAAACGTATCATAAACACAGATATTGTGATGTGATATATGATATAATTGAAATTGTCAATTCCGAATAGCATATTAAATATATGAGGTGTTCAGGATCAAAAGCGGAAAACACAAAATTTCAAAAACTGACTTTTTAACACACCTTGACAAACGCTCAACTTGGAATCCTCATACTAGAATGAAACGACAAGAAACAGTTCGCCGTTTCAGGCAACTTCAACATTTACTAGACAAACGATCTAAGCTCCCATTAGGATTCATATACGTGACAATCATTAAACCCATTTGGAAGTCATCGAATTCCTGCCGCATTCAATCCATACGATCCAAAATCCTTCATAAAATCCTTAATGCTCTTCACTTTGTTACGAACAAAGCTGATTTGGCCCAAACCCGATATTAACCTTTTCATGATAAACTTTATTTACACTCAAACCCACTAGTTTCATACCCATACCATAAGAAGTAAGTTAGCAAAGTGTCTTACTAGACTAAACTAACGACAAATTTGAAAAAGTCAATTTTTGAAATTTTGGAGGTATCCGCTTTGTATACTGAACACCTGACATTAGAGTTCTAGTTATTCATATAAAGGAGCGGTGTATCAATTATACTATTTCTAAGATTTTTTCCAATCAATTTATTGAACAAATTACTTAATCTGTTAACATCCACAGAACAGATCCTTACAGCATCTACAGACTCTCGTGGGGTTCACCCAGCCTCTAAAAACTGGGTACCCTTAATGGAAAACGTAGGAGTCCAGCGTTACCTCGGACAAGTAACTTAACTGCGCAACCGTTGTTCAAGAAACATTACAGTCTCTACCACGCACTGAGCCCAGAGCTCTTCATGGGTTGTATTGACACAGGTTTTATTCGACAATAACAAACAAACTTGAAGTTCCGATTAAACATTCGAACCCTATAACCTGGTATAACAAATATTTTCTTCACATTTTTGATAACTTTTGTACAGAACACGGACGTTAATGAAAAATCTCCAAGCTATGGTAATGAATATCTCTAATCCTATTAAACGATTCATTTATACGACCTTCTTGATTATGCGAAGAACTTATTTTTTAAGTTGCTTTTTGTGTCCTACAACAGCGATTGTTAACTCGAATCTCTTTCACCCAAGTTATCCAATTCTTCCGTACATCGTACATCTCTTATCTTCTCCAAAATCCGTTCCAGTTCTCCGGCACTTCCCACGATATCCGTTCTCACCCTGGTCAGATGTAAGTACAATGGTTTAGATTACTGTAGGATTCGGTTTATGGACTAAATAGTCATTGAAATAATAAATCATTTTGTTTTTATTAGTTTAGTGGCAATGATTTCTATACAGTATAAACTTATTATTATTAAATTAAATATCTTACAACTGATCTTTACCTCGTTTCTTTGGAACAGGATTGATTCCTCTTTCGCTTCAATACCCTAACCATTCTCAAATCCCGTCTATTCACTCCTCTTTGATCCATAAAGTCCGCTTCATTGTTATATTTCATTAATTCTAGTTAATTTCAGCTGTTTTGAATATTTAAAAAATTACTCTCAGACACAAAAGTCTTACGTCTATTGTTTTTGTACAAGGTCAAAAACTTACAATTTCCTTATTCTAATTAGGAACGGTTTTGAAACAATGGAATGCCTGAATAGAAATGTAATATTTGTTACCTACGCATCATCCTACATCCAATACTAAGATAGCTAGGATAAGATTCAGAATGGGAGAATAATTGTTACATATGAAGTTAACTGTTATCTGAATGTGGCTAGGACTGGGATATCTAACACGTTCCGTATTAAGGCTGCCCATTGGTCAGTGAAGGGAGAGGAGGATGAGTTCTCGGATCGGATTGGTCACGGCCTTAGGACCAATGGGAAGAGAGCGTTTATGATGAGAGAGCAGCTATTGGTGTAGCGGCCCGTGTAACTGTCTGACCACAACCGTGCCACGGCCTTGTCAACAGCCCCACTTACACATATAGGTAACTAGTGCCATCTGGGGGCTCATCTCTATGCGTACTCGTTCTGTTTATATATGTGTAGAGGTACTCTCAGCAAATACAGATATTTTAAAAACAGAAACAATAAACTTGACATCCGTAAATACAAGAGCATAGAAGAGTATCTAAAAGAAATGAGAGAGGAAGCAGAAAAATAAAAAATAATAGATAAAGGCTGCCTAGTTAGAAAATAATATGGGAAAAAATGAATAGAAATCATGTTCTTGTGGAAAATTAAAAATGGAAAGAAATAGCGAAGGGTACTGCGTGGTCGAAAGAAAGGAAGCAAAGGCAGGCAGAAATGATGTTAAAAGAAAAAGAAAATATTGGGAAGAAAGAATGACAAAAAGGGAAGTATATATGCGTTGTCTTGAAAAGCCGTTTCGTGAAAAAAAAATGAACTACGACTTAATCATTATTGTTTAATCAAATATTTCCACTTTCTTAGGAATTTTCAAAATCTTGAATTATGTTACTAAAAGAAAACTTAAAAATATTCTTACTTTTACTCACTAAAATCCGACCCGTCGGAGTTGTATTCCAATTATCAAAAGGCTAATTGTTACCAAAAGTTGCTGTTTGATAGTAATATGAAAATATTATCAAATAACAAAAAAAAAAAGTATTTTCTCTGAAAAGTTTGTAAACAAAAGGTGATGGGTACCGTTTTAATTTCACAAAATTACTATAGTGTTTATTTTAACTATCTGTGTCATAACCGATTGTATTGATTCATCAGAAATTGGGGCTGAACGAAGGAATTTATAAAAAAAAAAAAAAAATTAGATTATCCTACATAAATAAAAACAAGCGGCTAATAATTTTCGAGTAAATGGGGGATTCACATAAATTAAAAAAAAAAAAAAAGGATCAACCTAACAAAATATCGGAAAATAAGGTTAAAATAATTTGCTAAAATTTAATAAATACTTCTTCTCCTTTATTTTGATTCATTACGTTTTTTGCATTTATAGATAACAGCAACATACCGGAGAAATTTCAAAATTATATTGTGTTTTGAAAAAGTAAAAGCAGATAAAATTAAAAAAATATTTAAAAATCTAAATCAGATGACCAGGTGTACAAAATTGCATGATTAATACCTTAAATATGATTGTCTTGCACTTCCTCGACTTCTTCAGCGACTTTAAGCTATTCGATGAAGAAAAGGAGCAATATAGGTAAGAGATATTGAAACAATAAAATTAAGCTGAAAAACATTAAAATCCATACGGTAAAAGGAGGCTGATCTTATTCTATAAAATCTTTCAATTGCGGTTCTGAATAGAAAAAACAAAACATTCTTACCGTTGTTTGATTTTTTTTGGTATCTTCCGTCCACCAGATATTCAATACAAATCACCTCCCCCAGATCAAATCGTCGGTCCGTTATCCTTATACCGTCCCTCGCTTCTCAGATTTGTGTAAAATAGTAAAATGGACAGTGCCGCAGGATTCAACAGGTCTTTCATTTTCCTATCGTAATAATTTTGGATTCCCATCATTTACTTAATCATTATCTCTAACACGAGTACCCTTCCCACTTTTAAACCCCGCCTATTTAATCATGTTTTGTCCATTCAGTTTCCTATAGATATAAGTAGTCTATTTCCCTCTGCAGTTATGTTTTTTCTTTTAAATCCTTTAAAATTGCATCTTTTGTGATCTAATCATTGCTAGTTAGTTATATTATAACTTCAAACGGAGGTGTATCGGAACAAACAAATAATTGAAAGAAGTGATTTATGATTTAGAACAAATAACAACACACTCCTTAAGTTTTATCATAAAGTCTCTCATTTCTCATTATATTAAGGAGGTCTAAGTGTTCCACTTCTATGACGAGTTAAAATGGCTGTTCCCCTCCATCTATTTCCAAGATACATCCTTATAACAATCCATCAACTATCAACATCTCTCGTATGTCTATAGTCTCTTACAATTCAAATCATCTATCCAATCTTAGTGATCAAGATCTTTTCCAACCTTATACCCGTTCCCTCAGAACCAAAAGCGTTCATTCTTCGCTCGTTCCACCACAGCTTGGATATCACTCCCACCTGATATCCTTCGTGCTTCTTCCTGTTCCAGAATTCAAACCTATGATTTTCCCAAATCTCCTAAATTCCCTAACAGATGCTCTGTTATCAGTTGTAATTAATAGATCATATCCATCAGACACGCCCATTGAAATTAAAAAAAACAAAAAACTTTTCATGTTTTCTTTATTTTTGATTGATTTTTTTTTTAAGCACAGTTTAAAGTATGAATTGTGATGTTGAAATGGGGATAATCTTCTCAGACCTTGAGGATTATTTAAATCCAATATCAGGAAATATTGGATACGTAAAGATTGGATTGGTAGTGTGCCTATCATTTTGACATTTTATACGAGTCAAAATGATAGACACACTTGTTGTTGTTTACTATTTTCTTAATCCTCTAGAGTTGAAATCGTTAAAATACCATTTCTACTTCAGTGCAGTGTTGAATTTGTTTCAAAATAGACCTAAAAAAAACGTAAGTATGGGAAAAAAATAAGTGTTTCTTCGAAGCAGATTTCTTCAATCCACAAGGACGAGATGAGTTGTAGGGAAATAGCCCGCCGAATCAAGCGGAGTTTATTCAGCACGGGGATATATACATAACCCAGCGTTCAACTGAGAGCCCACCTGCTTCGACATTACGAGAGAAACGGAATATTCTTCGCATTGCATAAATCTCTTGTAAAACACCATGAGAAATTACTTAGGAAGCTGGAGTTAAAAAAAACTAAGGGATGCCCAAAGATTATTAAAACCAAAGAATTAAATTGAACCAAAGAAAACAATAGTTAGAAGACAATTGAAAAGAAAGCCAGTTTTGAGTATCCGTCACAAATTAGCCCGGATGGCCTTTGCTCGTAATGCGATGTCATGAACTGAGGAGTGGAAGAAAGTCATCTTTAGGGATAAAAAAAAGTCAATCTGGATGGGCCAGATGGATTTTCGTATTATTTTCATGACTTCAGAAAAGAAGCAAACATTTTATCCAGGCGTCAAATGGAGGGAAGAAAAGTTATTGTTTGGGCTTCAATCGGTTACAAAAATAAAGGAAATTCGGTATTTCTTTCATCAAGAGAAAACTGAGCTGAATATAAAAATTTGTTAGAGAAACAAAAGTTGACTATTAATGACATGTCTAAAGTCACACCAGTTTTCCTGCAAGATAAAGCCTAATTCAGCAAAAATTATTGAAGGCTGGTTTACTCGCAACGAAATAGCCAAATTTGACTGGCCTGCAGTCTCCTCAGACCTGAACATTATCGAAAATGTATGAGTAACTCTTTCAAGAAGGGTGTACTCTGAGTCAAGAAGTTCGGAACAATCGAGGATTTGAAACCTGCAATTCTGGCTTCATTGTGGGAACAATTACCTCCAGAAACAATCAAACAATCGTACGATTCACAACCAAACAGAATTTGTAAATTAATAAACGGTGGTGGAGAGACCAAGAAGTATTAAAATGAGTTTTATTCATTTTGACGGGCCTTAACTTTAAATTGAAAAATAAAAAAAGTGTATATATTTTTGGCTTGAGAACCAAAATACAAGCAGACTGCTGATTAACTTCAGGTGAGTGACAGATTAACAATTAGGGATAAAATTTTTTTAAGTGTGTCTAACATATTGACACCGAGTGTACATACTTTTATTTATGCATTTTTAAAAATTAATTCTTGTTATTTTAAATTTTTATTTTTTCCTTGTCCAGAACAAACCTTTTAGTTTATATTTATTTTCAAATACTTATGTAAATAATGTATGATTATTATTGAAAGTTTCCCCGAAGTTGATTTTTTCTCCAACCAAATTTTAGGATAACATTTTTTTTCCAGGTGTTCTTGCCAAGTGCTTCTTGTTAATTCATATCCTGCCATGTCTTCCTGGACTTGCTTCATCCATGAAGTTAAGGTGTTCTATTACACTCTATCCTCAGAGTATGGAGATATATAGATAGATATCTCTTGGCAAGTTATATATTCAATTTATTTTGTACACATCTGTTATTCTTAAGATGTTTGGTCCCAGAATAAAATTATTTTCCTATTCTATTCGAAAATGTTTAGAGTAAGTCGTAGCTAGACACACACACACTCACACACACACACACACACACACACACAAAAACAACTCAGAACTAATTTTGAATTTATTGGAAGTAATCCTGAACTATCCAGATTAATTAAGGGATCTCGATATTTTTTTTTCAATTTCAATTGAATTACTTTATTTAATTTCCGTAGTTTGTAACAGTTTTAAAACTGTGCCAGCTAAAAGTCATCAATGATTCAACAAAACTTCATTAGAGATTTCGAAATCTGAGATTGGATCTCTTAATGCTTTCTCCAAAGGACACCATGGCGAAATATCCTCTTCAACGGATGGCCATTCATTGCTGAAGGACCTTTAGCTAAAGTATGGTTTGGTAAACCAAAGTATGGTTCTGAAGATCGCTATTAGGCCACGACCAGCTTTCAGTACATCTCCTGAATTTGGATTGCGCATTCAAGAACAAATGAGGACCTGTTATACCTTAACATACACTTGAATTAGTTTGCATTTATAAAGTAAAAGTTATTTCAAAAGAAATCGATTAGTTGTAACACTAAAAGTTGACTTTGGCAAAGTTAACAACACCCAAGAAACAAGTGAAGTAGGTAAATAGATACAATAATTGTATATAGTAATTAATAATTGTATATAAAAATTAATTATTGTATATAATAATTAAATATTTTTAATACATTAAAAATAAACAATAAAAGCAGGTATTGCTTTGACGAAATCAGTTTTATTCCATATTGTTTTTGGGATTATTTCATAATGAAAGAAAAACAAAAATCTCAAAATTGTTTAGATTTTTTCGGTTAAGAGAAAATAAAATAAGATAAATACAACAATTGTAAGGTAAGTAAAAGGGAAAATGTTTCTCATTATCTCTTCTTTTGTTAATTGCTAATAATATTAAATAATTTATATTTATTACTTAATTATTATTAATTATTATTTTATTACGAAAAACGAGAAACAATTAGTTATATTCAATAATTCTTCTGTAATATAGATCTACACTAGAATTAAAAAAACAAACGATTAATCTGAAATACGATATTAGGACCTATTTGGACTTAAAGAGGAAAACTTTAGGGTTCAACAAAACTCGCCCGGATACACAAAATACAAACAAAACTTCATACAAACAATCCAATTGTTATAGTAAAAATTGTAAATACCCTTTGTATTTCGAATAAAACAACATTCCAACCGTAAAATCATATATTACATAGCAATATACAACATTCCACTCTTAAACACTATCCACAAAATCCTCTCGTCCGTTCTCTTTCCTACTCTCTATACCTGGACTTCATTTGGAAAGGTTAAAAAAACTTTGGCTTAGAGACCTGCTCAGAAATTATTAATCACTTCAAAAATTTCAAATTTTATCGATGCGATACTGCACGGGTGCAAATATAACATAAAATAATAATACATATATTTAAAACTGAATGTTATTTTGCAGATAACTTTATTTATTGAAAAAGTTATGACCTGCCTAACTCAAGGGCGGTAGGTATTGCATTTGTATGACAATATTGACATGAAAGAACAAATATAGAAAATTTAATATAATAGCATAAAAATAAGTAACAATAATTAACAAAAACTATGTATATATATATATATATATATATATATATATATATATATATATATATATATATATATATATATATAAGTTAAGGGTCAGGCCCTGGCAATATTGGAGCTTAATCCTACTAAGAGTGTAAACAACTCCCAGATACTATATAAGAAGGATTACTTGATAAATAAAGTCAGTGTTTTACCAGCTTGCTAGTGTGTAGTTTCTTTCCCAATTTACTCTTTTTTTTTATGTTTCGCGAGCCAAAGTACTTAAGTGGTGCCGAAACCCGGGAAAATTATTTGAAATCACAAGGATAATTTTTTTTTTTGTTTTGTGAAGTATTTAAAATTTTTTTTGTGTTGTTCCTGTTGTTTTGTTACTTGCTTCTCAAGAAACCGGGAAAACAAGTTCAATATGAATGATCAACAAGGACAAAGCATTCTCAGACCGGCAACGTTAACCTTAGAGCCGCAGCAGCCAGAACAGGCGAATCCAGAGTTTCCTCCATATCCATCTACCACACTAGCAATGGCGAGAGCAGACTTAGCAGCTCAAGAAGCGAATAGGATCGCACAAGAAACAAATGAGCTCGAGAGAATGAAAATAAAGAAGGCCAATGCACAAGATATCAGGAGAGAGATATCGGACCTGGAAAGGTTCAATGGTGACGTGGGTGAACTTAACCACTTCATTAAGGGCGGAGATGGTATCATGGCCAGTATTCAGTCCCAGGTAGCAGCAGATCTGTTGGAAGAGGCAGATGCGCAGAGATTACGGGTTGCCCTGGCGCGACGAGTAAGGAGGAGCGTCCTGAACCTGATTCAAGCAGACGAAGATACTGCTTGACCAGTCATCAAGGAAAGGCTGAAGAAGGCTTACGGAGGGGGGCGATGGGCCCCAGAAGAAGACATGCTCCAGTTATTTCGGGAGACCAAGAGGGCCAATCAGTCGAACGGTCAGTACGCTGCAGGACTTCTCGCAAAATTGAATAAGATCAATGAGAAGCTGCGAGAGGTAATGGACACGAGCTCCGTTGAAGCCTGGATGCTCTTTATGACCACTGTGCTCAAGGTACAGTTGGCCAGGGATACTGGCAAGAAGGATGGTCTTCCTAGGGACAAGGCGTTCGTAGAATGGGCCCAGGAAATGGTAGATGCAAGTGCTCGTGATGAGGAGGAACGGGAGGTTTTTGAACCAGGGTGGAGTAGAGTATCCTACCGCAGGAATGAAGTAAGGAGGTATAGGGGAAGACAGGATCTAGGGAAGAAGAGAGATGGAGAAGTGGGTAGAAGAGAAACGCTACCAAGAGACAGAAGGCCGCTCATAGAAAAGAAGAATGTTAGAAAGGAGGAGAGGAAGTGCCATGAATGTGGCAAGGCAGGACATCTGGCAGCACAATGCCCTCGCACCAGATGTTACGAGTGTGGAATGGAAGGGCACCTAGCCAGGCAATGCCCATACATGTTCCGCAGGAAGGATACATATCACGGAGAGCCGATGGAGGTAAATGCGCAGGAGGTGCGCAAAAGAAGATACTCGGCCAGGCGAGGTGAGGCTTCCAGGGACTCGACCAGTGGCTCTGGATCTTCAGAGACGGAGGAGGAGCTGGGGAGCAGTGGCGGCGAGGGCAGCTGGAGTAGCGGCCGGAACCGGCAACGGAAAGCAGCTCAGGATCAAGGACGGCGCCAGGTGCTGACGGTGAGACGGAAGCAGACGTCAGTATGAGGAGGGTGTGTCGAGAGTGGCGACCGAGCTTGCACCATCAACAACTTAGAAGGTAAGCTTAAGAATTGGTTGCCTATTATCAAAACTAAGTGTGGAGTGAAGTGCCTCGTGGACACAGGGAGCTCGAGCACTCTGTTGTCAAAAATAGCGTTAGAGAGTTTATGTGTTAGGGGGAAGGCACTTCAGATTCGGGAATGCGATTGCAGATTAGTCACTTTGGGAGGGCCGTGCAAAGTAATAGGCGAGACTAACATTGGGTTGGACGAGTGGGGGAAAACGGGGGCGAGGTTGCGGGTGCATGTGGTAGAGAGTATGCCCAGGGAATATCAGGTCATAGTTGGGTGTGATCTTTTACAAAAAGTGGGCGTGGAAGTAAAAAATACGCATGGCAGGTGGTTCGTGAGATTAGCCGGCAGGTCATTCGCATGTCATCGTGTAGTTAGGGGCGCGCGAGTAGGGGCCGTAAGTAGGTGGATAGAATGGAGAACAAATTTACTGAATGAATTCCGAGACATTTTTTTTCAGGAAGGGGAAGTATTAGGAGTTACGGGGAAAACAGTGCATGAAATTCAGTTAAAACAGGAAAAAGTCACGTACGTGAAAGAGAGGCGTTATCCCCAAGCGTTACGACAACACATCCGGGAGGAGTTGGAGGAATTACGTAGGCAGGGAATCATCATCGATAGTTCATCCCCGTACAATAGCCCCCTGTGGGCGGTCAAAAAGAAGACTCCGACGGGGCAGGAGAAATACAGGGTGGTGGTTGACTTTCGTCAATTGAATGACAATACAAAAGATGAGGCGTACCCCATTCCTCGTTTTGACGACATCATGGATAGACTCAGCGGAGCCACAATTTTCAGTACACTGGATTTGAAGGCTGGATATCACCAAATCCGACTTCATCCTCGGGATCAGGAGAAAACGGCCTTCACATTCGAACGGGGACACTATGAGTTCACCAGGATGCCGTTTGGGTTGAAGAATGCCCCCCTCACGTTCCAACGATTAATGGACGAATTCCTTAGGGGTATCGATGAAGGGATCTGCCAGGTTTACATGGATGATCTCCTGGTGTTCAGTAAGTCGGAGGAGGAGCATGAACGACACCTGAGACAGGTTTTTGAGAGGGTTCGGGAATTCGGGTTAAAATTGTCTCCGGAGAAGTCCACTTTGGGTAGGGCAGAAATTAATTTTTTGGGTCACACCGTGTCAAGGGATGGGGTGAAGCCGGACAAGTCCAAAGTAGAAGCAATTACCAAGATGGCGATCCCCCGCGATGTTAAGGGTATCAGGAGGCTGCTGGGAGCGCTAAACTATTACCGGCGGTTTGTACCAGACATGGCGCGATGCTTGGTTCCCATTAACAACCTACTGAAGAAGGGAGCAAGGATGATTGTCACACCCAGCATGGAGGACAATATACGGCGTTGTATGGAGCACCTCAAGGGAGAACCCGTGTTGGCATTTCCCGACTTCACGAAGCAGTTCACGGTTACCACAGATGCAAGTGAATATGCCTTGGGTGCGGTGTTGTCCCAAGACAGTGCATGCGGGGAGCGGCCCATTGCATATGCTAGTAGGCGGTTATCTGAGGCTGAGGCAAGATATAGCGCATTGGAGCGGGAATTGCTTGGCATCGTCTGGGCGGTTGATCATTTCCGGCCATACCTGTTCGGTAGGAGATTTCGGGTACAAACTGATCACAGACCGCTGCAATGGGTGGGACAATTGAAGGAATCGTCGGCGCGAGTTTCACGCTGGAAAGAGAGGCTCAACCAGTATTCGATGGACGTGGTCTACAAGCCCGGCAAAGAGAATGTGGTCGCTGACTGGTTATCCCGGGCGCTGATGGTAAATGCCCTAGAGGAAGACACTGCGGGGCCATCGCAGGACATCCGCCAATTTCTTCAAGACTGGTCACCAGGAGGCGAAGGGGAACAGAATATCACAGAGGCGGAAAGGGAGGAGGTGTCCTCAGCCAGAGACAGTTCTACAGACGAGAGACCAGAAGATTTGGAAGAAATTGACGAGATCGTCAATGATAAACCGCGCCAAATCATCTGGAGGACGAAGACGTCGGGCATGCTGTCCATAGAATACTCACGTTACGGGAGATCGCGGGTCAACGTAGTTTCGTCACAACCAGGGATAAGGTTGGATCTAGTATGTAAAGCCCTGAAGGACGCGTCAAAACCAGGTCGCACACACCACCTATACGTGGGGAACGCCGCAATTTGGGAAAAGATCAAGCAAGTGTGGAAGACGGACCAGATTCCGGATCGCGTCTTCATTCGGTGCAGGGTCATGGTAGAAACCATTAGGGATGTTGAGCGCCAGAAGGAGCTAACAGGGGCGTATCACCAAGGCAAGACCAATCATCGCGGGGTCAATGAGACGTTACAGTCGCTCAGAAGACGGTATTATTGGTCCGGCATGCGGAAAATGATTCAAGAGGTCATAGGGGCATGCGAGGTCTGCATGACTACGAAATACGACCGTCACCCACCGCGAGCCTTACAAGAAGCAACGCCAACGGGCGATCGGCCGCTCCGGGACCTGCAAGTTGACACGTTCACCTGGAGGGGGTTTACGTGGTTAACGGTCATTGATGTGTTCAGTAAAATCGCCATGGCTCACCTGATCCAGTCTAAAGAAGCAGAGTCCGTGTTGTCCGCTCTCCGGACATGGTTCATGTTTTACGGGATACCGGATAGCATAACGTCTGATAAGGGGAGGGAATTCGACAATGCGGTAGTGAGTGAAGAAATGCGTAAGTTGGAGATCACGTGGCACTTCAACACTCCGGGACACCCGAAGGGTAGGGGAGGAGTGGAACGGTTGCATGGTACACTCAGCGACCATCTCAGAGTTTATCACGTCGACCAGGGGCTGACTCCGGATGTGGCGATGCGGAAGGCGGTTGCGGCGTATAACCACTCGATTCATTCCGTAACTGGGTTTTCTCCGTTTGAGGTGCTGTTCGGAGTTCGGGGGCCTAGTAGGGATTTCGGAGAGACAATCGGGGACAATTTGGTTGCTCGCGATATTGTGGCAAACCACGTGCAAATTCGTGGAGCCTGGGAGAAGGTGAGGAGAAAAATCTGGAAGGAAAAACGAACTAGGGTGTCGAGGGAGAACGCGAGGTTACGAGACTGCACGGGGGCATTGAAACTTGGGATGATTGTATACCGGCGGATTGGGTCCAATAGGAGTAAAGAACCGAGGAGATACGAGGGGCCATTCCGGGTCGTTGTCTTGAGAGAACACAACGTAGTCACCATCGAGAGTGTTGGGGACCCAAGAAGACGACGGACCGTTCATATTGAGCAATTAAAGTTTCCTTTGGGATCTGGGGTGCCTTCGCCTTTGCAAACGGAAAACATGGAATAAACCAAGACATGTATTAATTTTTTTTTTGTATATAGACATATAATGTCCTATAAAGATGTACCATGTTAATTGTATATATTGAGTTTTGTGTGTCAACCGATGTTTTTTTTTGTGTGTGAAGATAATGATTGTTTTTTTTCATATTCTTATTATATGTGGTTACTTTTCTTCATTTCAGGACGTTTTTTTGTTTGCTTTGTTATTTCCTTATTATTGATTGTAATTATTTGTGTCTGGGAGCTGTAAGTTGTACAGGAGCAAGCTCTACTCATTGCCCAGCCTTGACATTTCTTTTAGTTTCCAAAAGGTGTCTGGAAACTGGAGGGGGGGAGTTAAGGGTCAGGCCCTGGCAATATTGGAGCTTAATCCTACTAAGAGTGTAAACAACTCCCAGATACTATATAAGAAGGATTACTTGATAAATAAAATCAGTGTTTTACCAGCTTGCTAGTGTGTAGTTTCTTTCCCAATTTACTCTTTTTTTTTATGTTTCGCGAGCCAAAGTACTTAAGTTATATATATATATATATATATATATATATATATATATATATATATATACTAGCTTTTGCCCACGGCTTCGCTCGCGTAGAGTTTGGTCTGCCACATAAAGTTTCGTGACATATCATTTTAAATTAATTAATTAATTTTTTGTAACTATAAGTTACTCGTACATCCGAAATTTCAGATGTCTAACTTCAAAACTGACCGATTCCCTACAATCTTTGAACCCCTATTATATTAAGGGGGGACCCTTAAGGTTGAAACTATCCGAATTCCTTCTTAGAGCTCATTTAAGCTATACAAAGAACCTATCTGCAATGCAATGAAATGAATGCAATGAATCTGCAATAAAGTTCAGTGGTTTCTGCTGTGCATTGACCGCTGGGCGGGTTAGTCAATCAGGTTACAGTTTTATATAAACTTCTCCTGTGTGGTGTGTTGATAAAAAGTAGCCTATGTCCTTCCCCAGGCTTGAGATTATCCATATCAAATTTCATCATAAACAGATCAGCACAGCCGTGAAACATACATTGACACTGATTGACAAACAGGACTGACAGAAGTTACTTTCGTTGACTGTTGTTTGGGTCAGTAAAGGATTAGTATATAATGTTATTGAATTTATTGAAAAGGATTACTTAGTGTAATGGTTTCATTTGTCGTACGTCAGCAGCGAGAAATAAAAACTGAAAGGATTAGAATAATGTACATATGTAGGAGATTTATCGATGTTTTGTAATTTAGCGGTACAGCCATTATTATTGTAAAGTTTCATCCGAATCCGTTCTGTAGTTTTTGCGTGAAGGACTAACAAACATTCATCCATCTTCATTAACCTTTGCATTTATAACATTAGTAGCGAAAATATGTAGATTTCGCGAGTAAGAAAGACGTGAGGAAGCTACTCAGGGGGGCCCTAGAGCGATGCTCAAAATTTTTAAAATGTTTAACAATTAAATTAAATAAGCGCGATTATTTACTGACCATATGTTGGAGGTAATATTGATAATGTGTTATAACCTAGTACTTTTCAATGATATTTATCGTTTTATTATGACCGAATTACACAAAATCATTATAAATTGCAGCCTATATGTTATTCTGATATATAACCTATATTACTGTAAAGTTTCATCTAAATCCGTTCAGTATATATCTATACTAGCTTATGCCCGCGGCTTCGCTCGCGTGGAATTTGGTCTGCCACATAAAGTTTCGTGAAAGATCATTTTAAATTAATAATTATTTTTTTAAAATATAATTTACTCATACATCCAAAATATCAGATGTCTAACTTCAAAACTGACGGATTCTATACAACCTTTGAATTCCTATTATATTTAAGGGGAAACCCTTGGGGTGGAATTATCCAAATTTCTTTCCTAAACTATACAAAGAACCTAACTACAAATTTCAAGATGCTAAGTTCCTGATTTGCCTTTAATCATGTACTATAACGGGGGGGGGCACATGCCCCTACATAAATCTTCCCTTGCTGTAACCTATGATGTATAGCCTATTTTACTCAATAAGTTTCATCCATATCCGTCCAGTAGTTTTTGCGTGAAAGAGAGACAAACATACAAACTTTCACATTTATAATATTAGTAAGATTAGTTGGATATCAAAACAAATAGTTTCACTCATGTTATTTCTGTTATTTTAACAACTATGGTCATGTGATTTGCCTTTAATTATGTACAATCATGGATTCTCCACAGTACCTAAAAACTGTCGGGGGGCACGTGCCCCCGTGCACCTTCCCCCCTTAAATCCGCGCTTGCTATGGCCTATGTGTTATTCTGATGTATAAACTATATTACTGTAAAGTTTCATCCAAATCCGTCCAGTAGTTTTTGCGTGAAAGAGAGACAAACATACAAACTTTCACATTTATAATATTAGTAAGATATATATATATATATATATATATATATATATATATATATATATATATATATATATATATATATATATTCCATATCAGAAATGGAAATAAATAACAGTTAAATAAGGCAGTGAACAAAGTGAAGGTATTAGAACCACAAACAATCAGGATATTTGTGGAGAAGCTGGTCATTGCAAGGACTAGCAGGCAAATTTACGAAAGTTCTCGGGGCCATTGCCGTTTCAATCTTCGAGTATACGGATGGTTGATAGAAATCTGCATCTCTGCACAACTGTTGTCCTAAAAATAGTACAGCCATGCCATGTACGACCCTTCATGGGTTCTAGTGGTACAGATTTTTAAGGGATAATAAAGAATAGGTATTGTTAAGTCTTGTTTATGACATAATTAGGGTCATTAAATATTGTTTAAAGGACTTTATACTGTAAGAGTGAGATACGTTTGGTGTTTTTTTGATTTCTTGGTTGTTAAAAAAATATAAGTGCCCCACAGTTCTAAATTTCAGACAGGCTTCGATCTTCTCTTGTAGAGAAATTATTTGTTGTAAATATAAAGAAGAGATATTGTTTTCAGTAGATTGTATATCTGACTCCATCATCGATTCAGCTCTTATATTAAAATTATTATGGTTCCACGTTAGTTTTTTATTATAGACCAAAGCCTAGGTACTGAGCTGTGTTGGAAGACGAATGTGGGATGTAGTTAAAACGGTCTAGTGTACAGGATCTTAGGAGGTGAAAGTAACATGCCTGGAATTCGATTTATTTATTTCTTTGCATCAATCAATATTAAAAGATAGAAGCATTTGATGGTTTGTTTTGTTGTTGGAGTATGTTACTTCGAGATGTGAACGAAATGATAGTATAGCGATATCATCAGCAAAATGCTGACCCCACGGTGATTTTTTTTCTGCCTTTTGCTACAGATCCTTTCACTATGCTAACAATCACTCATCAGGAGCTCTTCTATCGATTACTAATTAAGAATATATACTTTAAAAACAACTCAATACTTAAAAGAAACTGTGAATCCGTAAACTACTTTAATCCAGAAAAAAATCTGGACTGCATCCTCACTTCAGCATTCCCCCAAATACCATTTGATCCATAATAACATTTGACTCTAATAACTAATCAGAAATTAAAAAAAAGTATATATCATTCTAGCTTAAAGTATTGGGAAACCTGAGCTTTGATATAAAATATATTTAAAAAAAATTAATGTATCACTGCAACCCATGAAAGGTCTGTAGTTCAGAAGATGGTTGAGTCTGTACTCTTTCTAAGACAAGGTTGTGCAGGGTGGTTTCTGTGGGACACGTTCAACCGGCAGTTCTTTCCCTCATTAAAGGGTACCCAGTTTATAGAGTATGGATGAACCCCAAGAGGGTCTCCAGATCCCACAGGATCCATCTGTGGCTGTAACAGGTTAAATAATTTATCTGTCACAGCTGAATCCGATGTCTTGGACAGAGCAACTCAGCTCTCTACCACTGAGTTATCCTGCTAAGGTTATATATAAATATTTTTTAGCATCATCTTTTGATAATAAAGCATTATTTTGTGTATATCATCTTGCAAATATCTACCCTCCATAATTATAAAATTATATGTTTCCCCGGTATAATAAATTATAAATATGAAAGAAATATTTCTTAATGTTTTTTAAATCATGATGTTCATAAATCAATGATTGTTACTACTGTTATTAGCCCTCTCTGGATTATCGAAAGTGAAGATCTCGAGAGTTCCAAGGCTACTCCTGTTCACATCCTCTGGATCAATCTATGATGAAAACAATTGATACTGATAGATTTTTTTGGAACCAAATACCAATAAATTTAACCTAAATATAACTTAATCATATTTTTACAATTGTTTTGTAGCCACATAATAATTTTTTTTTATGTGTGTGTATAAAGACTATTTTAAGAAGCTGTTACCTTTCTTTTCTCAATATTTCTACGGACCGCACAAGCAAAATCTTACTATCCACAGGAAGATAATTGTATTCGTTGGAGTACATTATGTCTGGATGAAGTCTGAGTGATGGCAAGATCGACGTTTTTTTGAGACAAGCTAGATTTTTTTCATTTTAATTTTTTTTAGTTCGTAGTAGGTCAAGCCTATCGGTCTCGTACTGAATGATTAGGGAAGTTTTATTGGAGAAAGTGCGATTTTCGATTTTTCCGATATCAAAATTTTAGATTAAAAAAATTCAGTCTATTTCAAAATGAACGGATCTATATTGCATAAGTAGCGCTGGTCAATGCAATCCCAGCTACATACTAATGTACCTGTTAGTGATGGCCTAAGAGGGTGTTACTCGCATAAACACCACTAATCAGGGTTGCAGAACACGTTACCACATAAGTCATATTCCTGAATATAGACCGCATAATATTATGCCAGTACGAAACCATCAAGTAATACCTTGATTTGACCAGATATATTGCAGTGAAAGGTCACTAGCGTCACATTCTTCAAATTATTAAGAGAATTTTCTGATTTTATATATTGAACGTAATTATGGCTTTACGGCTAATCGGACGATGCTACAATGGGAGTCTTAAGGTTCCCTATCCAGGGTTAATTAGGATTCGGATCTTTAACGAGTAACTGACATCGCACAGGCTCGAAACCACAATTTTATGTCTCTTCTGAAGGACTGCACAACAAAGCATTTTTTACTTCTAAAGATCACCAGCCTGGCTGCTATATTGGGGACCTCTCAATAAGGTTGCAGTTTATTTTTGTCGAGTCTGTTTGGATTTTTTATATGAAATATGCAGCACTTTGTCTTGTTTTGATGCACGTCTTGTTGATGCTTGAATAAACATATAAAGGGGTTGGTATTATTTCTCTTCTTGTATTGTTGCTTATTTTTATTAATTATTTTTGTTTACTTGTTTTTAAAAAAATATTTATTTCAAATAAGAAGGGAATTGGAAATAGAACGATAAGGGACATGTGTTTGTTGTTCAAAATACCTCTGGAAAGGAGTGTCGTAGACAACACAGCGGTAACAAAAAACGATCGCGGAACACCCACAGGTCCGATAATTTTCTTTATCAACTGTCCTCCTTGAACTGGGCTCAGTCTCCTTGACACCGGCCAAGAATTAACAACCAAAGGAATTTAGATCCAGGGTCGTTAGGGAATGGTGAGGTGCTTAGAAAGGAACTGACTTCAGCAGCAGGGAATTAAGATTACAACAGGAAAATAAACTTGCAAGAAGAAGAGAATTATCGATGTGAGCGTCTAAATAAAATCTCCTATATTAAGGAATATTATAAATACATATTTACTAATGAATTTCAGTACGATAAAAAAAAAAGAAATAAATAGTTTATATTTTATTCCATTTTAGACAAGGTAAGTGTATTAGCTGCCTATTCAACTATTTAAAGCGACTCAATATTATTGGTGAGATAGGTAATTAGTAATTTAGCTCGCGGAAAGTAAACTCACTCACGAACACTTAAGACAAGTTTATTTTTAGAAATAACAGGATTAGAGTTAAAAATTATACTTAATAAGGCTTCGAGTGACTTGTGGTGTAGTGGTTAGGATAAAAAACTACCATGCCCGAAGTCGTGAATTCGTAGCCCAGCAGATGGCTTAGGATTTTTAAAAGGATAGAAAATTCTTGGTAATACTGTCCTTCGGAAGGAGCGTAAAATATGGGTCCCGAGCCTGTCTGATGTCAGGTACTCGTTAAAAATCCCTATCCTAATTAAACCTGGATAGGCAAAATTTAGAGCTCCCACTGTAGTATCGTCCGATTAGCTAAAGCAGAATTAAGTGACATTAAATGAATTAAAAAATTAATTAGTAAGACTTATCTAATTAACCATTATACAATTAAAATTAAAACAACTATACAACAACAACCGATGAAGGGTATTGGGTTCAGTACGTGGTAGAGACTGCACTAATTCTAAGCCAACGATTGCGAAGAGGATAGTTTGGGTGTGTTCACAAACAACAGCAAAAAAAAAAAAACAATTAAAGTTATCCTCTTTATAGAGCCTTGGTGAGCCCCCGAAAAATCTGTTGATTCTACAGGGTATATTCTATTATGATTTTATATATAAGTATAATCGGAGCTTCATGTTATGGTTTAATATCGCCCAGAGGCGGATTTGAACCTAAGACCTTTAGCACGGCAACTCAGCCCTATATACATTGAGCTCAAATTTAATGGAAGTATCCATTTAGAAAATCTCTGAATTTATTTCGATTAGTTTCATCGTAAAGATTGTTCATAATTTCTTTCGTACGTACGTAAGTTTGGTGTTTGGAGTAAAAAAATTATTTACAGCAAATCGGCAAACGGAATATTGTGAAAAATAAGGAATTATTCGAAGGATGTTTGATTGAATAAGTGACAAATTTTTTGAATTGTTTGACATTGCTGGTCAAGAATCGTTAAATGTTTTCGTGTCATGGAAGACGAGGTATTATAGTAAAGTGAAGTCTTAAAATGATTCTGTTGACAATAAATATAAATTTATTAGAACTACTAACCAATACTAGGCTACTAACATGTATTACTATAAAAATTATTATCAAGTACGCCATTCAACAAGATTGCCATTGAAACTTACACTTTATATCATAAAATTCGTACTTTTTAATTACTTATTATTATTATTTTCGGTCACTTTTTATAAGCTTTACGATTTGTATTATGTAACCTTCTGGCCAGATATATATTATGTTTCTTTTTCTGTTCATGTTTGTTATTCTAAACTGACTTCGTCACAGAATAAAGTTAATTTTCTATTCTATAATATCTAGAAGTAATTAAATTATATATTAATTTAATAACTGATTGAAAGAAATAAAAAAAACATAGAATGAATGTAAATAGTCTGCATACAAATTCAACCTTCTAAAAAGCACGTTCAAAGGCCGCGTGAGATAGTCCAGTTTTTTTTTTATTGAACTTCTTTTAAGTAAATATAAAATAAATTAATTGCTTGAAGATGACGATCACAACATTCTTTTTTTGTATTATTAATTTAGTATTTATAAAACCGTACAAAATAAGTAAATGTAAGTATCACTGTAATAATCGGTCGCAGTAAATAAATAAATGAAGTTACATACGAGTACATATACAATTTCTAGATGTATAGAGATGTAGATTATGACAGTATGAAGTCTTCTGTTTATTTGAAATTCGGTCAAAATGTTCATTGGTGTTGCTCAAAAATGCACGTCCGTTTATACCAAAATCGTGCTGTCAAGTCAGTTTTATTATTCTTTGCTGCCTTGAGTATTATTGCTTCAACTTTAATCGGCTGTTATAAAAATCGAATATTTATATCGAATAATATTTCTTACCAAAAAGCATGAATTAATAAATTTAAAAAAATATTTTTCTATTTAAAATATAAAAAGGGAAGCTTGAATACAACTACTAAGAATAATAATCATGTAATTTATTAAGGTGTAATTGTTTATTCTTATTTTTTATGACATTGTATTGAATTATAAACAAAAATTTAATGTGAACAATTTTTTATTACAAATCAAAGACAATCTGTAAACGTTCCGCATTACGAATAATATATTATTTATTGTTTACATTCTTCAATATATAAACATTGATCAAAATTGAAATTGAAATTGAAATAAGTAATTATAATATTTTATATAAATTAAAAAGAAATTAAAGAAGATCAGCTAATGAAAATAATTGAATGAATAAAAAAAGGAAATTGATGGTTTTATAGACCATATAGCAAACAGTTTAGGTTCACTCAGAGGCAGAATATTGAAGATGAGATGAAGGTAAGACATCTTATAACCAATACCATTATCATTTTTTAACAATGCAGTAGTCTAGGTCATAGATTAAATAATTAATGATTTTTTTTGTTTTTGTTTAGAAAAGTAAATTTTAATATATATTTTTGTTTTAAGTATCATTGTTTATAACCATTCTTAAAAATTATTTAATTCGACTTTATTCATATAACTAAGAAAATATTTACATAAAGTAAATGAACTTCACACCTTCTAATTGGAATTAGAAGGTATAATGTGCATTGAGTCAGTGGAGAATCGCAAGTCTCCGTTACTAGAAGCCGTGCTATACCGTTTCTGGAATCTGTTCAAATCTCTCACAAAGCTAAAACTGGACACAGCAAGTACAGAGGAACATTTCTATGAGCTTTTAAGACGATATGTATAATATACATTGTATATGAGTAAATTGGAATAATTAATATTGTTAAGAAATTATATGAAAATCGTAGCTGTTTGTGAAAATCTTGAACAAGCTTATGATTAAGTAATAGTAATATAATAATCTCTCTATTATATATAAAAAAAATAGCAATGTAAAATTTTATGGGCGTTGCCTAGCAACGGATCAAAGAATTACTTTTTGATTATTTGTAACCAACTACTTTAAGTATGTTAAAGTATTTAAGTGTCTTTTCTCTTGCATTTTTACTTAAATGATTTTGAAAGCATGGTGTGAGCAAATATTAGGTTGGGGAAAAATAAATCCATTTTCTCGGTAGATGGCTGTAGTGACCGATATCTTCTAAAGTATCGATCAAGCAATTGCAAGTTGCTCGTTGTCAAGGTGACATATCACACTAAAAAAATTCTTTGGCTGTTTTTTGTTTGTTCCATTCAGTTGTGAGTTAAAGGGTGTTAACAATGGAAGTCAACAAGGAGAATATTCGGTACATTTTACAGTTTTTCTTTGATGAAGGCGAAAATGCTAGACAGGCCGCTGAAATACTGAATGGTGTTTATGGTGCTGATAATGTAACAGCTAATTACGTGCAATTTTGGTTTCGTCGATTCCGTTTAGGCATATTATATATTTATTTTTTTCGTATGACCAACAAAAAATATATTTGCATCGACGAATACGAACTCAGGCTATATATTAGTGCCCGAATCCAAATCCCTCCTTAATATAGCTATCCTCCGACAAACTCTTCGGTCTGAACACCTAAATTCAACAGTGGACTCAATATTTTTGCACGGAATTTTCTTCGCAGCATTTTTTATTCAAAGACTTCAAGACCTAGTTTATACTTCAAAGTTGTAAGTCACGTTCCACACACCTATAGCAAAAGGGAAGTATTTTATGGGTTTAAAAATTAGAAATTTTAAGGTTAGGAACAAGTTATGTGAGTTTATTAATAAAGATCCGAGAAAACAAGTATTTCCTCTTGAAAAAACAAACAATTTTTTGCCGTCATAAATTTCTAAGTTTTTTCGTTTGTATGTTTGTATTCATTTGTTGTCAGTTGACTCTAATTACTTAAACTTTTCGACATATTTAGACTTATTCTTTGTATTTATATCATAAAATATCCCCCCTTCTGCCACCAATCACACACTTCATCTTATCCGAATTTACTTTGAATCTTTAACAGCGATAATCAATGCTGTTTACGTGGTGTCAGCCAAGGGAATAATATCATCCGCAAACCTATGCACGGGTATTTTGCAGCCTTGAATTAAAGGTACTTGAGCTTTAAGTACTTGGAATCAGCGGTAAATGACACATGGACGAAGGAGAAGAAATAAAATAGAGAATAATAGCAGATCATTGATCTTTTTTCAGTCAGTCTAAACTCTTTGGTAGTAGTCTGCTATTTCGCACAACCAAACTCAGAATTTACTAAACATTCGTCCCACCCATCATGATATATGCATCTGAAAATCTGGCTAGTGAATAAAACATAAGCTGAGCGTAGAGTCAGGTTCGAAAGATATTGCATAGACGAATCAATGGCTCTATGGAGGAAAATGGATCGTTTCGACTCCCAAAAAAAATAAGAGTTGTGCACACTTTAATTTAAGTGTCTCACAATTTGTAAGGATACAATGGATCGGATGGGTAAGGAGAGGACAATCAGAAGAATATACTATGGAAAAACAGAAACGAAGGGAAGATGGAAGGATGCTGCCACCAAGATCTGAACAAAGCATGTATATCTGTCTAGGCGTGATAACGGCAGGGAAGATAAGGGAAGAGCGGTGGAGTTGGACCTAGGACTGTTAACATTGGCAACCGAGAATAATAATTTGTAATTATTTATTTACTTTTTTGTGTATATATCTCTCCTTCTAAAGTACTACCTAACAAAAAATATAGTAAATGTGAGTTAAGCCTTCAGTAACAATTTTATTGGTTGGAGGTTTTTACTTCAGGAACAATATATCTGATATTAAATTTCCAACATCTTTTTTTTGTTAATGAAGTCATATTTTCAGTTGTATCATGTTCGAACTTGAGGTTTTATGGGAATAATTAAATGAGTTAAACTCAAATAACTTTCAAACTTCTAAACATTTTCGAATGGTTAATAAAACAATTTAAATACCATCATAGGATAGGAATGCTTAGTATTGGAATACCAATACCCAAATTTTTATTTTTTAAACTCACATGGAAATACCTCTATTGAACATTTAGATTTTTAGAGGTATGATGTTCTTTTGAAGGGGCAATATAGTTTTTAATTATTTTATTTTTAATAACATAGTATTTTTAATGATGATAATGAGATTAGTTTTTCAGCCATAGATTTAATTTGAGTATTTTTATTGTGTAACAGAACATACAAATAAACAAAGGAAATGACTATAAGTGTTGGCATTAGTAAACAGTTAAGAGATCGTACTCACGTGTATGTTATCGTGACTATCGAACCTTGAGTCCTTGACGGTGGCGGTGAGGGTGAGGAGGAGGACGAGGGTGTTAACGGCTAGAGAGACGAGGCAGAGGGCGAGATAGAGGACCTGGTGGAGGCGGCGCGGGCGGAGGGCGGCGGCGGTGCCGATGGCGCCCGCACCCAGGGCGGTCAATCCGCCCCAAAGACCGCCCCCCAACCGGCTGAGGCTGCTGCCATAGGCAGCGCATAGGACGCCGAAGACCAGCATGAGGAGGCCAGAGACGGCCTGGAGGTTGGAGGCGGCGAGGAGGAGACCGCGGCCCTGCTTGGAGGCGGCGGTGCCCTCGCTTGAGGGGGACTTGGCTATCAGCGGCGGCCGCTTCTCGTACATCCCGGCACTGACTGTCACTATCTCCACTCTCCAACGCCCTACCACCAGCTCTCCCCTCTCCGGGGGAGCTTTCTTCAATGTAGTGCAAAAGCTATGTATCAGCTGAGCCGCTAAGAAATATCTAATAAAAGTAAATAATTTACCATTCTCTCGTCAACATTTATAATAGTTGTTCGAATGAAAAAAAAAAAATTGAAGAGGAGAAAATAGTTTATAGGAGTAAAAAATAAATTCTTAAATTGTAAGCAACGTTAAAAACTAACGTTTGGATCCAGATTGCAGATCATCTTGGGCTGAATAGGCGAGATTAAAAAAATATGTATGCATAAATAAAATAATGGGAATAAACAAGGGGATAAACAAGAGGGAACAACAACAGGAAAAAGGGTTATCAGGAAAATCCAAATTCGACGATGGGAAAGAAAGAAGACGCCTGCAACATATGATGGTGTACTGGGCTAAGATCAAGCATAAGAGAGGACAGATGAAATATATATATATATATATATATATATATATATATATATATATAGAGAGAGAGAGAGAGAGAGAGAGAGAGAGAGAGAGAGAGAGAGAGAGAGAGAGAGAGAGAGAGAGAGAGAGAGAGAGAGAGAGAGAGAGAGAGAGAGAGAGAGAGAGAGAGAGAGAGAGAGAGAGAGAGAGAGAGAGAGAGAGAGAGAGAGAGAGAGAGAGAGAGAGAGAGAGAGAGAGAGAGAGAGAGAGAGAGAAAGCGATGCTAACAAGGTTAAAACATTAAATAACCGCGATTACCTACTGACCATATGCTGGAGGTAATATTGGGCAGGTTATGTTATGTGCAAATACAGTTTATTATTATTATTATTATTATTGAAGTAATAAAAATGTATTATAAGTGCTTAAATATTAAAATGAATTTGTTAACTTATAATAAAGGTGTGTTTGCTTAAACAATATTATTTTGCCCGACGAGGTAACATATACAAAAGATAATAAACAAGTTAATATTAAAAAACATTATAGTTTTATAATTGATATATATATATATATATATATATATATATATATATATATATATATATATATGTATTATATTCATAATTTAGTGTAAGTAACTAATATGTTTAAAATATACATCTTTATAAAAACCGTGGAGAGGGAATTTGATTCAATTCTATTGTTTCAGGTAAGCCGAATAGTCGTTAAATTCTTCAAGAACTTATTGTTTTAATACTCTTAATGTCCATTTTCCGAAAGATTTGCATAGTCTCGTATATGTATAAAAGAGGTACACCAAACGTCTTCCATTTAATTTTTACTAATTCGGTTTTAAGATTGAGAGATAAAAACTGGGGAGGTTATTCTGATTTGTGTTTTTTGTTTTTTTTCATTAAACAGTTTAAAGAAAGCTATTTTGTAATTAGTGTGTCAAATATTACCTTTAAATATCGATTTACTTGTACTTGAGAGGTGTGGATGGAAATATAAAGAGAAAAAAAAAATGTCGATTGTTATTTTGCAGGCAGGACTGTATAATAAAATGAGTTATTAAAATAGGTTAAACAAAAATATTGTTATAATAAATATTATTTTTTTTATTTTACAGGTATACTCTATTTAGTTTTTACTTCGACACACAAAATTTAGTATTTGAATCTATCAAAATTATAAAACGTCATTCTAATTATATCGTTGAAAATAGTAATAATGGATTCAATGATAGTTAAAATAAATACATTGAAATTTGAAAAGAAAATATTTTCCCAAGTACCTCGTATAGGTAATAGGTAAAAGTTAAATTTTAATATATTCATACAAATTAGTCATATAATTATTTCTTTTAAGAGATTCAAAATTTAAAAAAAAATAATGAACATTTTTAAAGATCAATCACGCCCTTATTGTATAGATGATACTTCTCATCATTTAAAAATTAGTATGAAACAGCACAGATCTTCGTAAACAAATCGAAAAATATAAATAACACATCACTTACAAGACATACCTTCCTTAAGATCATAGATTTCAACAGCTTAGAATTTATAGAATAGAAAAAGTTGGCAGCGTTATGTATCAATTATAAATAAAATGATTGTTTAACTGTTTTAAGAAACTTGAAAGTTTGGGATAGTAATAAATAGCGAAGGAGTTAGGGATATGAGAGCCATAATGCCAAAATAGACGATATGGGTCAGTGGAGCATCTTAGGATCGGTCTGAATAACTGAAATGGAAAGGAAAACAATGGGAATTTTTTATTATTCAAAATATTTTTTACTGTCTTAAAAAATAAATGATTAACCATATACTGGAATTAAATTGTTAAAAATAAATACGAAAGAATAAAAAGTACTAATAGACTAAATACTATAAATACTATTTTAAGGATATTTAGTTATTTTTCTTTCTTTTATTAAATTGTATAGAAAATGAAATATGAATTTTTTAATATAAATATTGAAAAATCTTTATAATGCATAGAAGTCCAATATGCAGCAAACGAAGAAATGTAAACGATTTTAAAATTAAAAAAAAATAAAGTATTTTCATTCAATTGCTCTTCAATATACAAAGTTATTATCAATAAAAAATTAGTGCTGTTTTACAAATCTTATTCTGTCATACTTGTAACAACCACTTTATTTAAATTATTATTTATTAGGGTAAGTTGAAAATTTATCATTCCAATAAAACGAAAATTACAAACATAGCATTGGGGGTTCATTCCACTACAATTTTAGTACAGGCTCTAACATTTTGTGACCCAAAATGGCGTAACAAAGATAAATATATGTAAACTGAGATGAAATTAAAGAAGTACTTTTTATGATCTCAAGTTTTTTGTAATTTTTATACTTTCAAATTTTTACTTTAGTTACTCGATATTGCAAGCATTATTGCTCTATTATATATTTAATAATAATCATAAGGATATTAGTTATTTTGCATAAAATTCCTAATAACTTCTAAATACAAATTCAATCTACTTTAATTCTGTTTGTTCTATAATTCTTAAATATGTTTTTTATTAATTTCTATTATTTATTTTTCTTTTTTATTTGTAACAAATAAAATACTATAATTTTGTTCTATAATTAACTATATTTTTATTTTAATCAACTATAGGCCAGCGGCCAGGTGTTTGAAGGTCTCAATAAATTGAAATTCAAATTGAGAGCTGAATTTTTGATATGTTGTAAGGGCATGTCTGAATAGTGTAAATCCAAATTTGCAAACGAAAAAACGGATGTGAAACCTTTTAGTGGCCAAAAACCCTCGACATTTTCAGAGTTATTTCAGTTTTGGGCCTGTATCTCCTAATCGGTGCATTTTTCATTAAAAAAACATAAGTGACCATTTTTAATTTAGATTGAATTTTCTACAATTCTGAGTCCAACCGCGACTCTGTAGCTCTAATAGATTATGAGTTACGCTCCTTTGAAATTTGGTAATTTTTCCCAAAAAGTTCAAAATTTAAGTTTAGGCCCACTTTCGTGAGGAACACCGGCCGAAGGAGCGATCCTACGATGAAAGTCCTAGGGAATGAAGCTGTAGTAAATTTAAATAATTTTAATTTAAGCACAGACCGAGCCTGTAGGTCTAATAGATTCTGAGTTACGCTCCTTGGTCATTTTTTCCAAATAGTCCAAATATAGGCCAGCGGCCAGGTGTTGGGGTTCCTAAAAAATCGAAGAGAGTAGCATTTTTTATGTGTTGTATGGGCATGTCTGAGTAGTGTAAATCCAAGTTTTCAACCATAAAAACGGATGGGAAAACTTTTGGTAGCCAAACCTCGAAATTTTCAGTTTATCCTCGAGTTATTTCAGTTTTCTCCTTTATCTTCTAATCGGTCCATTCTTCATTAAAAGACATAGGTAGCCATTTTTATTTAGATTAAACTTTCTACAATTTGAATCCAACAACGGTTCTGTAACTCTAATAGATCCTGAGTTATTACCTTTGGAAATCGGTAATTTTTTCCAAAAAGTCCAAATTTTAAGTTTTGGCCTACTTAATTGAAGAACACCGGCCGAATGAGTGATTCTACGATAAAAGTGAAGGTAGTAAATTTAATTAACTTAATTTAAATTTAATTTAAGCACAGTCCAAGGCCTGTAGGTGTAACAGATTCTGAGTTCCACACCTTTGAAAATTGGTCATTTTTTTAAAGAAAGTCCAAATTTTAAGTTAGGTTTTAAGGACTCTTCTTTCCCATACTTCAAGGATCCTTTTGCAATCTTTTGTTAGTGAAGAGGCCTCGCATCCGTAAGTCACAATTGGTCTCAAAATTGTTTTATATATGAGACACTTTGCCTTTCTTGACATCCTTTTACAAAAACAATATTTTGTGTATACCGAACAGACATCTATTTCCCGCCGCTATTCGTGCCTTACTATCCTTATCTACTCTGTTCTCATACATTATCATACTGCACATTCATTCGTGAATTCGTGAACAAATCTTGAAGTGCCAGTTCTCTATCTGCATTTCTTCTTCTTTCATTTGGCCATCTCTTGATGTTCGCATGTGAATGCTTTTTTTTTCATTAATATCCAGACCTAGATCTCTAGCTTCCTTGAGAAAAAGCTATTATAGTTCAGGAATATGACATAAAGAAAGTACAAATGTAAAATAATCAATTTAATTAGTTACCTTTTTTTTTTAGTGGAAGAAGTTATAGAACAACTACTTAGAGGTAGTTAATAATTAAGGACGAACTCATGAATTTTACAAATCTATGGATTCAGCTGCACTTCGTTATCCACTTTCTAAACGAAAGAAAAAAGGGGATTATAATTAAAAAAATTTTAAATCATAGTTTTTTTCAGCATCTTATTCTAAACTAATTTCATTAATACCAATTATAAGAAAGCAACAATAATGATAATATAAAAAAACTATATGTAACAACTTTGAAAAAGTTGAGAGAACTAGATAACTAGTTAATCTTAAGATATTCTTGCTTTCTTCATTACTAATAGCTAATAGCCTGATATAATATATGGCATAAACTTTCCTCTCTCAAAAAGGTCATTCATTACACGCCTCTTTCTAGTTCTCTGCGGTCCATCTTGTTTTATAATTAGTTTTTTCTTAATTGATAATTTATTCAATCAGTGCAGTGAAAAACTGCAAGACGGGAAGGAAATTTGAAAAGAAATGACTACATACACACTTGTAGAAAAAAAATATTGATCAGGTCAGGAGAGAGAGAGAGAGTTGAATTTGTACGGATAATAAGAAATAGTAATATACAACTATAGATTTTGCAAATACTAAATGAACACTAGGTCAGTTGACTGGAGAAATGGCAGAACATACGTAGAGATAACAAAAAAAAAAATAAAATAAAATATTACTTATTAACAGATCTTGTAAGTTCCTATCATGAAAAAAGGTAAACAATAAAGTCAAAATGTACTTACGCTAGAAAAGTCATCCTATCTTATAATACTCAATTAATTGTTTAATTTTTAAATAATACACGGAATATATTACAAATAATAAATTTCAAATCTGGGTGTGGCAGATATATTATTACCCCACCAAGCCTCAATTGGTTGCCATAATTGCGGAGAAAATCTGGAAGTTGAGCGTTATCATAGATAAATTATTTCCCTGCATAAACGTTATCTTAGAAACGTACAGTACCTACTATGAAATGAACACAAGACCTTCATAAAATTTAGTGGCTTTTTTAAATATAATTATTTAAAATTATCAAAATAATAATGTTATAGAAAAATAAAGTAATAATAATGAAATTCTATAAAGAAAACGATAGGCATTTGCTTTATAGAAACACCAACAAACAAAAAATAAAATAATATAAGGCTAATTTAAAGTTATCTAAAAGTATTAATGCTTCTGAGTAATTATAATATTAACACTCATAGACAGCAAGAGTCTTACAATGGAGTTCATCTGGTAAAAAATTGATTTTTGAAATTTATTATACTTTTTAATCATAATTAATTATTTTAAGGAAGAAATAGTTGGGGGTGCAGTAAATCAAACCACCAAAATAAGCATAACTTATTTATTATGTGCCGACGTAATAGTATAGAGTTCATTATTATTTAGCCTCATATTTTTCATCTACTGTATTTCTTTACCTATTTTCTATATGTTTATGTTATATTCACATCTTATTTTGCATTAATGCCACTTCTTTCTAACTGTATACAGTTACATATTAACTTCCCTTACTTATATTTTCTTTTTCTTTTCATTCTTCATAGTTCATAGTTATAAATACCACTATTTTCAATGTTTAATTTTTGAAATTTATCAAGCTTTTCTTTCTATATATGCTTGTATTATTACACTTTACCTATGTAACCCCTCATGTCTGGTATCTTATCCATATCTATTATTAAACTGTTTTTTCTAAATCCTTCATACTCAACCCCCCTTTTTCTATATTTTAATCTTCTCTTTTTGTAACTTTCCGTTTACCTTCTCATTTTTCTTTCCCTTTATATTATTGTTTACATTTTATCCTTTCTTGACATGTATTTTTTCTATTTTATATTCGCATTCTTGTATTATTATATCTGTCACCATTAGAATTTCTGTTCATCATCTACAATTTTATTTTTATCTATCACTATTTTAAGTTTATTATATTCTGTAACCAGTCTTATATTCTTTATTTTTTATCATTATCTATTCACTATTTCATCATATCTAGTCACTATTTTTATTTTCACTCCTGTACCACTTTATATATTCTTGTTACTGCAAGGTTTTTATATATTTCTGTTTGTTTCTCTCTCTTAGCCCTGAAGATGGCCTACATTGTAGGCCGAAATGTCGGCACATAATAAATAAATATTTTGGTGTTTTGATTGACTGCACCCCCCAACTATTTCTTCCTTAAATTAAAAGATACAGTCGACCAATTCTTCTCTAAATAATTAATTATTTATTAGTTTAGTACAACGTATGTGAAACTTTTATAATATTTAAATTCTAACCTCGTATAACCTGGTAGACTTTTATATAAACTATTATTGATTCAATGGGATCTAGGACCCTCCTGGGGCTCACCTGGCCTTTATAAAGTGGGTAATAAAATAAGGGGGGGAAATATGGCGGTTGAGCTTGATCTAGGACTTATCACCTCCCTTGGCAACCGTTGTCTAAGAAACATTACAGTCTCTAGCATGTACTGAACACCAGACCATTCATGAGTTTTTGTGGAACAGGTGTTTGTGTGTGTAAAAATCCAATTATCGAACATATGGATAGAAAGCCTCTACATAAGAATATAATCACTAAAATAGAGCCAAAAACTCAAAAAGAAACACTATTATTTATTATAATGCAATTGGGAAAAACCACAATGCAAAGCCTTATGTTTCAAAAAATACACCTACTTACCAGTCGACGTTTCGCCTATTCAGGCATTATCAAGACACCAAAATCAAAAAGGGGTTATGTGAATCGCATCTCGAAGAAAAAGGTGCAATACATCCCAACGATCAACAGCCCAAACAGGCTCCAAACATGAGACAGCACCCCACCACCAAGACGTTCAACATACAACTGAACGAAAGTAATACGCAACCAGCTGGGAAGGTTATAGCATCAGCTGATCCACAAAACATATCAAGTAATATTAGCCTATAAAAATTTATACATATTAACAAAGTTAGCCAAATTTTTCTTTTAAAATATTCAACGTTTCCGAATAATATTGGTTCAAATTTCTGCAATCTGTTTTATAATTTACCGAAATGTCAATCTTTTGTGCAATCTGCATGGCCTCGAACAACTTCCTTCTAGAGCCATCACTCTCTTTGTAAATAACTTTAGCATTCTCAAAATCAAATTGATGCTTACAAGTTTTGGTATGCTGGGCCAATGCTGTGTTAGGTTCCTTGCCACCAATATTTTTACAATCATATTGATGCTGATACATTCTTTTGTGCAACAATTGTGATGTTTCACCAATGTATATTTTAGGGCATTGCAAACAGCTAATCTCATACACTACATCTGATTGTTGCTGTGTAAGTATTTTATCTTTCAATGGAGTGTAAAATTTACTCATCTTGTTTGTAATCTTTTTTGCAAGCCTAATCTCGTAAACATCATACTCTTTAAATATATCTCTAACACATTCTGACAGGCCCTTAATATAAGTGCACGCAAAAAAGACACCATTCATATTATTTCTCTCGGCACCACCACTATCCGACAATGCAAGATCCCCACCACTAGAAGTACAGTTCATATTATTGTGAATCTTGTTATAATTCAAATTCCAATATTTTTTAATGAGGAATGAAGGGTACAAGTTAATTTCGAACATCGTGCAGATGGTCTCTTTCACGGAGCTTATGTATTTTATATCAGTCAGTTTAATGGCTTTAAATATGCTGTTTTTAAGGTTATTTATTAACATATGTCTAGGGTGATTAGATATAAAACTCAATATACGTTGACTACTGTTTTCATTTCTCGTCCACATGGTTCTCAAAATTGCATTATCGTTGTTAACATACATATCCAAGAATCTAATCCTAATATTAGTTTCCAGTTCATAAGTGAATTTGATATTATTATGAAAACCATTAAGACCCTCATAAAACCTGTCAATCTCATCCTCTTTCAACACAAGCAAAAGGTCATCCACATATTTCATGATCAATCTAGGTTTGATATTAGTAGTACTGATAACATCATCCAGCAATTTGTTCATAAGGATGCCACTAAGCGTAACGGACAATACACCACCCATAGGCAACCCTGTTAATTGTCGGTAAATCTTATTATCATATTTCACAAAACCATTCTCGCAAATTATCTTCAGCCCTTCTATAAACATAACCTTATCTTTAATGCACGTACAAGGCTCAACTTGCTCCCATTGCTCCGAAATAATTTCAAATACCATTTCAAGTGGCACCGAGGTAAACAGAGAGACTACATCAAAGCTTATAAGTCGTTCATTTTCTTCTAAAGTTTTCAAATCATCAATCTTATTTTTAGCATCAAATGCATTTTTAACATCGAACGGGTTATTATTGTACAGGCCATTTAAGAACGGTTTAAAGAATTTTTCCAGTTTATAAGAAGGTCCCTTAATGCTATTTACAATCGGTCTGAGAGGTTTGTTTTCTTTATGCAACTTAATTAATCCATATATTCTAGGATGCTGCGGGGCATAAGTAGTTAATTTAGTTTTTGAAACCCTATCAATATATTTATTTATGTATAATTTATCAACATACTTATTAATTTTATTGGTTACATTAACAAGGGAGTCTTTATTAAGCATTATATAAGTGTCGGGATCATTGAGCAGCCGAGAGAAATAATATGAATGGTGTCTTTTTTGCGTGCACTTATATTAAGGGCCTGTCAGAATGTGTTAGAGATATATTTAAAGAGTATGATGTTTACGAGATTAGGCTTGCGAATAAGATTACAAACAAGATGAGTAAATTTTACACTCCATTGAAAGATAAAATACTTACACAGCAACAATCAGATGTAGTGTATGAGATTAGCTGTTTGCAATGCCCTAAAATATACATTGGTGAAACATCACAATTGTTGCACAAAAGAATGTATCAGCATCAATATGATTGTAAAAATATTGGTGGCAAGGAACCTAACACAGCATTGGCCCAGCATACCAAAACTTGTAAGCATCAATTTGATTTTGAGAATGCTAAAGTTATTTACAAAGAGAGTGAGGGCTCTAGAAGGAAGTTGTTCGAGGCCATGCAGATTGCACAAAAGATTGACATTTCGGTAAATTATAAAACAGATTGCAGAAATTTGAACCAATATTATTCGGAAACGTTGAATATTTTAAAAGAAAAATTTGGCTAACTTTGTTAATATGTATAAATTTTTATAGGCTAATATTACTTGATATGTTTTGTGGATCAGCTGATGCTATAACCTTCCCAGCTGGTTGCGTATTACTTTCGTTCAGTTGTATGTTGAACGTCTTGGTGGTGGGGTGCTGTCTCATGTTTGGAGCCTGTTTGGGCTGTTGATCGTTGGGATGTATTGCACCTTTTTCTTCGAGATGCGATTCACATAACCCCTTTTTGATTTTGGTGTCTTGATAATGCCTGAATAGGCGAAACGTCGACTGGTAAGTAGGTGTATTTTTTGAAACATAAGGCTTTGCATTGTGGTTTTTCCCAATTGCATTATAATAAGAATATAATATTATTAAAATAATTAATTTTGATCTTTGTCTTTCATACATTTGGCAATTATTAATTTTGTCTAGTGTAGTATTTAAATGACTATTCTTCAATGCCTATTGAACAAGTAGGTAAGTGCTTAAATTTAAGCAAATTTAAAATTTAAAGTTTAAGAAAATAGTATGCTTTTTACAAAACATTATTATTGATTTTTAAATTTTTTTTTAAGCTTAATACATTTATTTTTTGTTGACCTATCACAATCGTTAATTATTCGAAACAATAAACCAGGAAAACATCTTTCGTAAATAATAGATTCAATCATTTATAACAGAAATATGATCATAAGAGCGAGGCCTTTATTTCTCCATTGCAAACCTGAATGTTCTATGGCGAAAGCATCGGCATTCTTACTAATTAATATGGTGTTGGACTCTTCTCCCCACTGCCCTGAAAATGGTCTGAATCTTAGGCCAATAAAATAAATCATTCTTATTCTGTGTGATCACTGACTGCACCCCCTGACCATTTTGCACCACTCTTTATCCAGTCAACTATTTTCCATTTAAATTTAGCTACCATCAATCGAATTTTAACCGATGTAAACAGAGGTTTGTTCTCTAAATAATAAAAATAAATACACTGTTATTTCCTACCCAAATAATATTTTATTAAATATTATCCTTTTTATAATCCTGGCATAATTATCTTTCATCATTACCATTATTTTTTGGTATTCCATTATTTCAATATTTTTTCTATTACATGGTTAAACATGTACCGCTATTTTTTCCATACGTCTTGTTCCATGGTCATCAGACAATCCAATCATTGGGAGATTGCAGAAAACATGTTCGCTTCATCCTTGGCAACAGTTAGACGTCAGGACGAAGGACCTTATGTTTCCGAAGGAGAACGCTGGGAACATCCTTTCCCTTGGCATTTCGCTCTCTTACTTGATCACGATCGACTCTTATCCAGTGGCGCTACGTCTATTCTTATATTTTCAATGTTCTGCATAGAAAATATCCCACATATATACTAAGAAATCATAAATGAAAATGAAATAAAGAAGCTTAAAATGATCATAAAATGCTATTAGAAAAATACCTTAAGTATAAAATAATGAAACATAACTAACTAGATAATATTTCACTAACGTTTAAGCAAAGGAAAGTAACTAAAACTATGTTACTACTGTTATCTTTTTTTAAATTAGTATTTGATATTCAAAGAAATCTTGGAGTGATGATGCAGTAAGAAAGATGCTTCTGTTTGCACTATATATAATAGTATATGTCTAGTTCGTCTATGTATGTATCGTCTTAAGGTTTGTTTGTTATAATTGCCTATTGATTGCATTAAGGGATTTCCTGAGTTTTTTGTTATGTTGAAAAAGTTCCAAGTCTGAGAGTGAATTAACTGTTTAATTGTTTGTAGGTCTAAATCAAGTATCATGTCGGTTATTTTTGTGTACCTGGGGTAGTCATTTATGATTCTCATCATATTCTGTATTCTTTCTATTTTTTTATAGTTGGAGTCGCAGGTGTAGCTCCATACAGGGGAGGCATATGTCAGTAAAAGCTGAACATCTTCAGTCGCTATTAAGTCTTGAGGAAGCCAGAAGCATGTCTGGCGAAACGTTGACAGAAAATTCACCCTTACGGTCTAAACCAGAAGAAACAACTGAAGTTTTTTGTATAAAAAAAATATAGTTTGAAAACTAAAAAACTCATTAATAGAAAAGCGAACTAAAAGTTAAAAAATAAATAATAAAAAAATAAAAAACACTCTTTATTTAAAAAACAATGTAATAGGTTAAAAAATAATATAATAAATAAATAATAGTTTAAAAAAGTAATAAACGCGCTTAAATAAGTAAAAAAACCTATAAAGTAAATAATAATGGACCCCAACAGCTTAAGCCGAAATCTACATAAGACTAGTAATAGTATTTGTTTGGATAAGGATCTTAAAAAAGGCTCCTGTACAAACAATTATCGCATTTCAACACTTCGAGCATAAATCAATAGAATACACTGTTACCATAGATACCAAACGTATCTCTTCCCGATTAGTCCCGGATTTAAATTTTAAATTCTGTCTATTATGTAAAACAAATAATACAATATTATCGAGAAAGTAGAGCAACGGGCCATTTTTAGTTAAAACTCGATTTTACTCCTCATAAAATTTTCATACCGCGGGCTTATTATGAAAATCGTTTCTTAAGGAGTAAACTCCAATAATTGATTGAATTTATAATGGAAGTGAAATAAATATAGTGAAGACACAATAGCGGTTTTGTGTGAAATGAAAAAATATAATCCCTATCTTGGCTAACTTTTATATTAATATGCACGGAAAAAAGATCTTTACAACTCTTGACCTCAACCGTGCATATTACTAAATTCCGATGGTTGAGAAAGACATCCCCAAGACGGCTGTGATTACACCCTTCGATTTGTTCGAGTTCCTCCGCATGTGTTTTGGTGGAACCAATAACAGACCTTTCAACGGTTTCTGGATCGGGTGCTGAGAGATTTTGGTTTCGCTTGGTGTTACCTTGATGATATAATCATCGACTCAAGACACGCAGAGGAGCACAAAACATATGTGGAGGAAATCCTGCATCGGCTCGATTACAAGGGTCTCACAGTGAACCTACATACATACCTACATAGCAGTATAAAACTCCGATAAGGCCTGGCATGGCATATGCTTCGGAGTGTTGGACTCTCACAAAGACACAAGAGCTCACTATCATGAGGTTCGAGTGAAATATATTACGGACAATCTATGAAGCAGTATTTCATAATAACACGTGGAGTTAACGGTCGATCTTAGAAATAGCTGGACTATACAAAGATGCCGACATTATCAGGTTGGGCAGGACACATCGCATGTATGGGAACAGACGAAGTCCCTAAAAAATTACTTCAAGAAAAAGTGCATGGAACAAGAGGGGATGGAAGACCGAGACTCCGACGGGCGGATGGTGTGGCTGCGGTCCCTAGGACCATGTTAAGCATCCGTAAATGGAGAGCAGCAGCTATGAAGAGAGATGACTGGCGGTTGATGTTGTGGGAGGCCTTGTCCCCACGTGGGATGGACAGCCATCTATGCATGTATGTATGTGTTATTTTACTGCTTAAATATTTTCTGATATTTTTGAGATTCGAGGCTTTCTTGGACTTTCTCAATTGCATTCTACTGAAAAATTATGTTATAGAGGCTAAAGCTCATTAACATGTGGTCACAAAACATGGAAAAACAAGACGTTTTCTATTCTGTTTTCATAAGCTTTCAAGAGAATCTAATTAGTCAGGGATGGCAGAAGAATTGAAAAAGTTTTGATCACTTTCATCACGGAAAGTATGGTAATGAAATTATCAATGCACTTTTCCAAACTATTCATCAAAATGGGTTCTATTTTCTATCTAGATGGATGCATGCTAACAGATTTAATGCTAGATGACTTCGTTAACACGCTTGCTCGCCACCATAAACGTTTTCTCTTGTTACTGGACTCGCATCTCTCGTACTTCGATTGACACCATTGAAGGTTGAAAGATTATATCTGCATCTAGTATAATGAAGAACGTTCGTTAAGAAATGGTGTAACTAATACTTAAACCGTATTTGATACCAAATAATATATTTATATTTTACCTTTTTTCATGAGATTCACACACACTGATAAGCGTTTTCTGTCTGGGTGTTTTTAATTGCTCGCTAATTCTGGCTTAAAGTACTTATTAATATATTTTATGACGAAGTGAGAAAACTCTAACTAACTGAAAATAAAAAAAAAATATCCCTTTAGCGCATGAAGGGTGTTGGGCCCAATATATGGTAGAGACGAATCTGTTTCAATCCAATGGGTGTGCAGGGTAGTGGTTACACTGTATCGCTAAGGTGTTCCTCCAATTGAGGGTTGGGTGATCCTAAATGAGACTGCGATTTCCATAGGATTGACCTATGGCAGCTAACAGATTAAAAACTTACTAACAAAGCCCGACGCAATACACTCTGAATTGCTACACTCTCGCAACAAACTGAAAAAACAAAACAAAAAAAAACAGTACCACTAAAACCCATGGAGAGTCTTGGATACAATACATGGTAGAGACTGTACTGTTTCAAGGACAACGATAGTGCGGGGAGGTGATATGTCCAAGCTTTATACTCAACTGCCAGGTTTTCCCCCATAAATAACGATACACACTTCAGAGAGAATGGGCGAGCCCCTAGAGGGTCTTCAGATCCCAGGCCATCCATCCGTGTCTGTTTATTCAATAAATTCAATCATTTATCCGATAATAGATAAATAATTTATCTTTAACTCGGCACTGTACACACTCAGCTACCATACTCTCTCTACTGAAATTAGGCACTATTTAGGCGATTGGCTTAATGATAGAGAGCGTAGATAAAAACATACATTAAGAAAGTAGAAATTTTTCACACATCTCACACTATGTGCACACTATATACTAAATGATGAAATGCTATATGATCCAGAACGTTTTCCTTCACGCAATATGGATTACGAAAGTGGAACCGCACAGATGTGGTAGATGGCACGAAGTCGTACGGTTTCATGGAAACGCCTATAGAAGATTAAGATACCCGTTCCCTTCGTAGGCGAGTACCGCTTCTGTCTGGATCGTTTGTTCAAGATTGGAATGCCGTCTGTAGCAACATCGTTCCATCACTAAGCAACGATACGTTGAAAAAATCCAGAAATGGAACAAACCATTCGTCCATCATCCCAGTTACAACATCATTCAACTTAAAAAGTTAATCGATCCAAATTTAACCATAATTTTTTTCATATTCTACATACGACAAAAATTACTGATATTTACAGTAATAAAAAAAAATTTTAAAAAACCTGCGCCTCTACAACCCTGCCTTAGGTTCAGTACATAGTTGAGATCGTACTGTTTCTAAGAAAACAGGTGTGCAGGGTGATTGGTGATTATGATCACGCTGAACCATCAGGATATTCCCCCATGAGAACTAGGTGATTTTATGATGGCTAGGTGAGCTTCCAGGTCCCATAGGGTCCATCCGTGTCTGTTAACAGATTAAATACTTTATCCGGCTTTAAGCCCTGAGCCTTCAGCACTGTAACTCTGCGCTCTACAAACTGAGCTACCCAGCTCACAATCAGTAGGAATAATGCAGAAAAATAATATAACTAAGAAAAACATAAAGGTAAAAATTCGTAAATATCTGTGGAATGTACATGAAAAAAAAATACGTAACAAACAAAAGTTTTAATCGACAATATTTTAAAATGTTTTTTCTATCTTTCGACCAAAGATACGTTATAAAATATTTATTATAATATAATAAATGAAATATCGTTGTAAAAATAGAAAATAAAATATATTGGCAAAATACCTGTTTTAAAAAATTGAGAACGAGTATGATATATTAAACAGAAAAACAATTCTTTCCTCAGTAAAAATCCAAACGAGGAATAATATCAGATGTAAATTATCTAAAACATGAGCTGTTTTCTTCAAAAACAAAAAAAATCTAATGAATTGAATAATTATAGCCGAAATGACAACCAATAGGAAAAAACTGTTCTGAATGATTTATGGTTTCAAGGCAAACCGAATAGTAAACATGAAATTATTTACAATCAACTACCACGTATACAATATAAAAGAAAATTATACATGATATAAAAAAAAATTAAACCTTGTAAGGAAATTCAAAAGTCATTGGGAATTGGAAAATTTACATTCACAAATGTTTTCATTTTTATTTATTTCTCGTATAATTTGCTACAATTCACAAAATTACATGCCGTTCCAAATAGACCAGTCTCAAATTAAAAATAATTGTACAAATTTAAATGTACCTGTGCATAATCATAATTTACAATGAAAGAAAAAATGTATAAAAAACATTCGACAGAGAGGAAAAAAAATAATAAAATAAAAATTGTAACTACAAATTCTTAATAACTTATATACATGCATATAAACAATAACAATAAAATAAAAGAATTTGGTATCCTATAATAATAAATGCTTCGTTCTTTTGTGTGCCGCTTTGTACTATTTTTTGTGTAATGAGGGATGGAATTAGTTGGGAGGTGCAGTACATGCATAACTCCAATGCATGCATAAATAACACCAAATAAGTGAAACTTATTTTTTATTAGTGCCGACATTTCGACCTATGTTGTAGGTCATCTTTAGGGCTATGAGAGAAAAACAAACAAAACTAAAATAATCATAAAAAAACATTACAGTACCTATCAATTATTTCTTATATATTTCCCAATATTTTTTATGAGTGGGTTTTCATTGATTTTACACTAAATTGTAAAACAAAAGAATTGTTTACATAGTTGGTTGATAAATACATAAATATGAATGAATGAATAAAGCCTTTTTTTTTACAAAAAATTATCAGGAATTATTAAAATAATAAAAAATAAAAATAATATAAATAGAAAATAATGATAGAAAATCAACGTGAACAAACTAAACGAGATTGATTGAATAAGATTAATATAAGATATACTTAATTCTGTATGCATATTAGTGTAATTTTAATTTTAGTGTAATATGCATAATTTCCAGCAATTTTAAGGCATTTGTTTTGGAATATTTGTAGTTTTTTGTAAAATAATTTTTAGACATATGAGTATAACTAAATATTGGGCATGCATAAAATTTACAAACGTAAATGGAAAATCTATTATTGTATTTAAATACCAATGTTTCCATTCTTTATACAATTCTTATTTTTTTAAAGTATTTTGTCAGAACATATTTTTTAACACCGTCGTTTCGAATGAATAAATAATTTTTCAAGATAAATCTTTATTTATGTGTGAAAAAGTTTGCCAAAATTCGTTTGATACCAAATTTTTTGTCATTTACAGTTGATAGAAATTCATATGTTGGCATTTTTGTTTTGTGCATCTTAGTTATGTTTGTTTTTTACAATTGTTATGGAATTATGAGAAGGTATTAACAAAAAATCCTAACAAGATTTCTTAGGGCTTATCTTTTTCTCTATCTACTTCAATCTTCATCTTTGCTTTTTTATAACAACATCCAATTCTATATCGCATCTAGGTAAAAAACCTTGAGACTTAGTCCACCGTGATAAGAATGATAACATACCACAAATATCTCACTTTTCATTTTCCATTCTAAAGGCGGCGACTTATGATCGCTCCAAATGGAATAATGAAATTTCCAAAGTGGAAAAATTTTACATTAGTTTTATTTCAATATTTTGGACTTTGGGGACAGTTAGTCTTGAAAGGTTGCTATTCTTTTAAAATGAACAACAATTAATAAGCACAGTAATGAGAAAAGTGTCAATCCATAAAGTGTCAATGCCGTAATAGAGCATATATATCATTATTTATTTAATGAAACAGAAGTAAATATTCATTTTATTTCACATCTATACATATTAAATGCTTTTTCCTGAATGACTGAGGGATCAACGCACAGCCTAAACCGCTGATCGTAGAGGCCTGAAACTTGGAGGGTGTGTTCTTTGTATGACGTATACATCCAATAAGAAAGGATTTTCCGAAATTCTACCCCGAAGGGGAAGAAAACGGGGGGCAAAATTTGTATTCTTGCTCACGTGTTTCTTACTCGCAAAGTCTATATATTTTCGCTGAACAAAATAAATCAAGTAACATAGTTTACAGTACGGTTTTGAAGAATATTAGTATTATTGCGAATATCGTTAATCTCGTAGAATACGATTGAAAAGTGACAACTTTTTTTTTTTGCATAGGTGTCTTTATTAAAAGACACCTATCCTACCATATCAGGTTTTGGTTTACCCGAGTGACCGGTGTTCTTGTTTAGATTTGCGCCTTAGGCTGCTAGACTCCACATATATCCTGTGGGTAAAAGACAGCCGCTAATCGGGCAGCGTTGCGCTGACAAGAATACTCCCTCCCTTGTGTAGAGACTGTGAACATGGCGGAGCCATCAGGACCCTCCACTACAGCAGTAGCGGTCAGCACTGCAGGGCTCACGGTGACCAAGAAGAGTAAGAGCGACGCCGATGACGGCTGGGAGCAGCCAAAGAAAGTCTGCAGGCAGACGAACCGGACGATAAACTTCTCGGTGAGTACCCAAAACAGTTATTTATCTCTGTGTAGTGACAGTGTTCCCAGTGATAGTGCCCCCAGTGCGCCACCTAAATTCAAAAAACCACCTCATATAGTAGTTAGTGGTGCGACTAGCACAATAAGAGCAGTAGAAGAGCTTCAGACCGCTGGGTTTCAGGACTTTAGCATTCAAAAAACCAAAGATGGAATCAGAATTTTCCCGGGCACCTTAGAAGCACACGCGGGAATTGTGAATTTTTTAAAAACAAAAAATAACCCATTCCACACGTACGCGACATCCAATGGACCCAGAACAAATAAATATGTCATATACGGGCTAGACCTCGAATATGACATAGAAGAAATAAGTACATTTCTAAAAACGAAATTACAGGGTTTTAGACGTGCGCCGCATGAGGAAGAGCAACAAGGACGGAGTAAAACCGAACTTCCACTTATCCTGATCACCACAGCAGCGACAGTAAAGCTGGCCGACCTACAAGCTGTGCAAGCAGTCAATCGAGTTAGATTCACTACCAAGATATACAAAGGACGGACAGGCATTATCCAATGCCATAGATGCCAACAGTTCGGACACACTAAAAATCACTGCTCTCGAGCACTGGTATGTGTCCGTTGTTCTGGCCCACATTTAGTCTCTGAGTGCCAGAGAGAAACTACCTCACTGAAGTGCTTCAATTGTGGAGAAACTCATGTAGCCTCATTCTCAGGCTGTGTAGTCAGGAAAGCTCTGCAGGCGAAACTGGAGAAACTCCGCCAAAGTACTAGGACAAGAAGCAAGCCTAATCCAGCAGCACCACCAGCATTTAACGAGAGAACTTTTCCCCATCCCCCCAAACTAACTCAAAGACGGACTGACGGACCAATGAGGGACCGACCTCAACCTCCACCCAGGGAGACCGAATGGACTTCAGCGGAGAGGACCATTGACAGGCCCTGTTATGAGACTACTCCCCCTTGGGTAGAACAACTTATGACAAATATCAACAATTTCACAAACACTGCAAACAGACTCTTAGAGTTATTTTCTGCTCTACTGACAAAATGAATAACCCAATGACGCTACTAAATTTCAATACTGACGGACTCATGCCTAAAATTACAGAGGTATACGCCCTGATAGCACAGACCCAACCCACTGTAGTGATCCTCACTGATACCAGAGTTAATTTCCAGCGCATACGCATTCCCGGGTACGATCTAACGGGAGACCATTTGGTTGAGCAAAAAGGTGGGGTCATGATAGCCATTCGACACGGTACAAGATGGAGGGATCACCCCACACCAGTGGCCATCAGAGACCCAAAAATACACCACAAAACCATACAGGTTCTACTGGATAAACCCACCATTATTACAGGGTTATAAAGAAGACCTAGATCATCCCATGAAGAATTCTCGAGACTGCTCCACGCGTGCGCCAAGAGAACAAACCATTGGGTAGTGGGCGACCTAAATGCTCGGCACACCCTCTGGAACAATGCCTCTTGCAGCGAAGCGGGAAAAATTATTTTAAAAACACCGTTTACAGTGGTTCACCCCGATACCCACACATTTATACATAGGGCTAATGTGACATTCAAGTCAACGATCGATCTACTACTAACTAGACAGCCCCATCGCCTTATTGAATGCGTAGCGCTGGATATTATAACAACGGACCATAGGCCTGTGCTTTACTCATTAGATGGAGAAACACCATTCCCACCTCCACCTACTAAATTTAAATATCAAGCAGCAGATTGGGAGTTTTATAAAGCACAGGTCTACCATAATTTGTCAACTGTTCCTACTCTCCGAAAAACGAAAGACATAGACGATTACCTAGATTTTTTTACAAAAACGATCAGAAGCGCCGCGGATGCGGCCATACCGACATTTAATCCACTTCCGCCAGCCCTGCGTCCCCTACCAGATCACATTCTTTCACTTATCGCCTTGCGCAATAAGTGGAAGAATAAATGGTACAGGACTAGGGATCATGAGGTAAAATCGGTAATGAATTCCCTTACTACTCAGGTTCGCAATCTCATGAAACAATGGCGGACTGCACAGAGGCATGAGAAGCTCCGAGCAATCCATGGCGACCACCGTAAATTTTGGAAATTACTCAGGGCGAGCACAAGGAAGAGAAGCTCTACATTACTACACGACGGAGACAAACTGTTGACAGATGAGGAACAAGCAAGTAAGTTCGCTGATCACTGAAGTGCCACTATAGCCCGTCGAACAATCAGTATGACCGAAATCCCGAACGAAGAAGTAGGAAATACTTACATGTTTGTATCCCCGAAGCAGCTGAAGGGGATACTCCGTCGTTCGCGAGGGAATAAAGCCCCAGGCCACGACGGAATACAAACTATACTCCTAAAACAATTACCAAGAAGAGGCATAGCTCATCTGACGAACCTCTACAACTCCTGTCTCAGGCTAAGATACTTTCCTGAGGCATGGAAAAGAGCTATCCTCTTTCCGCTGCTGAAGCCCGCAAGAAATGGTAATCAACAAGTCGACTATCGGCCTATTAGCTTACTTCCGCACATGGGCAAAGTTTTTTAGAAATTATTCTTAATTATCTCAAAACCTATTGCTCAGAAATAGCGTTAATCCCACCGGAGCAGACCGGCTTCCAGGCCGGACTGTGCCCAGACCACCATCTGGCGAAGCTACACGCGGAAGTAAGCCAGAACACAGTTAAGAACGAGGCAACCGCTTTGATATCCATAGACTGCACGGAGGCGTTTGACTTAGTGTCCCATAGCCTTCTATGTAAGACACTGCAGGACAACGAGTTTCCCGAGCAGCTATATACTATCATAAGGTCCTTTCTGACACAACGTTCAATAAAGGTACGAGTCGGCGAAGAGCTGTCCAACCCCTTTCCACTCACGTGTGGTGTACCTCAAGGGTCTGTGCTATCACCGGTATTATTCTCTGTTTATACGGCGGAAATCGTTGGTGCCAAATACAAAAAAGCTACTGTGGCGGCGTATGCCGATGACATTGCCATCTACAGTAGCTCATTGAATGCAGAGAGAGCTCTACGGCAGGCGGAGGTGGCCTGTGAGGAAATAACTAAAAGACTGGACGGATTGAATATTACAGTTAATCCCAAGATGACCGACTGTATTATTCTCTCCTTCCAAAAGAATAAGCGCCCTCTACCTAAGGTTTATAGAGTAGCAGGCAAAGTTAACAAACCTGCGAATAGGATAACGTATCTCGGTGTCACCCTCGACCGGCACTTGACGTTATCCCAACATTGCAATAAGAAGATCAGGTCGGTGAGAACCAAATCTTACAGGCTAAATCATCTTTTAACCTCACCGAACTTATCACTCCGCCTCAAAGTAATGATTTATAAGGCAGTTATTAGACCAGCACTCCTTTATGGGGCGCCTATGTTGAATAACATTTCGCCAACAACTACAAAAAGGCTCCAACAATTTCAAAACCGTATGCTGAGGCGTATAGTAAGGCACACTTCTCTACAAAGGACGAAATCAGACATAATACACGAGACTCTCGGACTCCCGACGGTAACGGACTTCATCACACGGAGGCATGTCAAATTTTTTGATAGCCTCCAACACTGCACGAACCCACTATTCAACGCACTTACACCGACAGGCCGACCTCAGCGCTGGCAAACACACGTACAGACACTCAACATGGACTGAGTAAACTACTAACAAACTCCAGACAGACAGAACTAGTGAGCCCCATCACTGGATTCCCCACTACTATCATTTAATTAATGTTCAGAAAATCCTTCAGACAATCCTCTCTTAAAATGCACCTGGTGCAGTAGAAGAGATACAATGTATCATTAGTAATATTAATATGTTATTTTTCAAATATTAATAACTACCAAAGGGGTTAAGAAATAAAAAAAAAAAAAAAAATTTTACAGTACTCGCCACCCGCAATAAGTGGAAGAATAAATGGTATAGGACTAGGGATCATGAGGCAAAATCGGTGGTAAATTCCCTTACCGCGCAGATTCGCAGTCTGATAAAACAATGGAGGACTGCACAGTGGCACGAAAAACTGAGGTCCACGCACGGTGACTACAGAAAATTCTGGAAGCTGTTAAAAACCAGCACGAAGAAGAGAAGTTCAACACTACTCCACGACGGGGACAAGCTGTTGACAGTAGAAGAACAGATTACCAAGTTTTCAGATCACTATGGTGGAATCATCGCAAGAAGAACTAATCTTGCACAAACTGATTTACCTACTGAAGAGAAAGGAAACAACTATATGTTTGTATCTCCGAAGCAGCTGAAGGGAATTCTCCGTCGTACGAAGGCGAATAAAGCAGCAGGCCACGACGGGATACAAACCATATTGCTGAAACAACTGCCAAGACGAGGAATAGCTCACTTGACCAATTTGTACAACACTTGCCTCAGGTTAAGATATTTTCCTGACATTTGGAAGAGAGCTATTCTTTTTCCTCTACTCAAACCCATGAAGTCGGGATTGCAGCCAGCAGACTACAGGCCCATCAACTTGCTTCCGCATCTGGGCAAAGTCTTTGAGAAAATTGTCCTCAATTATCTCAAGACATATTGCTCAGAGATAGCTCTCATCCCACTGGAGTAAACCGCTTATCAGGCAGGCCTCTGCAAGGATCACCTGGCGAAGATATATGCGGAAGTGAGCCAGTGCACAGCCAAGAACGAAGCGACCGCTATGATCTCCATAGACTGCACGGAAGCGTTCGACTCAGTGTCCCATAGTCTACTATGCAAGACACTAAAGGACAACGAATTTCCGAAACAGCTCTACTCGGTCCTACGATCGTTTGTTCAACAGCGAACGTCAGCAGTCCGCATCGGTGAAACATCATCGGAAGCCATCGCATTCACCTGCGGAGTACCTCAGGGGTCTGTGCTATCTCCAGTATTTTTCTCGATATACAGCTGATAGACTTATACAGCTGAAACTGTTGGAGCCAACTACAAAAAAGCTATAGCAGCCCATGCCGATGACATAGCGATCTACAGCAGCTCGATCAGCGCAGAGAGAGCTCTACGGCAGGCGGAGGAGGTCTGTGCGAGCATGACACAGAAGCTGGAAGGACTCAACATAACAGTGAATCCTAAAAAGACGGACTGCATAATTTTCTCATTTCAGCTGAAAATCGCCGCTCTCTCCCTAAGGTCTATAGGGTAGCGGGACGACTAAACAAACCAGCGGGAAACATAGTCTACTTAGGTGTCACACTTGACCGACACCTGAAACTAGCCTACCACTGCAAGAAGAAGCTCAGGTCGGTTAGGACCAAGTCTTACAGACTTAACCACCTGCTTACATCTCCTAACTTATCCCTCCGCTTTAAGCTGACCATCTACAAGAGCATCTTAAGACCGGCGCTCCTCTACGGAGCACCACTATTAAGTACCACCACACCGGCAACAGCAAAAAAACTCCAACAGTTTCAAAATGGTGTACTGCAGCGCATAGTGAGATACACAACATTAAACAAAACAAAAATGGACCTCCTACACACTACTCTCAACTTACCAACAGTTACAGACTTCATAAAACGCAGACACATTAAATTTTTTGACAGTCTGAAATACAGTACTAACCCTCTTTTCAGAACACTCACCCCAACAGGACGGCCACAAACGTGGCAAGATCAAGTACAAAGTCTCAGCCTGAACTGAGAAATAAATAAAATATACAAATAAAAGGAAAAGGACACGGTGTGCCCCATCACCGGAAAAATCTAAAGTTAATAAATAAAGAAAGAAATTAGAGCCTTCCATTTTCTCATCCTCCTCTTTAAAATGAGCACAGTACAGTAAACGAGATTCCTCTCCAACCTAATCCTAATCCAGATTAGAAATCTTCAAACTTAAAGGGGCTAAGAAAAAAAAAAAAAAGTTTACAGTACTAACAGAAGGCTTTTGGTTTATATAGAAGCATTTAATGTAAATTTGTATTATATTGTAAATAAAATCTTGGAGGATGCGAAAAAAAAAAAAATATTACAGTGCATCGTACAGTACAAGCGATCCTTCCAACCTATCCTAAAAATCCTACTTAACAATCTTCAAACCTAAAGGGGCTAAGAAAAAAAAGTTTAAAGGGGAACGGCCACAAACGTGGGAAGATCATGTACGAAATCTCAGCCTAGACTGAGAAAAGAAATAAATAAATAAAAATAAAAGGACACTATGAGCCCCATCACCGGAAAAATATAAAGTTAATGAATATAAATAAATCAGAACTTCTCCTTTTTCTCACCCTCCTCTTAAAATGTAGATCGTATAGTACAAGAGATCCTTTTCATCCTATCCTAAAAATCCTATTTAACAAACCTAAAGGGGATAAGAAAAAAAAATAAAGAAAAAAAAGTTTACAGGAATATATTGCAGTAGGTAAGTAGGACCGCTATAACTAAAATCACATCGATAAATTACCTACATATTTACATTTTTCTAATCCTTTCAGTTTTAATTTCTCGCTGCTGCCGTAAGACAAGTGAAACCGTTATACTAAGTGATCCTTTTCAATAAATTCAATAACATTACATACTAGTCCTTTACTGACACGAACAACAATAAACTTCTGTCCGTCCCGTGTGTTAATGAGTGTCCAATGTATGTTTACGGTTGTGCTGATCCGTGTGTGATGAAATTTGATATGGATAATCTCAAACCTGGGGAAGGACATAGGCTACTTGTTATCAACATACCACACAGGCTAAGTTTATATGGATCTGTTACCTGATTGACTAACACACCCAGCGGTCAAGGCACAGCAGAAACCACTGAACTTAGCATCTTGAAATTCGCAGATAGGTTCTTTGTATAGCTTAAATGAGCACTAAGAAAGGAATTTGGACAGTTCCACCCCCAAGGGTTTCTCCCTTAATAGAGGTTCAATGATTGTCTGGAATCCGTCAGTTTTGAAGTTAGACATCTGAAATTTTGGATGTACGAGTAACTTATAGTTAAAAAAAATTAAATTATTTATTTAGTACCAGGTGTCATGGCCGCAACTGATGTTAACTTGTTAATTCGCTCAGTGCTTGTTACGTTATTATAACAATATTTCTTTTTAAAAACTCTCAAAACTGTGTCAGAAGAATCCATAAGTACTTTAAGACCTTTATCCAAGATCAGTGAGGTGAGTGACTGTTTTAAACAATAAATTCAGTAAATACATTGGTGACGGGCTGCTGAAGGTAGCAACGTGGCCAATAATCCCTCCACGGGACTAAAATATTTACCTCAAGTTCACGGTCAAGACTTGGCAACCAGCCTCTCGATCGAATCCCGCATTCGTCAACATTTTTTTTTCTTTTTTTTTATTGTCTATTCTTTTTAAACACATATATATATTTATTTATTTTATTATTATATAAATATGAAAAGTTGTTTAAAATTTATTTCTTTTGTTTTAGTGAGATTTAATTATTTATTTCTAATTATTTTAATCATTAATAATAATTAATTATGTTCAACATGCAAGTAGACAATTCGGGTAGTGAAGTGTCGGAGGCAGAGACTCCATTTTCAGGAATAAGCGAGACCGATTCGCAATATTTAAAACGACGGACCCTCCAAAAACGTCAGAGAAAGGCTGCCCCTGGCTCAGCGGGCAACTCACCCAACTCAAAAAAAAATAAATCGGCTGGATCAAAAAAGTCAGTGACCAAAAACAACACACCACCGGAGCCTCCCATAACCCGCAGCAAAACTACTGCAGTCAATTCAAACAAATCTCCAATCGCCTCATCTTCCAGCAACCCTGGAACTACAGAAAGCAATCGTGACGAAAACCAAGAACACCGAGGGTTCATTGACCCCAACCCTCCTCCTATTTTTTCCACGAAGATAACAAATTTTTATGAATTTACTCAAGAAATATCTGAACTCATAGGACAAACTAATTTTAAATGTTTTTCTAGAGTAAAAGACATTAAAATAAATACATCGAACAAGGAATCCTATAAAAAATTAATTAACCATCTTACAGTGAAGAACTATGATTTTCACTGTTACCAATTACAACAGGATAAATCGTATCGAGTCGTTTTAAGAGGACTGCACTCTTCAACACCCACAACAGCAATCAAAAGTGACCTCGAAGAAATAGGTCACAAAGTAAGAAATATTTCGCCAGTGTTGCATCCCACCGAAAAGTACCCACTTCCATTGTTTTTCGTTGAACTTGAACCAGCCCGAAATAACCCAGAAATATTTCAAGTTTTAAGACTTGTTTACTAAACAGTAAAATTTGAAGAACCTAGGCATAAAAATGCTGTAGTTCAGTGTACTAACTGTCAAGCCTTAGGCCACACCAAGACGTATTGCCATCATCAAGCTATGTGCGTCAAATGCGCTGGACAACACTCATCTGACACTTGTCAGAAATCAAGAAATGAGCCTGCTAAATGTGCTCTTTGTGGTGAGGATCACCCAGCGAACTATAGAGGCTGTTCAGTTCATAAGAACTTTCAACGCCTTAGAACCAAGAATTATCAACTAAAAAGTCAAGAGAAGAGCACAATCCAGGCTCCTGAAGTTGACAATACTGCCACCTTTCCTGAATTGCCTAGACCTGCCGTATTACAACCGTATATAACCGTAAACCCCACAGATAGACTTCCGGACAACAGAACAAGGGGAACATCAAGCATTCAGCAGCAGCCTCGAGCTCAGACGCCTCAAACCTCCCAAACCAAATCTCAGAATTCCTTTACCAAATCCCAGACGTCCCAATCCAAGCCTCGGGAACCCATATCCAAGCCCAAGGCAGCCAATCCCTGTCCTCAACCTCCACGTCAACAAATTCCTCCCCACCACACACCCTTACGGGTCAAATTACCTCCTCAACAACCAAATCCTCCCCCTTCCAACCACAGCATTCAAACGAATGCTGTAGTTCATCACACATTGAATGAAAATCCAGCACCTCGGGTACAACCCCCAGCCAACCCTCCTTTGCCCATTAATTATCCCTATCAAACTCAAGGCTCATATCCATTCCATGTCCAAAATCCTATCGACATAAATTCTATCCTATCATCCTTCCTCAAAGACCTTCAAGAGACTATCAAGCCTCTCATCAACCTACTCACGAGAACCTTTAGCGAAGTCCCTCTTGATTACCCACGATGAGCATAAAGCCCTTAGCTATCATTCTGTGGAACGCTAATGGACTGCTTAATCACCGTGATGAACTTGACAACCCCTTTCCACTCACGTGTGGTGTACCTCAAGGGTCTGTGCTATCACCGGTATTATTCTCTGTTTATACGGCGGAAATCGTTGGTGCCAAATACAAAAAAGCTACTGTGGCGGCGTATGCCGATGACATTGCCATCTACAGTAGCTCATTGAATGCAGAGAGAGCTCTACGGCAGGCGGAGGTGGCCTGTGAGGAAATAACTAAAAGACTGGACGGATTGAATATTACAGTTAATCCCAAGATGACCGACTGTATTATTCTCTCCTTCCAAAAGAATAAGCGCCCTCTACCTAAGGTTTATAGAGTAGCAGGCAAAGTTAACAAACCTGCGAATAGGATAACGTATCTCGGTGTCACCCTCGACCGGCACTTGACGTTATCCCAACATTGCAATAAGAAGATCAGGTCGGTGAGAACCAAATCTTACAGGCTAAATCATCTTTTAACCTCACCGAACTTATCACTCCGCCTCAAAGTAATGATCTATAAGGCAGTTATTAGACCAGCACTCCTTTATGGGGCGCCTATGTTGAATAACATTTCGCCAACAACTACAAAAAGGCTCCAACAATTTCAAAACCGTATGCTGAGGCGTATAGTAAGGCACACTTCTCTACAAAGGACGAAATCAGACATAACACACGAGACTCTCGGACTCCCGACGGTAACGGACTTCATCACACGGAGGCATATCAAATTTTTTGATAGCCTCCAACACTGCACGAACCCACTATTCAACGCACTTACACCGACAGGCCGACCTCAGCGCTGGCAAACACACGTACAGACACTCAACATGGGCTGAGTAAACTACTAACAAACTCCAGACAGACAGAACTAGTGAGCCCCATCACTGGATTCCCCACTACTATCATTTAATTAATGTTCAGAAAATCCTTCAGACAATCCTCTCTTAAAATGCACCTGGTGCAGTAGAAGATATACAATGTATCATTAGTAATATTAATATGTTATTTTTCAAATATTAATAACTACCAAAGGGGTTAAGAAATAAAAAAAAAAAAAAAAATTTTACAGTACTCGCCACCCGCAATAAGTGGAAGAATAAATGGTATAGGACTAGGGATCATGAGGCAAAATCGGTGGTAAATTCCCTTACCGCGCAGATTCGCAGTCTGATAAAACAATGGAGGACTGCACAGTGGCACGAAAAACTGAGGTCCACGCACGGTGACTACAGAAAATTCTGGAAGCTGTTAAAAACCAGCACGAAGAAGAGAAGTTCAACACTACTCCACGACGGGGACAAGCTGTTGACAGTAGAAGAACAGGTTACCAAGTTTTCAGATCACTATGGTGGAATCATCGCAAGAAGAACTAATCTTGCACAAACTGATTTACCTACTGAAGAGAAAGGAAACAACTATATGTTTGTATCTCCGAAGCAGCTGAAGGCAATTCTCCGTCGTACGAAGGCGAATAAAGCAACAGGCCACGACGGGATACAAACCATATTGCTGAAACAACTGCCAAGACGAGGAATAGCTCACTTGACCAATTTGTACAACACTTGCCTCAGGTTAAGATATTTTCCTGACATTTGGAAGAGAGCTATTCTTTTTCCTCTACTCAAACCCATGAAGTCGGGATTGCAGCCAGCAGACTACAGGCCCATCAACTTGCTTCCGCATCTGGGCAAAGTCTTTGAGAAAATTGTCCTCAATTATCTCAAGACATATTGCTCAGAGATAGCTCTCATCCCACTGGAGTAAACCGCTTATCAGGCAGGCCTCTGCAAGGATCACCTGGCGAAGATACATGCGGAAGTGAGCCAGTGCACAGCCAAGAACGAAGCGACCGCTATGATCTCCATAGACTGCACGGAAGCGTTCGACTCAGTGTCCCATAGTCTACTATGCAAGACACTAAAGGACAACGAATTTCCGGAACAGCTCTACTCGGTCCTACGATCGTTTGTTCAACAGCGAACGTCAGCAGTCCGCATCGGTGAAACATCATCGGAAGCCATCGCATTCACCTGCGGAGTACCTCAGGGGTCTGTGCTATCTCCAGTATTTTTCTCGATATACAGCTGATAGACTTATACAGCTGAAACTGTTGGAGCCAACTACAAAAAAGCTATAGCAGCCCATGCCGATGACATAGCGATCTACAGCAGCTCGATCAGCGCAGAGAGAGCTCTACGGCAGGCAGAGGAGGTCTGTGCGAGCATGACACAGAAGCTGGAAGGACTCAACATAACAGTGAATCCTAAAAAGACGGACTGCATAATTTTCTCATTTCAGCTGAAAATCGCCGCTCTCTCCCTAAGGTCTATAGGGTAGCGGGACGACTAAACAAACCAGCGGGAAACATAGTCTACTTAGGTGTCACACTTGACCGACACCTGAAACTAGCCTACCACTGCAAGAAGAAGCTCAGGTCGGTTAGGACCAAGTCTTACAGACTTAACCACCTGCTTACATCTCCTAACTTATCCCTCCGCTTTAAGCTGTTTTTTTTTTTTTTTTTTTTTTTTTTTTTTTTTTTTTTTCGGATCCCTCAGTAAACGAAAACATGAAACACAAAAAACAAGTAATTAGCAATGTACTTATGTCTTAAAATTATCCTTATTCTACTAAAAGTAATGGAAGGTGTACTAATTTGAAAAGTAATAAAATTATCCGTTTTCAGGTAATATATTATCTGAAGGTGAGGGGCCTTCTCTAGTTGAGTAACTTACCGACTAAACTAAATCTAAAACTTATAGTTAAAAGGAAAGTGGTGGGGGGGGGTGGCAGGAGGATAAAGGAAAAGAAAGGAGGTAGGAGAGGATTTAGGAAATATGGAGGGGGAAATTAGGATGTGATGTTGACGGGGTTTAGGGGTCCCTTCCTACCCTGCCACCTGGCAGGAAGGGGGGATGGGGTTATAACTCGGAAGAGTGGGTTGTGAGATGCAGGGAGGTTGTCAAAAAATTTCAAGTGACACCTAGTGATGTGAGTCTGTACAGTGTTTAACTGTAGTTCGTTGTGTATGTGTTCCATGTTGCGTCTTTCTAATGTAGTGCCTCTCGTGATCTTCTGTAGGATGCTGTTTTGGTATGTCTGTAGTGACTTGAGGGCTGACGGAAATAGGTAATGAAGGAGTGGGGCTCCGTGTAGTAGTGTGGGTCTGAGGACTGCTTTGTAAAGTAGGATCTTGAGTCTGAGTGACAGCCCCGGTGAGTAGAGTAAATGTCTGAGTTGGTTGGCTGTGGCTCGTGCTATGTGTATTCTGTGTTGTGTGTGAGCTGTGAATGAAAGGTGTGATTCGAGTTTCATGCCTAGGTATGTGAGTTGATTTTTGTTCTGTATTGTTTGTCCGTTTAGTGTTGGTTGTGTTTTAGGTGTTTTTCTGTAAGAGAAAGTGATGGCGTCTGTTTTGTGTGTGTTAATGTGTATGTTTATGTCTTGTAGCTGTTCTGTGATCAGTTGGGCTGCTTGTTGGGCCTTGCGCATGGCGTGATCCGCATTCATGCTAGCAGTGTATATTGCTATGTCATCAGCATAGGCGGCGATTTGCACGTTATCTATTTTTTGCCCCACTATTTGGGCAGTATAAATGTTAAATAATATCGGCGCTAGGACCGAGCCCTGGGGGACCCCACAAGTGACTGGGTGTTTTGTAGAGAGTTCAGTTTTGACACGGACAGAGAAAGTCCGGCCACTGAGGTATGAGCCTATTATATCAACCAATTGGTCTGGGAAGTGGTGAAGCCTGAGTTTTTCTATCAGAATAGAGTGGGATACAGAATCGAATGCTTGAGTGCAGTCGAGGGATATCATTGCTGTAGCGAGGTTTTTGTTTAGGTTGTGAGCTGTATCATGTTGTAATTTCGCTACGTGGTGATAGCAGCTTACTCCGCGAGAGAACCCCGTTTGCTCAGGGGGTATAATGTCATGTGTTTCGCAGTGTTTGCGGATGTGTATTATAACTAATTTCTCATATATTTTTGAGATGTGGTTGAGGAGGCTGATAGGCCGGTATTCTTCCGGTACAGCTCCTCGTTTTTTGGGTTTTAGGAGTGGAACAACAATAGCATGTTTCCACTCCGTTGGGAAGTATTTAAGGCGTGAGCATGAGTTGTAGATATTTAAGAGAAACATGAGGGGTTTCCTAGGTAATTGTTTGTATAGGACATAAGGGGTGTTGTCCTTTCCAGAAGATTTGTTTCCCTTAGTATTTCTCAGAATTGCAGTCAGTTCTTTATATGTTGAGAATATGATGTTCTCTGAGCTAACGCTCAGAGGGCGGTGTTGGTATGGTGTGTTTGTTCGTGCTGAGTCACGTTCAACGTAATAGTCGGCGAGTATAGTAGCCTGATCTGCGGGAGTGAGAAGCTCATCGCCACGGTGGATTTTGACCGATTTGGTCTTTGTGTTGTGACTCCTGACTAATTTCCAGAAGTTATGAGGATCGTAATGAGTCCGGCGTAGTTGGTCATGCCATATGGAGGTTTTCCACTGCGACATTAGGGATGTGATTTGTCTGGTCATGTTGTTTATTATGGGTCTGTAAGTAGGATCTTTTGTCCTGTACCAACAGTTCTTTATGTTGTTACGTTGTTTTATGAGAGCGAGTATGTGTTGTGGTGGTTTGCGTAGGTGTATGGGTGTTGGGTTAAATGTAGGTATAGAGGCTGATGCTGCGTCTTGTATAGTGGTGAATAGTGTGTTTATGGCTATGTCAACATGTTCTATGGTTGTAAGTGGGGTGATGTTTGGTATGTTTGTGTGGACTAGTTTTTTGTACTGTTTCCAGTCAGCTAGTTTGAAGTTGTATTTGTAGTCAGTAGGTGGAGTTGTTGTTGCGTTTCTACCAAGTTCGTAGAGTACGGGAATGTGGTCGTTGTCACTGAAGTCTATTGTGATGCAGTTTGTAAATCTGTGTGCCTGTTGTGTGAGGAGCGTAGAGTGGAAGTGTATGAAGGGTTCGAGTGGTGTCTGTAAGTGTGAGCGTTGGGGTGTATGATTGTGTATTTTGTTTTTGTTAAGTGGTTGCCTAGTGCGTTGGGTTTCGTACAGTTCCATGTGTGGTGTTTGGCGTTTAGGTCACCTAGGATGATATGTTGTCTGTCAGTTTCGTTTTCTCGAAGTAGTGTTTTGATAGTGTCAAGTTTGGCGTTCGGTTTTCTGTAAATGCAAGTCAGTTTGTAATTGTGTTTAAGTCTGACAAGTACTGTGATAGCTGTGTGTTTGTCATCGTTGAGTGTGTTGTTGTTTATTAGTCTGGAGGGGACGTCGTTGCGCACTAATAGTGCTACACCTCCATGCTTAGTTTGTGAGTCAAGTCTGTATATGTAGTAGCCTCTAAAGTATACGTGTGTATGTCCGTTTAGTTTTGTGTCTGTAAGTGCGACAACGGAGGGCCTATAAGAGGTCAGGAGGGTTTCTAGCTCGAGCTTTCACTTGACGAGCCCTGTAATGTTGTAATTGATGATAGAATGTCTATCCATGTCGAGGACTGAAAGAATTTTGAAGCACGACGTTGAGTGTGCCCATTAATGTCATAAACATTTCTTTCATGTCCTTGAACATGTTTATGAGCTCGCTAGCCCATACGGGTTTCTCATCCTGATTAGGATTTTTGGGGGGAGGGATGGTACCTGAAAAAGTGACCCCTGCAAAAGAATGCGGGTCAGATTTTGTGGCACTATTAGTGCTTTGTTGATTTTTGTTGTTGTCTTGTTGGACAACAATTTTATTTTGAACTTTAGATTTTATGAGTTCTATTCTTTTTGCACAATTGCGATATGAGGCCACATGTGGGCCTCCACAGTTTGCGCATTTGGGGGGGGGCTGTTTTGGGACAGTCATTAGTGTCGTGGTTTTCACCACAACGGACGCATTTAACAATGCGCCCACAGTAATTTTTGGTGTGGCCAAACTCCTGGCAAGAATGGCATTGCCTGGGGCCATTTATATTTTTCATTTTCTCTACACTGTACCCCATATAATCAATAGGGCCCAGTTTAGAGATTTTTTCAAGGGTTACATCGTAGTCCGTGGTAACTACGATGTTACTTAAATTGCGTTTGTGTCCATGTTCGTCTGTTTTTGTCATTCTCCAGGCATTTTTGAACCCAGGTAGGTGGGTCTGGAGATGATTTGTAATAGAATTAATGGGGTGATCAATATCAAATCCCTTCAGTTTGTATCTTCTCAGGGGTTTAGTACCTCTGGGAGCGTATGAATGATAACTTATATTGTTGGCCCTGTCTAACAGTCCAACGACAGTCTTAAAGTCCTGTTGGGTTTGTAGGAATATTTTGTTTTCGGTATTATTAGACCGAATGAAAAATGATGCTATGCCCGCATCGATTAATTGGGTTCTAAGAGCCACAGCGGACATTGCCGGTCTTATTACAATAGGAGCCGGCTTGTGAGTGTTAGTGTTTTGTGATTGTGGTGAAATTGTATTTGTATTAGTATTTGATGATGTAGTAGGTTGGTTGTTTAAAGGTGAAAAAGAATTTTTAACAGTGGTCGGTGTTATTACCGGTCTAGGTATGAAATTCATTGATTTTTTCGGCTGTACTAATTGAAAACCGTCCGCGTCAATTTGTGTTAAGTTAGTTCGTTTTAGTTTTGATTTAATTCTAGGTGGTAATGGGGTTTGTGTTGAGTCAATAGGTGTGGTGTCCATGGCCGGGTCCGGATTCGTCATCGTGTAGAGTAAATATAATAGTTAAAATAAAATTTAATTCTACTATCTACTCACTGATTAATAATACTGCACTAATTATAATATAAACAATTATAGAAAATAATATGAATGAATGTACTCACATTTTAGCGTGTTTAAAAAACACGCTAAGAAAACCGTTAAACCACGTGGACAGGGACGCTCTGAGAGACGCTAGCGATGTTCACTGTACGGCGGCCAATCACAGACTGTGTTTTGCTTTAAGCTGACCATCTACAAGAGCATCTAAAGACCGGCGCTCCTCTACGGAGCACCGCTATTAAGTACCACCACACCGGCAACAGCAAAAAAAAAAAAAAAAAAAAACTCCAACAGTTTCAAAATGGCGTACTGCAGCGCATAGTGAGATACACAACATTAAACAAAACAAAAATGGACCTCCTACACACTACTCTCAACTTACCGACAGTTACAGACTTCATAAAACGCAGACACATTAAATTTTTTGACAGTCTGAAATACAGTACTAACCCTCTTTTCAGAACACTCACCCCAACAGGACGGCCACAAACGTGGCAAGATCAAGTACAAAGTCTCAGCCTGAACTGAGAAATAAATAAAATAAACAAATAAAAGGAAAAGGACACGGTGTGCCCCATCACCGGAAAAATCTAAAGTTAATAAATAAAGAAAGAAATTAGAGTCTCCATTTTCTCATCCTCCTCTTTAAAATGTGCGCAGTACAGTAAACGAGATTCCTCTCCAACCTAATCCTAATCCAGATTAGAAATCTTCAAACTTAAAGGGGCTAAGAAAAAAAAAAAAAAAGTTTACAGTACTAACAGAAGGCTTTTGGTTTATGTAGAAGCATTTAATGTAAATTTGTATTATATTGTAAATAAAATCTTGGAGGATGCGAAAAAAAAAAAAAAAAAATGTTACAGTGCATCGTACAGTACCAGGTCTGCAAGTTTAAAATGTCGTTTTAATTCCAATAGAATGCGCCCTTAGCCTATTGAAGGATTTGCTTATCTCTAAACGCTATTTTGTTTGTTAGTCATTTGTTTACAAAAGTCAGTTGTTTTTAAGTCGTTTACGTGGACGTATCATACCTTTCTTTGGTGTTAAAAATGTCTAATTTTAAGCCAAATAAAGAGCATTTGCGGCATGTCATGATTTTCTTATTCAATCAAAAGAAAAAGGCATCTGAATGTCATCGAATTCTTGTTGAGACTTATGGCGATCTTGCTCAAACCGCCAAGACATGTGAACGTTGGTTTCAAAGTTTCAAACGTGGTGATTTTGATGTTACTGATAAAAAACGAGAAAATCGACCAAAAAAGTTTGAGGACGTCGAATTGCAATATTTATTAGACGAAGACAATACCCAAACCCAACAAATGATGGCAGAACAGTTGAATGTCACTAGACAAGCCATTTCCGATCGCCTGAGAGCTATGGGAAAAATTCAAAAGGTTGGAAAATGGGTTCCACATGAATTGGACGAACGACAGATGGAAAAACGAAAAATTGTGTGCGAAATGCTGCTTTTACGCCACGAAAGAAAGGGTTTTTTGCATCGAGTTGTAACTGGCGATGAAAAATGGATTTATTTTCAGAATCCCAAACGAATAGAATCATGGGTAACGCCAGGACAACCATCCACATCGAGTGCAAGACCGGATCGTTTTGGGAAGAAGACAATGCTGTGTGTGTGGTGGGATCAGAAGGGAGTCTACTACGAGCTTCTCAAACCCGGCGAAACAGTCAATACCGACCGCTACCGACAACAAATGATCAATTTGAGTCACGCATTGATCGAAAAACGCCAGAATGGGCTCACAGGCACGCCAAAGTCATTCTTCAGCATGATAACGCTCCTGCACATTCAGCCAGATTGACTAAGGAAACGATTTCTTCGCTTGGTTGGGAACTCCTACCCCACCCGCTGTATTCACCTGACCTGGCGCCTTCTGATTATCACCTATTCTCATCGATGGGACACTCATTGGCTGAGCAGCACTTTAACAATTTGGAGGATGTAAGAAAATGGCTCGATGAATGGATTTCAAATAAAGATGAAGCATTCTTTTGGAATGGTATCCATAAATTGCAGGAGAGATGGACAAAATGTGTAGAAAGCGAGGGCCAGTACTTTGAATAAAATATATTATACTTTTTTTTTTAAATTAAATTATATTTTAAGAAATAAACGACATTTTAAACTTGCAGACCTGGTACAAGAGATCCTTCCAACCTATCCTAAAAATCCTACTTAACAATCTTCAAACCTAAAGGGGCTAAGAAAAAAAAGTTTAAAGGGGAACGGCCACAAACGTGGCAAGATCATGTACGAAATCTCAGCCTAGACTGAGAAAAGAAATAAATAAATAAAAATAAAAGGACACTATGAGCCCCATCACCGGAAAAATATAAAGTTAATGAATATAAATAAATCAGAACTTCTCCTTTTTCTCACCCTCCTCTTAAAATGTAGATCGTATAGTACAAGAGATCCTTTTCATCCTATCCTAAAAATCCTATTTAACAAACCTAAAGGGGATAAGAAAAAAAATAAAGAAAAAAAAGTTTACAGGAATATATTGCAGTAGGTAAGTAGGACCGCTATAACTAAAATCACATCGATAAATTACCTACATATTTACATTTTTCTAATCCTTTCAGTTTTAATTTCTCGCTGCTGCCGTACGACAAGTGAAACCGTTATACTAAGTGATCCTTTTCAATAAATTCAATAACATTACATACTAGTCCTTTACTAACACGAACAACAATAAACTTCTGTCCGTCCCGTGTGTTAATGAGTCATTGGACAACGAAGCGACCGCTATGATCTCCATAGACTGCACGGAAGCGTTCGACTCAGTGTCCCATAGTCTACTATGCAAGACACTAAAGGACAACGAATTTCCGGAACAGCTCTACTCGGTCCTACGATCGTTTGTTCAACAGCGAACGTCAGCAGTCCGCATCGGTGAAACATCATCGGAAGCCATCGCATTCACCTGCGGAGTACCTCAGGGGTCTGTGCTATCTCCAGTATTTTTCTCGATATACAGCTGATAGACTTATACAGCTGAAACTGTTGGAGCCAACTACAAAAAAGCTATAGCAGCCCATGCCGATGACATAGCGATCTACAGCAGCTCGATCAGCGCAGAGAGAGCTCTACGGCAGGCGGAGGAGGTCTGTGCGAGCATGACACAGAAGCTGGAAGGACTCAACATAACAGTGAATCCTAAAAAGACGGACTGCATAATTTTCTCATTTCAGCTGAAAATCGCCGCTCTCTCCCTAAGGTCTATAGGGTAGCGGGACGACTAAACAAACCAGCGGGAAACATAGTCTACTTAGGTGTCACACTTGACCGACACCTGAAACTAGCCTACCACTGCAAGAAGAAGCTCAGGTCGGTTAGGACCAAGTCTTACAGACTTAACCACCTGCTTACATCTCCTAACTTATCCCTCCGCTTTAAGCTGACCATCTACAAGAGCATCTTAAGACCGGCGCTCCTCTACGGAGCACCACTATTAAGTACCACCACACCGGCAACAGCAAAAAAACTCCAACAGTTTCAAAATGGCGTACTGCAGCGCATAGTGAGATACACAACATTAAACAAAACAAAAATGGACCTCCTACACACTACTCTCAACTTACCGACAGTTACAGACTTCATAAAACGCAGACACATTAAATTTTTTGACAGTCTGAAATACAGTACTAACCCTCTTTTCAGAACACTCACCCCAACAGGACGGCCACAAACGTGGCAAGATCAAGTACAAAGTCTCAGCCTGAACTGAGAAATAAATAAAATAAACAAATAAAAGGAAAAGGACACGGTGTGCCCCATCACCGGAAAAATCTAAAGTTAATAAATAAAGAAATTAGAGCCTTCCATTTTCTCATCCTCCTCTTTAAAATGTGCGCAGTACAGTAAACGAGATTCCTCTCCAACCTAATCCTAATCCAGATTAGAAATCTTCAAACTTAAAGGGGCTAAGAAAAAAAAAAAAAAAGTTTACAGTACTAACAGAAGGCTTTTGGTTTATATAGAAGCATTTAATGTAAATTTGTATTATATTGTAAATAAAATCTTGGAGGATGCGAAAAAAAAAAAAAATATTACAGTGCATCGTACAGTACAAGCGATCCTTCCAACCTATCCTAAAAATCCTACTTAACAATCTTCAAACCTAAAGGGGCTAAGAAAAAAAAGTTTAAAGGGGAACGGCCACAAACGTGGCAAGATCATGTACGAAATCTCAGCCTAGACTGAGAAAAGAAATAAATAAATAAAAATAAAAGGACACTATGAGCCCCATCACCGGAAAAATATAAAGTTAATGAATATAAATAAATCAGAACTTCTCCTTTTTCTCACCCTCCTCTTAAAATGTAGATCGTATAGTACAAGAGATCCTTTTCATCCTATCCTAAAAATCCTATTTAACAAACCTAAAGGGGATAAGAAAAAAAATAAAGAAAAAAAAGTTTACAGGAATATATTGCAGTAGGTAAGTAGGACCGCTATAACTAAAATCACATCGATAAATTACCTACATATTTACATTTTTCTAATCCTTTCAGTTTTAATTTCTCGCTGCTGCCGTACGACAAGTGAAACCGTTATACTAAGTGATCCTTTTCAATAAATTCAATAACATTACATACTAGTCCTTTACTAACACGAACAACAATAAACTTCTGTCCGTCCCGTGTGTTAATGAGTGTCCAATGTATGTTTACGGTTGTGCTGATCCGTGTGTGATGAAATTTGATATGGATAATCTCAAACCTGGGGAAGGACATAGGCTACTTGTTATCAACATACCACACAGGCTAAGTTTATATGGATCTGTTACCTGATTGACTAACACACCCAGCGGTCAAGGCACAGCAGAAACCACTGAACTTAGCATCTTGAAATTCGCAGATAGGTTCTTTGTATAGCTTAAATGAGCACTAAGAAAGGAATTTGGACAGTTCCACCCCCAAGGGTTTCTCCCTTAATTTAATAGAGGTTCAATGATTGTCTGGAATCCGTCAGTTTTGAAGTTAGACATCTGAAATTTTGGATGTACGAGTAACTTATAGTTAAAAAAAATTAAATTATTTATTTAGTACCAGGTGTCATGGCCGCAACTGATGTTAACTTGTTAATTCGCTCAGTGCTTGTTACGTTATTATAACAATATTTCTTTTTAAAAACTCTCAAAACTGTGTCAGAAGAATCCATAAGTACTTTAAGACCTTTATCCAAGATCAGTGAGGTGAGTGACTGTTTTAAACAATAAATTCAGTAAATACATTGGTGACGGGCTGCTGAAGGTAGCAACGTGGCCAATAATCCCTCCACGGGACTAAAATATTTACCTCAAGTTCACGGTCAAGACTTGGCAACCAGCCTCTCGATCGAATCCCGCATTCGTCAACATTTTTTTTTTCTTTTTTTTTATTGTCTATTCTTTTTAAACACATATATATATATTTATTTATTTTATTATTATATAAATATGAAAAGTTGTTTAAAATTTATTTCTTTTGTTTTAGTGAGATTTAATTATTTATTTCTAATTATTTTAATCATTAATAATAATTAATTATGTTCAACATGCAAGTAGACAATTCGGGTAGTGAAGTGTCGGAGGCAGAGACTCCATTTTCAGAAATAAGCGAGACCGATTCGCAATATTTAAAACGACGGACCCTCCAAAAACGTCAGAGAAAGGCTGCCCCTGGCTCAGCGGGCAACTCACCCAACTCAAAAAAAAAATAAATCGGCTGGATCAAAAAAGTCAGTGACCAAAAACAACACACCACCGGAGCCTCCCATAACCCGCAGCAAAACTACTGCAGTCAATTCAAACAAATCTCCAATCGCCTCATCTTCCAGCAACCCTGGAACTACAGAAAGCAATCGTGACGAAAACCAAGAACACCGAGGGTTCATTGACCCCAACCCTCCTCCTATTTTTTCCACGAAGATAACAAATTTTTATGAATTTGCTCAAGAAATATCTGAACTCATAGGACAAACTAATTTTAAATGTTTTTCTAGAGTAAAAGACATTAAAATAAATACATCGAACAAGGAATCCTATAAAAAATTAATTAACCAACTTACAGTGGAGAACTATGATTTTCACTGTTACCAATTACAACAGGATAAATCGTATCGAGTCGTTTTAAGAGGACTGCACTCTTCAACACCCACAACAGCAATCAAAAGTGACCTCGAAGAAATAGGTCACAAAGTAAGAAATATTTCGCCAGTGTTGCATCCCACCGAAAAGTACCCACTTCCATTGTTTTTCGTTGAACTTGAACCAGCCCGAAATAACCCAGAAATATTTCAAGTTTTAAGACTTGTTTACTAAACAGTAAAATTTGAAGAACCTAGGCATAAAAATGCTGTAGTTCAGTGTACTAACTGTCAAGCCTTAGGCCACACCAAGACGTATTGCCATCATCAAGCTATGTGCGTCAAATGCGCTGGACAACACTCATCTGACACTTGTCAGAAATCAAGAAATGAGCCTGCTAAATGTGCTCTTTGTGGTGAGGATCACCCAGCGAACTATAGAGGCTGTTCAGTTCATAAGAACTTTCAACGCCTTAGAACCAAGAATTATCAACTAAAAAGTCAAGAGAAGAGCACAATCCAGGCTCCTGAAGTTGACAATACTGCCACCTTTCCTGAATTGCCTAGACCTGCCGTATTACAACCGTATATAACCGTAAACCCCACAGATAGACTTCCGGACAACAGAACAAGGGGAACATCAAGCATTCAGCAGCAGCCTCGAGCTCAGACGCCTCAAACCTCCCAAACCAAATCTCAGAATTCCTTTACCAAATCCCAGACGTCCCAATCCAAGCCTCGGGAACCCATATCCAAGCCCAAGGCAGCCAATCCCTGTCCTCAACCTCCACGTCAACAAATTCCTCCCCACCACACACCCTTACGGGTCAAATTACCTCCTCAACAACCAAATCCTCTCCCTTCCAACCACAGCATTCAAACGAATGCTGTAGTTCATCACACATTGAATGAAAATCCAGCACCTCGGGTACAACCCCCAGCCAACCCTCCTTTGCCCATTAATTATCCCTATCAAACTCAAGGCTCATATCCATTCCATGTCCAAAATCCTATCGACATAAATTCTATCCTATCATCCTTCCTCAAAGACCTTCAAGAGACTATCAAGCCTCTCATCAACCTACTCACGAGAACCTTTAGCGAAGTCCCTCTTGATTACCCACGATGAGCATAAAGCCCTTAGCTATCGTTCTGTGGAACGCTAATGGACTGCTTAATCACCGTGATGAACTTGACATATTTCTACACGACAACCAAATAGATATTGCTTTACTTACTGAAACACATTTCACTCATCGCGTACATTTCTACATAAGGGACTACATCACTTACAGATCAGACCACCCCAGATAACACTTCACATGCCGGATCTTGTATTCTCATTCACAAAAACTTATCTCATTCCCTTATTCCTTCCATTCCAACTGATGCTATCCAATCAACCTCAGTAACCACAACAACTCGTCCTTTCCATATCACATTTCCAGCTGTATACTGTCCTCCTGGAAATTCTGTTTCCTATAATCTTCTTGAATCCTTATTCCAATCTCTTGGTTCACGCTTCATTGCTGGAGGAGACTACAACGCTAAACACCAACGATGGGGTTGTCAAACATCCAACTCCCGAGGAAATATCCTGTCTGCTGTAACATCCAAAAAGAGTTTTTCCATTCTGGCGCCAAACAACCCCACCTATTGGCCTACATCTACCAAAAAACGTCCTGATATCCTTGACATATTTATCACATCCCAAATTTCCCCCGCACAAGTCAATATTGAATCATTGGATGACCTTTCATCAGATCATAGTCCAGTCCTCCTTTTCTTGCACTCAAGTTTCGCTCCCAAGCCTTCCCCTCCCACATTGATTACAGGACGTGTCAACTGGGACGATTTTTGTTATGCCTTGGAGGACAAACTGAACTTAAAAATTTCACTAAAGACAAAATAAGACATTGATACAGCCACAGAAAACCTTACAACATCAATCAGAAACAGTTTACATGACAATATCACAAATCACACAAATAATAACTATCAACAGACTGATTTGCCACAGCATATTCGTATCTTATTAAGAGAAAAACGCAGAGCAAGATCGTAGTGGCATAGAACTCGATATCCAGCAGATAAAACTATCTATACAAAATTAACTAACAAACTAAAAGCAGAAATCAAGAAGTTCAAAATTCAAAATTTAATTACCTGGACTGAAAATCTTACAACCACCGACAAAACATTATGGATGACTACCAAAAAACTCTTAAAGTTCAAAGAATTCAATCATCCACTCCTTACTGAATCAAATAACTGGACAAGATCTGACGGAGAAAAATCACAGTTATTTGGCCAATACCTTTCCAAAATCTTTCATCCACATCCTGATATCATTAACCCAACTCAAATTGAACATATAAAAGAAGCGTTAGATGTTCCCCTCCAAATGTCCCTTCCACCCAAAGCATTTCATCCTTCAGAAATATCCAACATTATTCACAGATTACCTTCCCGCAAAGCTCCTGGGCACGACCTCATCACAATTCATATCTTAAAACACCTACCTAGAAAAGCCATTCTATTCCTTACCTATATATATAACGCTGTACTCCGCTGCACATATTTTCCTGACCTCTGGAAAGTTTCCATTGTAAAAATGATACCCAAACCAAAAAAAAAAAACAGAATACCTATCCTCGTAACGTCCTACCTCTCTTTTACCTTGCATGGGTAAAATCCTAGAAAAACTCATCCTTAAACGATTGTAACCTATCCTTGATGCAAATCACATAATACCAGATCACCAGTTTGGATTCCGAGCATCACACTCCACCATTCAGCAATGTCATCGTGTGGTGGATGTGGTCTCCTCTGCATTAGAACGTGGATCATATTGTTCGGGCGTCTTTCTTGACGTGGAACAAGCTTTTGACCGAGTCTGGCATATGGGCTTGCTCTACAAACTCCGTAAATTCCTACCCCCTACATACTTTCTCATCCTTCAATCCTATCTCACAAATAGAACTTTCCAAGTAAACCACAATAATTTCTATTCATCCCTCTTTTCCCAATCTGCTGGTGTTCCTCAAGGTAGTATCCTTGGCCCAATCCTTTATACAGTTTATACAGCTGACATCCCAACTCATCCTAATACTATCCTTACCACGTATGCTGATGATACATGTGTTTTATCAGTCAACACCAATCCAGTTATTGCATCCCAAAGCCTCCAATCCCATATCACTGATCTTGAAGAATGGTGTCAAAACTGGAGAATTAAAATAAATTCTCAAAAATCGCATCAAATCACTTTTACCTTACGTCGTAAACCAATGACTTCCTGCCCTACAGTATCCTTTAATAATATCCCACTGGTGCCTGTAGAACAGATCCGATACTTAGGGTTGCACCTCGACAAACGATTAACCTGGAATCCACATACAAGACTGAAAAGACAAGAAACCGCTCGACGTTTCAGGCTACTTCAATACTTACTAGATACAAACGCTCTAAGCTCCCAATTAACTACAAAAGACTTATCTACATGACCATCATACGACCTATTTGGACTTACGGAGTAGAGCTATGGGGCTCCACTAAGCCATCGAATTCCTCTCGTATCCAATCCCTACAATCCAAAATCCTTCGTAAAATCCTCAATGCTCCTTATTTTGTTAATAATAAAGTTATCCATAACGACCTTAATGTCCCTTTTGTTGCTGATTTGGCCCGAACCCGGTATCTATCCTTTCATAGCAAACTTCATTCCCACTCAAACCCTCTAGTTTCAAACCTAGCTTCCTCTTCAATTCCCGATAATCCTCCGAGGCGTCTGAAAAGAAGATGGCCACATGACCTTCTTATTTGAACTTTGATTTGAGTACTACCAGTGGGTAGTTTCTCTACTTGTCATTCTCATGTCATTATGTAACACGCAATCTATTTACTTATTGTATAATTGTAATACAGTTGTAAATATCAATAAATAAATTAAAAAAAAAAAAAAATATTTATTTAAAATGATCTATCAATAAACTTTATGTGGCAGACCGAATTCCACGCGAGCGAAGCCCTGGGCAAAAGCTAGTCCAAGTATAAAATAATAAACATTAAAAAAAAAAATGGCCAATATTTGTCATAATCTCTTTTCTCTCCCAACCGTAGCCAAAGATTTCTATTGCAATAATAAGCAGCTGCGGTGTCTTTTTTTCACAATCGCGAACGCAAGTTGTGTCGAAAACAATAACTATCCAACTGAAACGATTATGCGGTTTTAAGAAAAAGTCAATAGCAAATGTTGAGCAACAAAAGCTCTATTGTCACTAAATCGTTATTCCAAGTAAGAATTTGTCAACAAAATATACAAGTTACATTTAAGTACTTACATCATATAGGACCAGTTATCCAGTTACATTTAAAAACGTGCAATACTTATCAGTCACATCAAAGAACATAGATTATATGAAACCAGTTACCCAGTTACATTTAAGAACTTACATCATATCGAACCTAAAGACCCAAGCAGAAAACAAAAAATATTTAAATGAGAATGCAAAAAGTGAGTTTTTTATTAATTATTTTCTTAGTCATTCACCAAAATATATCAAAAGCTACTGTCTGTGTATGGAGCTAATTAAATTCACCATAAAATATCTTATTATAATTATTATTTTCATAAAATACAGGAAACATGATTACATAGTATCCAGCAAAATAAATTCATGAAATGGTGGTATTACGTATTTAGATTTTGTTTTAAACTTCAGTCAAGGAACTAGAACGTATAAAGAGCTCTTTTTAAAACTTTATTTAATTATTTAATTTAAAAAATATATTTATTTAAATTTAAAAATGTATTACAATAATCTCGTATTTTTTTTCACGAAACGGCCATTAAGATCACGCGAATATCACCACTTTTCTTTTCTCATTTTATTCTTTCTTTTCTCACAGTATTTTCTTATCATTTCTCCGTGACATTAATTTCTTCCTTCTTACCACGCCGTACCCTTCCGTTTTTCTTTATTTTCCACAAGAACATTGTTTTTTTTTCGCATTGTTCTCTATTTTTCAATAGTTTCAATAGTTTTTTCAATAAAGTTGAACAATCATAAATCATATATTTATACAGATGTATTGCAACTGTATAATTCTACGCAAATCTTTAATAATTTTCTTAGAGCAATATTAAAGATACAGAAATAAATCGGAAACTTTATACGTATTAATCCCTAAAATCTCCGATGAAAAAATTGTATTGGATTTATTATTGTTTATTCATTTAACGCCGCTTTATGATGCTATGGTTAATCGGACGGTGCCATAGTGGGAGTCCTAATTTTACATTTCCAAATACAATTAGGATAGGGATCTTTAAACGAGTACCTTACACCACAAAGGCTCGGGATCTCATTTTACATTCCTTCCTAAGGATGGAATAACCAAGTATTTTTACTCCCTTAAATAAATTTAACGACCGGGCTGCGAATGCGCGATCTTGGGTAAGGCAGGTTCTTTGCTAACTATTGAAGGTGACCCCTTGTTTAATTTTTTACAAGGACTTTTTTTAGCATTTTTAAGCGTAGTTTCCTCATCTCCTAATATGAAAAAGTTTAGCTGACAAGATGAGATGTGAGCCTGCGATTTAGTGTGACTTATAAAAGAAATGTTTCAAGGTAATGACCCCCATATATTCCAGTAGAGCAACGGATTGCAGCATGGCCACTCCAAAAGATCGGAATGCGGGCGTTACGTGCAGGTCACATGGACGAACACGAACTCGGGCCATTTCAGACTGTCAAGAGCGGATCAAGGCTGCATGTGCTCCGACACGTGAGGCCGCTATCTTTGCCGCATTCATGACTCCATTAATTATTGACTGCATTTAATTTAAACATATCAGGCTCAATTATTATAACAATAAACTGATAAGCTGGAATTCCTGAAGTATATCTTTCAGTAAAAGGATAGAGTACACAGAGTAACTATTAAAAAAGTCTTGCTTCTAGCCATGTTTTTCATAATCCTTATGTTTATACAGTATGCCCCCGGATTGAGTTCACAATAGGAAACTATTTGGAACAAAAAGAGTATTTAAATAAATAGTGGAAGGTCACTGGTAGGTAGCTTAAGTGCCATTATGAAAAATCATCTGTCAGCATGAAAAATTCATAACAGCCAGAGCCATCTTTTCAAAATGGACCAAATTAAATTCCACTCCCATTATTCTAATAATTATACTATGATAGAATGAGACCAGTGAATTGACACCAATAAATAAATAATATTATTATTATTATGGGGTTACAACCCGCATGTGTTATCCAGCTGTTCTCTCCTGCCCTCTTGGCATTACCAGTCTTGGCTTACCATTCGCTCAATCTCCTGTTTTATCATTAGTACTTTTGAAGTGGCATTCATTTCCAATCTGGCGATATCACCTGCCCACCGAAGACAATTTAATTTTATCACTTTATTGATATCAATATCGTTAAGTAGATCATAAACTTTCTCGTTTGTTCTCTGCCGCCATTCCCCTCTAATAATAATGACATCAAAGAATCGTCGGAGTAATTTTCTTTCAAAAATTTGTACCTTATTATCTTCCGACTTCGTGGTAGTCACCGTAGAACCGTAAGTAAGCACAGGGCGGATAAGGATTTTATACAGAATTATAAAAAAGTACAATAAATGATAACAGTATCCAAAAATAATTTTAATAATAAAAAATTTTCTACATAAATACTCTCAAAAATTTCCAATGTATTCGCATAAAATAAACATATATATAAATAATAATTTATCAAGATTATTCTACACATATTTTTTCAATTATCACATAAAACGTTGGCCATATTTATTACTGAACATTCTGCTTCTTCCAGGTGATGTCCATTTGTAGTTAATATTCCATGTTCTAAAGGGTCTAAACAACAGTAAACCAAATCATAAAATAAAAATAAATGTTTGGTCAATAGATAAAACAAATCAACAATCATTCTAGTGATACCTGCTTCTTCACAGCAAACTGAAAAGTAGCCTATAAGCACGGGTGTCATGTCACTGATAAGCCTACAGTCAATATTGAAGATATGAGCGCAGCCGATTTCAAAAATGAAGTCGCTAAAACAATAGATAATGGCATTAATTATAATTGATAAAACTTGGCTGCATAAGGTAATCTACAATATTATTTTTGTTTTAAGAGGAAGAAAATGTTCCGGGTTTAGGTAAAAAAATTCTCTTATACAGGAAGAATTGTTTACTTGGAAGCCGGCATTTGGACCCACATTGCAAATCTTTTTCAGGGCTAAATGTACAAGTTACAAATAAATTAAAATAATACATAGTAAAGATTGAATTATACAATAACAAAGAGGTAATATATATTAACAAGGAAGTAATGATTAAATCCAACAAAGTAGCCAATGAGAACTTTAAAATTAGAATAGAATTGTAAAAAATAAAAATAAATAAAAGATTATAAAAATTAGATTAGGGATTGTAGACACATTTAGAAATTTTATAGAGTTATAAGGCATTTTATATGGGATGAGTAATAGGAATTTTATAAAAAATAAATTAACAAATTTCGTAAGGGATAACAAGAAATAAAAAGAATTGTTAAATAATAACATGACATAAAGATAAAGTGGATTATCCAATCAAAGGTATGGAATAACAACAATAATAAGAATAAAGTAAACAAAAATAATAAGTATAAAGTAAACAAGTATTAATGTAAAAATAAAGTAATGAAGTAAACAAGAAGTAATAAAGAATAATGAATAATAATATGACATATAGAGATTATTTAAGGTATTGATGATTTTAGATGGATTATAGAGAACAGAGAGAATTATAGTAGCTGAACAGTTATATAGCTTATAATTTTTAAAAAGTTTGGCAACAACGGGGCTCATTAATTACCCAACTTTCTTTGACACAAATAATGCTAAATTGTGATAGAAAATTTATCAAAAACAAATCAGCTGCGTTAGATTATTAAAATCTTTAATGTTCCAAGATACTAATTTAAGGAAATTTCTAAAATTAAAATTAGAACTACATATCTCAATGTGTTGTTGACATTCAGGTGTGAAAGTGTATTGGTCGTTGCCGGGTTCATCAGTAGCTATTATCGCTTGTCAAGAGGTGTCCCCTCTAGTAGGCCGCTTAGTGAATATCTTCGGTCTTGCTTCTTCTTTATTTCTCTTTTTATTTTTAATTTTATCCGCATTTTTTAATTCTTCATACAGACTCCTATCACCTTTTTATCATTTCATTCAGAATCAGTAGTTTTGGATGAGGAAAAGTGATCTGTTGGAAGCCCTTTGTAATTGGATAAACTGGTGAAAGGTTTCATTGTTGTTGACCTACTACCTGGGGAAGACATTTGGTTCAAGAGAAACCCCTATCTTGGTGAAGTGAAGCTCTTATATTTAAATTTCTAGCCTGTTTCAAAAATGGTACCAATATTTTCCTTTTTTTCCCTAACAAGTTTGCTGTAATCCTGTGATATAGATATACTTGATGACCTGAAAATTTTTGATGCTTTCAGGATTTGTATGTTCTTTCTTAAAGTGCTTAACTTGACTACTATAGGTCTCTTAATATTATCAACTCTTCCCAGAATTCATACATAGTCAATATCCTGGATATTTCATTATCCAGGAACTTTCATTATACCATTAAAAATTTTCAACACCCTATTCTCCAGTTCTTCAGTAGAGAAGGATTTAATGACTTCAGTATTATAAATAATAATGTTTTCCTCCCTTCTTAATGCTTCATATTTTTCATTATTAACATCTCACAGACTTTTGAGGTTACAATATTTATTCCCTCCTTGATCAAGTTTATTGTTGACAATTTTAAATTGTTCTCTCATCACTTCAGCAGAATCAGCAGATTCTTTAATTCCATCTATTTTCTTTTCACTACTTTCCATGATGATTTTAATTGTAGCTATGTCTGTTTTTATACTAGATTGCCGATTTGAAATTGTTCTTGTTAAAGCTTCCAATTTGTCTTCCATGTTAATATAATATATGAAAAATTAATAAATATTTGCTATAAATATATTTATTTGACAACAATTAAATACTACTGTTTTGATGAAATAGTAAACCGTGATAATGAACTGCTGCTTTATTTATACAGTAAGTCGGCAATTTTTTATTCACTAATTGTTCACAAAAAACAGATTTTTTCACTGAAATCACAGAACGACAAAGATTCGTGTTAACACCACAATGGCGCCAGGCCAACTGTCCTATATGACGACATATCAATGTTTTGAAACTCAAAAATTCTCCTTATATAAGAGAATTTTTTTACCTATCCCCGGACCATTTTCTTCCTCATATAAATAAGATCAACTAAATTTATTCAATATTTTCGTTTTAATTTCCTTTTTATTAAAACACTAATCAGGAAAAATATACAATGCATATCAAAGAAATATTAAGAATTATGTGATATAAAGAAACAGAAAGAACAATTAATTAATAACTTAATGATGTTAAGAGGTTCTTTTTCTTCTTATACTTCCTCTTATACCATTTCTAGTGTCGAGGAGCCTGGAGGCTATTTAGTCTGCTTTGAATAGATTTAGTTGATGGGGCCACCAACTCCCTACGCCACGAGTGTTGAAAGGTTTAGATATATTAAAAGTAAACCATTCACATTTTTAACTTTTAATTATTAATAAATTATAATAAAATGAGGAATAATAATACTAAAGCTTGATATCTTATAGCTTATTAACATAATTTTTTTTAAGGTAGGTAGTTTTGATTATTCCCCAACCAGTAATTCAAAATTTTGAATTGTATGAATCACCTTGATACTAATTACTTTGAGAAGAACAGAGGATATTAACTTTACCCTCTCAGGACTCACGTTTGGTTCGATGACACTAGTACTCGTGAGGGGGTCTGAGTTTTTTAGTCTTTTAAACCCCATTTCTCAAACAAGACCCATAAGCAACGTGATAACTAAGATTTCTAACTTTAAGATAACTTAAATGAGATGGGAAAACTAAATAAAAAAGGTCGAACTCAATGAATTTAGTAAACTTCATAATAGTGGAAATTTTTGGTAAAAATGAGAGTCCTGTTGACCGGATTGGGATTTTGTTGACAGTTGAAATCTTAGAACATTCAAAAGTAGTGAAAAACATCTGATGACGTCATACCAAAAATCACTAACATAGAGGTGTGAAGATCTCAACCAAACACTCAGATATAAAAGTCAAATTAGAGCTTTTATTACTTTCTGTGTGGTTTTATTTAGTCACGGGGAGCTTGAGTGGTTCTCCACCATACTCCTGAATTTTTATTAATAAAATCAGTGGTTTCTTGAAATTATATATTGCTGTGAAAAACAGCAAAAAACATTGTTAATGGATTTAGCAATTTTTAGCTACTTGCTTCAATCCTGGAAGATGAGATACAAGGAGTTTGAGCGCTGCTACCGGTAACCCAAACAAACATCAGGAAAATGGCCCAAATCTCTGTGTAGATATTTTTGGGGGAAGGTGAATGGAAGGTTGAAGCTCAAAGTTCAAACGCATCATGGTGGGGCAGAAACAAACAAAACAGTGTCGCTCAGATCCCCCCACACTCCGACAATCCTGGAGGGTTAAATATAAATTTAACATTACCTATTAATCAATCATCTTTAAAAAAAATTACTAATTAAGGATAACTTTAGGAATAATTAATAAATATTCCAAAAGACTAATTTTTTAAATAAGTACCCTTTACCTTATAACCCACTTATTTGGATCATCTTCTGGCTTAATATTGCTTATCACTGGAAGACAAAGCTTCCTGGAAGAAAAAACAGTTTAAAATTAATTAAAGATAACAGAAATAACAAATTTACAAATAAGTAAATACTAAACAACTCACCTTATAACAGTTTTTTCAGAATGATTATCACAGTCTTCATGATCTACCATGCTAAGGATAAGATCAAACAAAGTTGTTGGATCATTAACAGGAAATAAAGGTTTGCTCGCAACTTTTATATGAATTCTCTCACATTCCGGATTGTAAAAATCACATAGAAACAGTCTATAAATAAAAAAAATAATAAGGTTATATCTTGTCACATTAATAAATGCAATTACAAAATAGTTCGCAGTTAGTAGTGCAATAATATTTAAGCTGAATTATTAACTTAGAATGTCAAGAGCCTATAATATAGTAGAATAAGAATAGAAAAATAATTTTATTCTGGGACCAGGTCCCTTAAGAATAACAGAAATGCACAAAGTTAAAGAAATAATATATAATATACAAAAAGAAAAAAAATGGCAGAAAAATTTACAATAGAAAGAAATAGGCTAATAGAAAAATAAATGAATGAATAATATAAAAAAGAATATCATTATGAGTAAGGAATATTTACAGTAATTCAGCAATCGATTATGTTGAATATAGCTATTAAATTTTTATTGATTATACAGCACCTGTTTGGGAATTAAGAAGAAGTAGGAAAAGTTTGGATTTAAATGTGGTTAAAGAAAAAGCATGATGGATATCAGGTGGAAGTGAGTACAAAAGAGAGATAGAATGGGCGAGAAAGGAATGCTCAAAAGTTTTGGTTCTATGGAAAGAATATAAAGATCGGAAGAGCGAGATCTTGCACCCTGGGATTGGATAGAGGATTTAAATTGTAGGAGACTATAGATATAAGATGGACGTTGTGAGTTGATAGTTTGATATAAGTAAGAACCAAGGAAATAGAGCCTACGGATAGAAGGAAAAAGCCACTTTAACTCAACGTAACGGCGGGACACATGAGACCTTCTCGGGGCATCGAAGAAAAATCGAAGTGTACAGTTCATAATTCGCCTCAATCTTTCCTCGAGCTTGTTCGAGAGGAGACCATGCCACACAACCATAGTCAAAGTTCGGAAAGATGAAAGAAGCGATGAGGAGCTTACAGATAGGTAGTGTTAAAAGATGCCTGGAATGGTGGAATAACTTCAGAGAGCTTATTGATCGACAGGAAATTTGGGCAATGTGGGGTTTCCATGAAAGGAATTGGTCGAAAATGATTCCAAGGTTTCTAACAGCGGAACTGAAAGTAAAAGGTGATCATTTAAGATTAATTGGGGAAGTGAGTTGATAGATTTAAGAAGGGCATTGGAACCAATTAGAATGGCCTGGGTTTTTGCCGCATTCAACGACAGTTTATTCAAGTTAGCCCGGGCATTGATTCTATCTAGGTCACTTAGAATAATGGAAAATGAAACTAATATCTCAGATGGATGAAAGGACAAATAGATATGGTAGTCTTCAGCGTACAGATGGTGGAACAGTAAAGGATTGATTTGGGAAGGTCATTAATGTAACAGTTGAAAAGGAGTGGAGAAATCCTAGAACCCCGTGCCACTCCTGTGTTTAGCAGTAGGAAAGAGGATAGGGGTTGATTTGGGATGGAGACCTCTTGAGTCCTATCCGAGAAAAAAGCTTGGACCCGGAGTATGGAACTGCTGGAAAAAGAAAGAGAATTTAATTTAGAGAAAAGGATGGAATGGATGGTTCAGCGAATTGAAAGCTTTTGAAAAGTCGAGGAGATTAGTACTGTTAGTTTTTTTTCGTCCATGGCAGGGACATGTCAGTGGTGATTTTAACAAGGGCAGATTGTGCGGAAAGGCCTTGACGGAAGCCTGATTGAAGTGGATCAAGGAGTTTGGACTGTTCCAGAAAATTTGACATTTGGGATTGAACTATTCTTTTGAGGAGTTTGGAAAGGTTAGAGAGTATAGAGATAGGGCAGAAGTCATTTGGGTTTGAGGGATTGGATGAATTGTTAATAGGATGGACAATTGCTTTTTTCCAGGAAGAGGGGAAAACTGCATTTTGTATGCACATTTTCAATAATTTGATGGGAATGCCATTAGAACCGATGGAATTAGAGTGGGGTTTCACTAGGGAAGAGATAAGGTCAGTGGGTGATATGTCGGAGAAATAAAAGTTGTAGTTGAATGATGTGTTATAGAGAAAATCATGAGTTAGTAAAGAAAGACAAAAAATGTGTGTTCAATTCATCAGCTGAAACTGGAAAGACTACAGGGGAATGGGATTTACAAAGTGAGAGTTTCCGGAGGATTTGTCATTTGGATTTAGGATCGGGCGGGGAGGAAAGGGCTTCATGAAAGTATTTGGATTTCGCCTGCCTTATTGCAGATTGCGTTAAGTTGCGAAGAGTCCTAAACACTTGATAATTATTGGTCAGTGTTGTCCGTCTATAGCGTCTGCGGGCTGCATCGTGCTTCCTCTGCAGTGCTTTTATGTTTTGAGGCATCCAGGGAGCAGGTAATCGACAGAAAGTAATATAGTAACTATGTAAAAATCTCAATTATTATTAAACCATCACTATCACCTGTTTGAAACTTGGTAAGATGCTAATATCTACCAATAAACAACGTAATAATGACTTCATTTATGGATTTTCCACACACACACACACACACACATATATATATATATATATATATATATATATATATATATATATATATATATATATATATATATATATATATATATATAGTGTAATAATAATAATGCATAGTTTAATGTTATTGAAAATTTAGAACAGCTACTGAGATATAGGCTCATAAAAATGTTTTAAAAATTCAAATAAATCCCTATCAAATAAGACCCACTAAGGCATATAATTCCAATTGATTATATATTGTTGGCCAACCATAATTTGCTGGTGAAATCGTAACTGGACTAAACCCAATAGTGTTTAATCTGAATTTTGGTTTTAACCGACTGTAAAAATTTTACTTTAGTTTCCCGGTGCTTATATCATTAAAGTAAATAAATAAAATATGACTATTATATAACTGTTACAGTATGACTTATTCAAACCTGTCACTATGTTTTCCAACAGTTGCTTTATCCTGTGGTTTGATGAGTAAACATCCTCCTCCATCATACGCATCATTTTGATAATATACAAAACAACTGGACTCTTCTATTTGATGAATCCCACTCAAAAGAGACGGCAGGTGATTCATTTCGGACAGGTTAAACCAGGATTGATTCCTCACAACCTTATTTAAAAAACAACATGAGAATAACAAATAATATTAACTAAACAGTATTGTATCAGAAATATTATGAATAAAAGAAATTTGAGTAAGTTTCTTAAGTTAGTGTAGTTATTCATTTCAGTTCCTAATAGCGAGTAATTCTGTTTGGAAAGATTTTTTATTTCAAATCGAAACAGTAAAACTTCAGTTATTTAATGATTTTAATTAATAGAATACTAAGAAAGGATAAAGCCATTAGGAAACTTATGGACGCTGCTTCAGCCATGGGGTTGACCGTAAACGAGGGGAAGACAAAATATATAAGGTGCTGGTGGTGAAGGGGCACTGATTGTGGACCCTTACACATTCCAGAGGGTGGACGAGTTTGCATATTTGGGATCCTTAGTGACACCAACAAATGATGTCTCTGCTGAAATAAGAAAAAGGATAGTGGCGTCAAATAGGGCATATTTTGCCTTACTGAAAACTCTTCGCAACAGATCCCTTACCAGGGGCACTAAACTGGTCATATACAAAACTCTCATACGCCCTGTTCTTACCTTTGCTTCCCAAACCTGGACTATCTCAAGAAACAATGAAAATAGTCTATTAATTTTTGAAAGAAAAATATTACGGCGTATAGTTGGCCCAGTGAGAGATGGAGATGGATAGAGGATTAGGAGGAACAGGGAGCTTTATGACCTTTACGGAGATGTGGACATTGTGAAATATGCAAACTGGGGAGGCTCAGTTGGGCTGGCCATGTCGCAAGGACGGAAGTGGAGGAAATTCCTAGAAAAGTAGTGGACACAACCCTCCACAGTACACGACGGACTGGTAGGCCAAGGCTTCGATGGGTTGATGGAGTGGCAGCGGATGCACAGAACCTGCTACGGATCAGAAGCTGGAGAGCGGCAGCACAAAATCGGGCCGAATGGCGGCGGCTCATTGAGGAGGCCAGGACCCACCCAGGGTTGCAGCGCCACGGAGATAGATAGATAGAAGAAAGGATAAATGTTATGACAAATGGGAGCTTATATATATATATATATATATATATATATATATATATATATATATATATATGTTCAAATTTTTGAACAACTTACAACAATTTTTTTTTAAACCTTAAAATATGTTGCAATATTATTATACTTATAGGAAGATTGTATCATCATAATCTTATAATCTGAATTTTCATAATAATTCACGAAATTGAAATTTATAATATTTTTAATATAAAATTAGTAAGCCAATCGTGACATTAAGAAGGAAATATTCCATTAGTCAGTCCAGACAAAATAGTATAAATAATAATAATAACCCAAAGGCATCTGTTGCTAGACTCTATTTATCCAGAAAAAAAGGTGTCCATGGGCTAATTTCAATGGAAGATTCATGCAGGAAGCAAGTAAAATCCATGAAGGAGTACTTTATGACAAGTACATCGTCAGTAATTGGCATAATGAGACAATAGGTCGAAAATTACACTGCCCTAAATCTGATAGACCCTATCCTCCATGATATTACTGATGAATATCAATACAAGACGATTTGGTAGGAGAAGGAACTGCATGGTACATTTTACCATCAGCTGCATTTGCCTGAGATTGACAGTGAACTTTTAGTTGATTGGTAAAGATAGGGCAACTGTTTGGAGAAACTGAAATGTTTACTGTAGTCATACAGGACCAGGTAATTGATACTAGAGCCTACGAAAGCACATTCTCAAGCAGCACCTGATAATGGATAAATGTCGTGAGCCTAAAAAGCATGTGGAAAATGGATGCGAAGCACTGGCTGGGACGAACTACATGATCAGGCATAAGAATGTGGCGAAAATATATCACCAAAGTATATGCAGGCTATTAGGACTGTTGGGCGGAGATGCTATCACTATCAGCCGGAAAAACTTCTAGAAAATAATGGAATTAAAATTTACTGGGATGAGCAAATAATCACGGACCACAGGGTAATACATAACCGTCCGGATATTTTGTTGATCCATAAAGCGAATAAAATAGGTAGAATCATAGAAATAGCAGTCCCATCTGATTCAAACGTAGAGAACACCAGAGATGAAAAAATTAGGAAATACCAAGAACTGTCTATTGAGTTAAAATCACTTCATTATTTGGAGAAAGTGCTCATTACTCCAATAGTCATTTCATTGAATGGACTGATATTGAAAAGCACAAGAGAGAATTGGCACAAAAGGCAGTTCTGCTGGACACCTGCAGAATTTTTAGAAAATTCTTAAAGCAGTAAAACATTTACACTTCCCTTGAATTTTGAATTCCGGGATGTGAATTTGGCGCCAAAGAAATCTGTAAGAAAAATAAAAATAATAATAAATAGTCCAGATAAATAATGTCTAAAAATGTAGGCCATGTGCTATTTTATATTTTTTAACCATAATAAGCGTCATCTCCCTCTTAAAATACTTTTCAACACAGACAAAATGTGAATCGAAGATTTCACAATACTTTTAAGCTAGTTGTTTTTGACGACTAAAGTAAATGGTCAACAGTAGCTTTTATTTTCTGATCTAAAGCCAGATCAAATAGGATTTCAGTACTATACCCAATTTTTTGTAGGCAATTGTCAATAATACAACCAAGTGAAAAATGAACCTTCGCATTTACTGATAATTAAATGGATTTTTTACTTGTTGATTAATAGAAATAAAGTTAAACTTAATTAGTAAAAATTGGATTACATTTTAAAGGGGACCTCCTCAAGCTGAAAATTGAAAAAAAAAATCATTTGTTAAGGTTTATTCATTTAACATCACTTCATAGTACTATGGCTAATCAGAGGATGCTACAGTGGAAGTCCTTAATTTTGCCTGACCAGGTGTAATTAGGACAGAGATCTTTGACGAGTACCTGACATCGCCACTTTACCTTCCCTCCGAAGGATGCCATAACCAAGGATTCTTTATTCCCTTTAAAAAATCCTCATGCCACCTGCTGGGCTACCAACCTGTGGTCTTGGGTACAGAGGTTTGCTATTCTGACAACTATACCACGTTACCAAGTGACCCTAAAATCAATTGATTCTTTAATCTTAAAAGAACTTTAATACTTTTTGAGTATCAAGTCAGCTATGTATATGGAAAAGTTTAAAAAATATTTAAACCTAAGCAAACTGAGCATATGAAATCATTGTGTAAATTTTTTTCTTGGAAAATAATTAAAATAAATTTCTCTAATATATTAAAAAAAAGAGAAGTTTCCAAAGTGCAATAAATTTGTAAGATAGGATAAAATAAAATTAGTCATAAACAACTTGAACTAGGATAAAGAATAACACAAAAACACATTTTCAGAAAGAAAGGGCAGATGAATCAAGTGTATCAAAAACAAACATTTTTAAAAAGAGATTAGGCCTAGAGATTAGACCTAGTTCCAAATTTAACTTTTTGAAAAAATAGAAAAAGATTTGAACACAAATTGGAACAATAGGAGTTGGCCGCTGCCAAGTTGAAAAGGAATACCCTCCTCCCACCTATTGAACACTAATATATATTTTGCAAAATTTATTATCTAGTTTATTAACTTTAGATTTAATTAAAATAGTTTTATTGGTATAACATCCTCCTTTTTCATTTTTCAAATATTTAAAAATGCCAAAAATAGTATAGTTTCAGTAAAACATCTGTCTTCAATCTTTTTAAGTTTTAACAATCAATTATTAATTTAATAACAAACAATGTAACCATAGAGAAACAATAATTTAAAAGTAAAAAATTAAGGAATTTTAGGAAAACTATAAATCTGAATAAATTGAAAATTTTGCTTTATAATTATTATATTAATAGGCATAACAAAGGTATAAAGAAAATAATAAAGTCCTACAGGCTAAAAGATGAAGAAATGTCCCGATACTTTCAAGAAGAAATAAATAGGACGGCACAAGATTCTGATCACCCATGGGATAGTGATGACAGAGCAGAGCTGGTCATCATTCAAGAAAATCATCCTTGATGCTTCTAGACTGGTATGTGGAGAGAAAAGAACAGTATCTGCCTTTAAAAGAAGTTCGTGGTGGACCGATGATGTGAAAAATAAGGTTCAAGAAAAGAAGAAGGCATGGAGGGACTTCCTCAGCCAGAGAACACCTACAGCCTATGAAAGGTACAAGAAGGAAGGATTCCAAGATGGCAGTTCTTCAAGCAAAGCAAAAATCATGGGAAGATTTTGGTCACAAGAAATGTTTCTCCATCTCTTAAATTTGGTATGGAAAAAGAAAAGGATACCGAAGGACTGGGAGATCACGGTGGTAGTGCCTATCTACAAAAAGGGAGACAATACAATATGCAATAACCATCGAGACATATCTCTGCTCAGTGTACCAAGCAAGCGCTATTCAAGAATGCTAGAAGCAAGGGTAAGAAGAGTTGCCGACTGCCGGATCGGAGAGGAGCAGTATGGTTTCAGAAACTCGAGGAGTACACAAGACCTGATTTTCACTTTGAGGTAGGTCATGGAGAAGTCCATCGAGAAAGGTAAAGAACTTTCTGTCTGCTTCGTGGATTTAGAAAAGGCATTTGATTGAGTCAAAACTGAGGGTATAGAGCGAGCTCTGTCAGAAAAGCAAGTTGATATTGACACGATTCTGGCAGTCAGAAGTCCCTACCGAAAAACAAGAACCATTATAAGGACTGGCAACCACACCTCAAAGGAGTTTGAGAGGACGCAGGGAATACACCAGAGGTGCAGCCTACAGTTCATGTTAAGTCCCCTACTGTTCATATTGGTGCTGGATGGGGTGCTGAAGAGAGCCCAGACTGCGGCGTTGTCAACTAGCGGATAGGAACCTACAGCCTACTTTATATACAGTTCTCGCTTTTGCTGATGACCTCGTCATGTTGCTGCGGATGAACGGGACCTACAATACAACGTAAATATCATGCAAGAAGAGTTGTAGAGCATTAACATGGATATTAATCCAGATAAGACAAAATGCATGAGAATAGGAAGACGTCCTCACTGTGTTATGAGAATATTCAGACTGAAGGGATCTGTCCTAGAACAGGTGCAGAATTTCAAATATCTCAGTGCCTGGATCAACGAAAGCGGTTATATCGATGGAAAGGTGGTGCAAAGGCTGGGAGCAGCTGGTAGATTGTTCAACACAGTCTGGAAGGGTTTCCTCAACAAAAGAGAGGCTATGAAGAAGACGAAGATTTCCGTCTACAAGTCTAGGTTCCTGCCCATCCTATCTTACTGGAGATGAGATACCTAAGAAAGGTTGAAGGAAGGACTAGGAGAAATAGGATTCACAACATTGCAATAAGATTATTGTAATAAGATCGAACCTCGAGGTACAGCCGGTAGAAACCACTCTTGAAGAAAATAGACTAAGATGGTTTGGTCACCTCCTGAGGGTGAGAACAGAGAGAACGGTCAGGATAACATATGAGAGGATAGTAGACGGAAGAAGACCAAGAGGAAGACCACGGATCACCTGGGAAGAAGGCGTGCGGGAGGCGTTCAGGAAGCAAGTGGAGCAGGAGAAGAGAATTGGTTTGGGACACCTGGGTCAAGCTCTGCAGAGGGCATCCCCACACTGCGCAGCGGTAGAGAGGGAAGGATTATGATGATGATTATTATTATATTAATGAAAATGTTTTGTTAAACTATAAAAAGCACCAGAATTGGAGAAAAGATTCTAAAGTTAATGAGAAAAAAAAGTTTTTATTGCTGAAGCTTATCTAGTTAAAATAGTCAAGAAGAGCTAGAAATTTAATTTTTAAAAATGTTTATAAAACAGTAGTGCATAATTTTAACCATTTTTTTATTTTTTATCACACTTCCACCAAATGAACTTCTCCTAAATGAATAACTCAATTTAAAGCATATTCAAACATGTGTATAAACGAATAACTTTGAATTTTAACTAAGAATGGTTAACCTACAATTCCTTCTTTATATTTTTTCCGGCCAAATCCACGACAAAAGGAAGTCTTGAAAGGGAGTTTACTAGGCCCATAACAGTACATATATTCAATCAAAAGCTCCCAGAACATGAAATCTCTATTATCTACTCTTTCATTTGGCTCACATTTTTCATAAACCCATCCAGGTGCGAAAATGGCAGCAGATAAACCCTGTTTACGAATTACTTCCATTGCCTGAAACAATAAAAACCAGAAATTAAAGTTTTTTAAATACTAACTTAATGATTATATATATATATAATCTGAATTCATAATTAATGCGATATATATACCTGGCCAGTAGTAAAACCACCTCCTCCGAAAACTCCTCTACCAAATACATCCACACCTACGTACACATCAGTTTTTCTATCACCACATTCTTTAACTGTTTCGATTAAATCTTCTTCTGACCATCCATAATTCAAAAATATTCCATCACACATATCAAAAAACTTTCTGTAAACAATTTTTTAGGAATCATAAATAATTCTATTCTGTATTTTGATATTCTATAGGTAAATAATTTAATATTTAAAAAGGGATTTATAATTTTTTTAAATTACTTATTTAAGATGTTTAATTTATTCTGCCATAGTAGTCTGCCAAAGGGGTAAGTTACTGCATCGTACCATATAATAGTTTTTTCTGGAGAAATATGTTTTACAAGGTTTATAAGTAGTTCAAGAAAAGAGACAAATGATTCCATAACCTGGTAGCTCATTGGATTTTCTATATTTATCAAATAGCCATCAAAATTATAATGATCACAAATTGCAGCCAACCGAATAGCAAATAGATTTCGATTGTATTCATTGGCTGCCAAGTTATCCCACATTTTAGCTCCTTCAGGTCCTTCAGTTATAATTGTGCCTGGTCAGAAAAAAAATTAAGTTCATAAAATTTTATAAATTACAAAATTTTATAAAAATAATGTTCTCAAAAACACTAATTAACCTTTAAAATATCATTGTTATCACCAACAGAAAACAATTATCCTAGCTCTAACAAGTAATCATTGAGCAAGCTATAAAAACAATGTTATCCAATCTTGCAGCCCATCATATATCTTTGAGCTTTTAAACCGTAATCTACACATCCCCATTAAATTCATATCCAACATCCGATCAAATTGCACTTTCCGACAGATCTTCCTGATCTGATCCTTATTCCTATGGAATTCCATAGGAATTCCTTTTTCCATTTAATGCTCGAATAACATTCCAATTTTCAAATGCCGCCATTTTAACTATTTCCTGTCCATTCCATTCCCAAAGAATTGCAAATAGATGTTCTTGTTTACATTCAAAATTAGTTAGGTTAGGTTGATTATTTATGGAGACCTAACGTCTAAGCTCTTCAGTATCATATTCTATAATTTTTGGTCTATTATATTTTACAAAATATACCTTCTTTTATGAGAAATTCAATTATTGTTTTAAAATTGGTATCATTATCACCCAGCATCGTTTGAATTTTTCTCTCTATTTCTAAGTTCCTAAAATAACTTATATGCTGTGGGAACTCTTCAAGTCAGTTGTGAGTGACAGATCCTACAGTATGGAGGCATTGTTTTTTCCAAAAGGAAACCATGCCATCGTCTCTTCTGCACATGCCGTGGGAGCTTTTCCAGGTGTTGGTGTTTATTTTAATACAATTTAATTTATTTGATTCATCGGCAGAGTGCCAAAGTTGTTTCCAAATCGCCAGAGCTTACTGTTTCAAAAGGCTGAATACATCGGTTGTTGTGTGTACGCTTGTAATTTCTATCGATGATGATGCCGCTTCTTTTGCTGCTCAATCTGCCACTTCTTTTCCTTTAATGCCTACGTGTGATGGTACCCAGGCAATAACTAAATTCTTATTGAGATTTCTTATCATAGAAGAGAAGACTTGAGCTTTCTTAATGACAGGATCTTTGGAGTATATGTTTGTTAACGCCATTATTGTGGAAAGAGAGTCCGTACATAAAACAAAATCTTTTTCTTCTCGCAGCGTAATACTGTAGTGCTGAACTAATGGCGAAGTATTCTGCTGTAAAGTTGCTGGTCGAAAGTGGTAATTTATATTTCATGATATTAGATCCTGTTACGATGGAGCAACTGGCATTACTGTTTAATTTGGACACATCTGTGTATATGTACGTGCTGCTGTTATATCTTTCTTTCATTTATTGAAATTCTGTTAGGTAGGTAAATTCTGAGGTGTTATTCTTTTTGTACTTTTTGAGCGTCAAATCTTGTAGTTAGTTTCAATGTCCATGGTGGGTAGCTGAAGTCTTCAGTCGTTGTTTCCAGACAGCGGATCTCCTCAATGTCAGCGGATCTTCTTACTATGATTCCTAAGGGCGTGGGTAGATTTTGATTTGTTGAGAGTCTTTGGGTTTTTGATTCGAGTATAGGTTTCCATGCTGGGTTCTCTTCCTTGAATTTTAGCCTTCCAATATATCCACCGGCAAGTTGGTGTTTTCTTATTATTCAAATTCAAAATTAGTTATAAATTAATTGATAAATAGAAACTTTTATTGATTTTTAATTCTGTTTCTTAAACAGCTAGTACAAACTTGTTTTATCTGTTTGTTACAAATTGTAATTATGTAACACAACTATTGTAAATGGATGTTTAGTTTTTCATCACATGTTCAAAAGTAATGTTTTATTATTTTTTTCATTCTTGTTTGAATCAAAGATAGAAGTTAATTCATGATTGATTATTATTTATTAGCTTATTTTTTTGTTCTCAGTATTAGTCTGAGAAGCTGAAGGTCATATCTTCTTCCTTTAAATATTATTCTTTAAAAAAAAATGAAAAACACGACTTTTCAAGACAGTGAAAGAATTTTTTCATTATTCACTCAAATTCAGTTTGAATCATCAAATATGTTTTACTCATATCATTATAAATGTTTTTGTACGTTATAAATGACTTTATATAAATTTTATATCAATTATCAATCCTAAAGCAATACCTATAGATTAAAAACTAAAAAATGTGTTTTTTCACGTTCAATATGTTGCATTTTTATCGACGATATATTAAAAAAAAAAAATAAGCTACACATGCCATTACATAGCTCAAGTAATAAATTCCTTATCAACCGGTTGTAAAATCTATAAATGTCTTTTTCTATTGTGCCGTAATCAGTGAAAAATGAACCTTGATTATCACAAACTGGGGGTCACCTGTGGTCTAGTGGTTACCATAACAAATTACTAAGCCCAAGATCGCGGGTGTGCAGCCCGGCAGGTGGCCTCAGGATTTTTTAAAGGGAGTAAAAAATCCTTGGTAATGCTGTCCTTTGGAAGGGATGTAAAATAAGGATCTCGAGCCTGTACCTAATTCAAGTGGTTTATGACTCATTTTCATTTTATCCAACCTTACAAATTAATTGCACGTTGGAAACTTCTCTTTTCTTATTTTTTAATATTACAGAGAGATTTATTTTAATTATTTTCCAAGAAAAAAACTTGCACAATGATTTCATATGCTCAGTTTTGCTTAGATTTAAATATTATTTAAACTTTTCCATTTACATAGCCCACTTGATACTCAAAAAGTATCAAAGTTCTTTTAAGACTTCAGAAGGAAGGTAAAGTGACGATGTCAGGTACTCGTCAAAGATCTCTGTCCTAATTACACCTGGTCAGGCAAAATTAAGGACTTCCACTGTAGCATCCTCTGATTAGCCATAGTACTATGAAGTGATGTTAAATGAATAAACCTTAACAAATGATTTTTTTTTCTATTAGGGAATAGAGCCAAGATCATGGGTTGATAACCCAGCAGGTGGCATGAGGATTTTTTAAAGGGAATGAAAAATCCTTGGTAATGCCATCCTTCGGAGGGAACGTTCAGTGGCGGATCCCAATTCTAATTAAACCTAGACCGGCAAAATTTAAGAATCCCTTCCTAGCATATAGCAACTAGCCATAGCAGCATAAAGTGACGTTAAATGAATAAACAAACTATCAAACAGTAATTTTAATTTTACTTTAGTTACATCTTCTTAAAACCAGTAGAAGTCGGCAGCAAGAATAATTATGAATTTAACATTTGAATTCAAAATAGTTAGTTACAATATATTGTGCATGGTAGCACTACACAACCACTGAAAATCTATAAGATGGTGTAATCCTGGAGTTGCATCAAATTTGGCCTATAAAGCAGCCTGGGAAAACTTAAATTAACTAAAGTAGTTTATATTTACGGGACATTTCCCATTTTTAATCACTAAAAATATTTATTACTAGAACTTAATATGATATACTTTTTATCATTATTGAGCACAGGAGTTTGCCCAATATAACCAAACTTTTCAGATTTGGCCTGAAAACCTGAACTAAATAGATATCATTGCCTTTATTCATTTGTTTTCAATTTATAATGTTTTAAATAAATACAATATATACAAATAAAAATATTGCAAACCTAGAACTTTGACCCCATGGGTGTGACCAGCATTAATCCAACATAATGGTGGTACTGTTACAAGCTTATGACTGAAATATACAAAGGTATCAATACATGACCAAAGAAGAAATTTATATTCTTCAGGGTCGTCTGTACCATTCACCCATCTGAAAAAAAAGTAACCATATTTAAAACAAATGCTTATGTGTCACCAATATTCAATTTCCTTCCATAAGTAATAGAAATAATAAATGATTTAACATCAACAATTCAGGAATTGATTTAAATGGCATTCAAAATACATTATTCTACAATAATGATTATTAAATTAGATACCGAATTTGATTTTATTAGAATTATTTTTTTATTAATTTATGGCATTTGGAACGAAAAATTAAATATACACCTGTCAGCGAGATAACCGCCTTTCATGTCATGACAAACTAAAGTTTTTGGAACAGAACCAGCTTTTTTGAAATTAGGTGTAGAATTAATACTACATACAGGATAACTTTGACAACAATAATCTGTCCTTTTGTAAAGTTTCTTGACTAGACTAGACCAGCATTCATCTGGAGGTTTCCAATTAAAAAGATCCTTGATGGAATCTATTGGTTGGCATTCCTTTACATCTAAGCACACAGCATCAGTACCCATTGCACAAACTTTAGAATACACCTACGATTTACGTGAATTAATTAATATATAAAAACAACCATAATGTCAGACACTGGTCACCACCAAACCTGTTGGATCTGATAACAGTGTAATCAGGGAGGTTTCAATTTCAAAAGCTGGATAAGGTTGTTTGTTTTATACCATAATTCCATATAGGTATTACACTGATGGTTAATAAACTTATAGAGAAAACGCAAAACCACTTTTTATTAATTTAAATTAAACAATGAACAAAAATATGCTTATGATTTATAAAATTAGGTAATTGTGGAGAAAGAGTCTCCCTTCGATAACCTCCAGTTTTGTGACGTAATTTTGACGTCACAGGGGGGAGTGCCTAAGGCGATAACCAGCGTGCTCTACATTTCACTTCTGGCACTTCTCACTCGCCACACAGCGTTTGGGTTAGTAGGACCTAGCTGGACTTTTTTTTTTTTCGGCATTTTTGCATTTCTTTCGCCTAATTAAGTATTATAATTATAAAAAATGGTAATTACCAACTGAATTTAAGAGGATTGCAAGGATAATAATTAGAAAATTAAAAGAAACATGTTTAACTAAGACAATATATAATAATAAAACTGATAAAAATCCATATTTATTCAACTGGGACAAGTTTCTTTAGAATAGTGATATGGAACATAAAATATAAACTATAATGTCTTACAGTATACACTTACAATTTAATAAATATATGAAAATAAAAAAATAATGAATAGAAATTAGGAGTTACTTCGCAATAACCAATTAAATCAAAGAAAAAATATAAATACCATAACAATAATTATAAAGAAGAAGAAAACTATTAATATTTACATACAAATATACATACATAATACAAATTTTATGGAAAAGAAAAAAACAACAAAATAATTTAAGAACGTAAAGATATATATATATATATATATATATATATATATATATATACTAGTATGAGCAGATGAGCAGTAGTATATATATATATATATATATATATATATATATATATATATATATATATATATATACTACTGTTCATCATTCATCCATCCAAAAAATTTTAATCATAAAACTAATTAAATTTGTTTTGTGGTAAATAAATGCTAAATAAGATATATAATAAATTGGAAGAATTCCTTGCCAAAATCATTTTTATTTTCCTTTCAGAGTCCTCTGTAATGTTTTCAAAACTAATTTTGGTTGAAAGCTACTCAAAGAGATAAGAGTTTCTTTCTTCCTTTGGCTGCATCAACCATTCTTCAACAAAATATCTTCTTGAAATAAAGTTCTCTAAAAAAATGTTGTACTCGAGTGTGCGGGCTAAAATGTGTCTTATTATTCATAGGAAAGGTGTAGCTATTAAATATAAGAAAATTAGTCCGGATGCAAAAGGGCCAAAGGCATTTTCATCACTTCAAAGTTTCAAAATAAGGAAAACTTCTCCGGCCATTTAAAAAAAAATTAATATATTTTGATTATCAGACGACTTTTTATTTAGAAAAAATAGCACTTACTAGTACAATTAAATATCCATATTCAACAATTGGTTTGATAAAAGCATTTGAACAATAAATTGTTGATCTCCTACTGTTATTGTAACTCATATTATCATATTTTAAAAAGAAATGATGATATTTAACTAAAATATTATATTTTTTTTGTTAATTGTTTTATTTTTTATCTATTTTTCTTTTAAAGAGAAACGATTTTCCCGGGCATTAGATGCGTTGAGGAGGCATCATTTGAAATATGATCGGTCAGTCGTCGGTCGTCTTGAGTCGTTGGTATGATTTGGCGATCAGATGACAGATTGTTAGGAGTCGTCGTATACCTGAAATCTGAACATTTCTTGAATTTTCTCAAGCTAGTTGTATCAAGCGCAAGTGGCTTGTATTTTTGCGACAAATTTGGAAATTGCAGTCTGTGGAAAGATAAGGAGCTATTTGAGGTTCTGGAGAAAGAGACCCTTGAGAGTTTGTCGATATTATAAGCCGTGGTAGCTGTGTCTTGTGATGCGTGGGATATTTCTGATTCTCTCCGATCTGCATATTGATTGCGGATCAGTTCATTGCGGATTGTATCAAAATCGGCATACCAAGCCTCGTCCGGCCAAGAGTCGGGAGATTCTGAATAGACTTGTAGGGAGTCTCTGTCATCCCACAGCTTTTGATATGTTTTCCAGTTGGTTGGGCACAAATCAGGTTTTCCTTGAAGAATGGAATTTTTGTTGAGTCATTTAGAGCATCTCTCGCGTAGGAGAGGATGCCTAAGATCTTGCACTTGAGAGTACGCATCTTGTTTTCACAGACCAGAGAAGTGGTCTTTACATCCAGTGAGGAGTCACGCATGATGTTGGTATAATAATAGGCGGAGTAGAGGAGGAGACAACAGCAAGCAGATAATGAGTGTAGAGACTAATAGAAATGAAAGAAAATCACCGAGCCTAATTAAACGTGGTCCAACGGGCCTAGATAAATGCCAGTTTTTATTATCCTGATATATGCTAGCTAAACAGGATAAAATTCTAATTACAATTGTGAAATAAATATTGATTGCTTTATGGATAAATTTCAGTTATGTATGTAATATACTCGGATAAATGCCAGTCTTTATTAATTTACGGATAAATGCCAGAATTATGTAATATACTATGTAATCTTTACCCAGATAAATATCATTCTTTATTAATTTACCGGTAAATGCCAAGTCAAATCAGAGTTTTTCTTTGTATAATTTTATATAGTATTCATAGTGCTTTTGTTTCATCAAAATATTTTTCGCCTGTATAATTTATAGTTAATACTATTACCAGTAGCTTTCTTTTGTTGCTTGATGGGCTTTATACTGTTTTTAAACCATATTAGTGTATAATTCATATGCGTTTTCAAGTTCAGTATTATATATCACTTAGGGTACGTTAAAAAAAGAGAGTGATCCTCTTTGTGAAGTTTATGAGAGACTGATCGGAAATTGTGACAGCCTCGTTTTCAAAATTTATAAACCCAAAGAGGCAAGATAAGTCTAAAATCAGTATACAACGATTGATAAACCTGATCGACGTTTGGGGTCGGTTCATTTGATGTAAAGGTTCCCTGCAATTTTTTATACTTGTTCCATTATTGTTTCTTCGATACATCAATGGCGAAAGTCCTCAAATTGAATTTCCTTGCTAATGAAACTTGTATACGAAAACAAATATTGGGTGAGGATATTTGTTGCAACCTCCAGAGAGGTTAGTACTGAAGATACATAATTATGCCCTGAGTGCCACCTTTCAGAACTGAATTTTACACGTTAGCTTTTCAGACGATAGCAGCAAGATAACTCAACCAGCTTTCAGTTGACTATTAAAAAATCTATTTCAATCTACCTCCTCCAAAAGCGCATTGTAGAAAATTTCGATTCCGTGTTATTGAATGTAGAATAGTGGCAAAATTATCATATTTTTTTATCACCAATTAATGTACTTTCCTAAAAACCAAGAAATTAGAAATTCGTTTCGTGAGCTCGCCAAGAAATAAACTATCACTGTATTATTGGTAATGTAAAGAATATCTGACAAACAGATAATTCCTTTCGTAGTAGAAATGACCAGAGATGCCTCAGTCGTGAGGGCTCCAAGCTGCATGAGGAATCCTCCGAAAAGAAATCCAAATGATGGCAGAATGGCTATCGTTGACATCTTTAAAAAAATCAATTCATATATAAATAAATAAGTAAATAAACCTAGACGTTCTAAAATTGTATACCCCTTAGACAACACTTCTGAGATTTCTTTCCCCAAAACGCATCCTACAATAATTTCCAATTTACATCATCACACAAAATCAATGGATTTATCCAGATCTCAATGTTTCAATCGAATTTATCGTTTTGAATAATCTTTAATTCATGATCAAAAATTCTTTTTAAAGTTAGCTTAATATTCAAACGATTTTTTTCACATTATTTAAAAATAAACTTTCACTTGGTAGTAATTACAATATTAATAATAGAAAATATAAATAAGTTTGGATATGTTGCTCACTTTTATTAAGCATGATCCCAGAACGATAAGCCATCCCCATCCTCCATCAGGAGGGACCATCTTTCGTTTCTTCATATTTATCTGAAAATATGATTAAAATATTTTAAATAACCCAAAAGATTTTGTTGATATATAAAACTTTTGTCCCATAGAGAGCGGTGTTGCCCTGAGGTAAATGAAAATAATACTAATAAAAGCAAGAACTTCATTAATTCATTTCAAGAAGTTCATAGGATAATTTACTTCTAAATTTACATTTGTAATGCGTTTTTATAGTTATATAATGATATTATATAAGCAGGAAAAAGAGAGCATTACCTACTGTACCGTAAAATAAAATAAATATTTAATCGATATACATACACACACACACACACACACATATATATATATATATATATATATATATATATATATATATATATATATATATATATATATATATATATATATATTGATACATGACGCAACTATCGTCTAATGATGAATAATATAATCACTCCTTATTAAACCTGGATACAAAGACCGGAGAATATTTCCTAGAGAACTTTGAAGAGTTTAAGTAAAATGCCGATAGGGGTCGGCAGTCTCACCTATCCCTTCCATAGATAAAACAACCATTTCAGTTCAACCCTTTCAGCGAGTAACATGACACTTCATTTCAACCCTTCGATCAAGCAACATCAAGCGCTCCATCTCAAGCCATGAAAGAAGATTGACCATCGCGGGGGAAGGATATATTGATATTAATTTATTCATTATGTTATTTTATATTGAGATTAATCTGTTTATTATATTATTTCTATTGAGATGGATTTGTCCATTATATTGTTTACAAATTGGAATCAATTTGTTTATATCATTGCTGTCAATTGGGGTTAATAATAAATCAATGTTAGTGAAATGTATTTTGCCTTATCTATAGATTACCTGATGTTTATCCATATTTATATTCAAATGATAAAAGGTTTATTAATGGTTAATAAAAGTAATTAATCAATTCAAGGTAAGATTTTCAATTTAGCTTAAGTAATTTATTCCAGTTCTTATCAGTGAATATTGGTAATTAAAATCTGCCCATTTAAACTCGTAAATACCTTAGATAAGCGGAAGTAATGAGTATTAATTAACAAAATAAATTTTTATCACTGGTAGGAATGGAATAATATATATATATATATATATATATATATATATATATATATATATATATATATATATATATATATATATTGCTACGGCCACACAGAGGAAGACGGAAGCAAGGAATTAGCGCCTTGAGCCGTCGACGGGAGAAGTTAAAATAGGATTAGGACCTTCTCAGCATAGTAGAACCGCCTCCGCTTTGTCGGAAAAGTTTAAGAAGGTTCCAGAACAGTCTCCACCCTTCCGTGTTCTAGAATGTTCGACCTTGCCTATTTAAATACCTCCCTCGCCTAGAGCGAGTCGGTCTGAGAGTAGACCAGGCAAGATGATGATCTGTAATAAGTGAGTGTCAGTGTGATAAACTGTTCAGTGTTGAACCGGCCAGTGTAATAAGTGTATCAGTGAACAGTGACAGTCTCGCGAGTGTAATAAACTGTTTCTGTTCGTTACTGTGTCAGTTTGTCATACTTAGAGAATCTTACGGTCGGTGGAGTAGTGAACTGTAAGTGTTAATTAGTATTTATAAATTGTAGTGTAATTTTATAATATTCATACAAACTTATGTAACTAGTTAAGTCATTTAGAATTAGTAATATCTTAGATTATTGTAATAATTAAATAGGAGTTAGGCCTAGATAATAAATATTCAGAATATGGTTATTGTCAATTTATATTAGTTTAATAATTTAATTGTTAATAATTTCCTTGTATCCTTTTTATAACTTTTGTTAATAAATATTAGTATCTTTAATTAAGGAATTGTTTAATTCATTTTAATAGCCAGTAGCCCGTAGCAATATATATATATATATATATACCTATATATATATATATATATATATATATATATATATATATATATAAACTTATAATGTATATGTAAAACTATCGCATAAAATCTCACTTTTTTGTACATTGACTATAGTTGCAATATTTCTAAATGATTCTGACTCATCTATTAACGAATTATATCATATATACTCTGCCATGATAATTTAAAAGGCCCTAGCCCTTTTTTTCAAAAAACATGATGTTGCTAAGTCTAATTATTGTTTTAAAAAAGAAAGCTCCAAACTTAGACTTTTCATCCCTCTGCCCAAATGTCACAAACAAAATGAGTTAAACTTATTTACCGTAAAATGTATTGACTGTACCCTCCTGACCAATTTAACAGTCTTCTAAGATATATTCAGTCAATAATTTCCACATCTATACGTATGAAAATTAATACCCAATACCTCCGGGTAAATGAAGTACCTATGATGTATGCATATATATTGATTTATAAATAAAATGTATATATAGTAAATTTATGTAAATTATGAAAATAAATGAGATTTGAAACAAAACATCTATATGTGCAAGTCGTCACCACTACCAAATTAGCACCGGCCTACGCACGATTAGCTCTACTTTATCCGATAATTAATAGAAAATCTAGATTAAAACCAGAAACAGCCTTATTAATTTATAAAACCATTCTTAGACCTCTATTAATATACGGTTGTGAAGTGTGGGGTGCAGTGTCAAAACTAAGCGAAACAAATTACTAACTTTCCATATTTAAATCCTACGAATCGCAGTAAACGCGCCTTGGTTTGTACGAAACAGTCAACTACACCGAAAGCTAAAACTAGAGACGACTGAAGAATTCATTATATTTTATTGTATTATAAAGTAATATTATATTCATTATAAAATAAACTTGAATAGCATGGGCAATCATTAAATTTTTATTTAAAATTTGTTTAAAAAGTGGCTACTTCGGGAAAAATAATGATTTACATTTTGGAAAGGTCTTATTGTTTTTCTCCAAATTCCTAGCCAATTAAGTAATATTAATTTTTTAAATAATACTTATAAATAATGCACTCGTTTCCACACCACCGCAGAGGTAGAGTGCCGGGGTGCGTTTTTTTTAATGTGGTATCCCCAGTAGGCCTAGTCCACAATCGTCTATGATCTTCAAGGTATAAAATCTTGATGGATTTGGAACTACTATTGATCGTTTGAGATCTAGTAGTATTTGACGAATATACCTAATTACGATGAATAAACCTAAATTCGACGAATGAACATTAAAATTGTTTGTACAGGAGCCTTTTTCAAGAACCTTATCCAAACAAATACTATTACTACTTCTATGAAGATTTCGGCTAAAGCTGTTGGGGTCCATTCATATCACTTGGATACAACCTCAACTGACAACAGCTCTGATAAGAGTAGGAAATGACTATTTAATTGTGTACAGTGTTTAGTGTGTAAACTACTGAAACCACACCGTAAAATGTAAGATGCGGCGGCTCACATTTTATTTCTGAATGTCTGCGACTAGGCGAACCAAAATGCTTCAATTGCGAGGGAGTGCACGTCACTTCTTATAGTAAATGCTTCCATAAAAAAAAAAAATAGAAGAAATAGCGACTAAAATTATATAGTATCTTAGTGTCTTTGGGATGGAGCCTCTTCTAGTGGGCTAATCACTCGTAGGAGAGAATCATCGATTCAAATTCCACAATGATCTCTCGGATTAGGTCAGACACAATGGTTACGACAGAGCGCTTGACAGGACATCTTATTTGGAACGTGGGATATAAAGACAAATATTAACTGGCAAAGATACTGAAATAGTGGAGGAGATGAAGGCCATCAGGGTAAAAATCCTATGAATTGGAGAAGATGGGAAGAAAGGGCAAGGATAAGTGAGGCTTGACAAAGACTATGTGCTTATTTACTCAGGAGAGGCGGCTGGACTGAGGGACAAGGAGGGCGTAGGCATGATCATGTCTGAAAGGTTGTTTGCCTAAGTAGAAGACTGGGAGCCAATATCTTCAAGAATAATAGTGGCAAGCATGGAACTATCAATAGGAAAAGTAAGTGTTATGCAAATGTACACCCCAACAGATGACGTCGATGTTTAAGATAAGGAGCAATTCTATGAGGATCTAGAGAGAGAAGTTATAAGAGGTCAAAACCAAAACAGAGCGATCATTATAATGGGCCACTTATTATGTATCGTATATGTGTATATATATATATATATATATATATATATATATATATATATATATATATATATATATATATAGTATGTAAATATTTTATGAATAAACGGAGATATTGAAACAAATAAAAGAACGACCTATTGATCATACTTCCCAACACCAACACAGATCACTTTACGAATGATACAGAGATGAAGAAGACTAGGACTAATTTAGTTCAACAGTTTTGTGATTGTAATAATATAACCCTCCATTACATCTACGAACCATTCAAACTCTTAGGGTTACTTAACAGGGTACACCTAACATTGACCGAATTATTAAGACTAATTTCACACGAAAAGAAAAAGTACACTTTTGAACAAAAATTAAGAATCGCAGTCTCGGCTTACAACAATACGGTAGATACAAATTTAAAACTAATTCCAAACGAAATAACCTTCGGAATTATACAAGATAATAATAAACAAACTGATATTGATATTACAGAACTATATGTTCAAAAAAAACATAATGAAGTACAAATCTTGCACGAATTAACACGTGAATAAATAACTAGTAAAAAAGAAAAAGGGACCGATAAATTCAATAAAAATCGAGAGGATCCACCTCAACTAACACCAGGAATTCCTCAAAAACATCCAAGCAGAAATTAAATTCTGAAACAAATTTAGAAAAATTAACGTACTAGTCCAAGGAGCGCGTCAATTAAAAACTCTTGTTGACAATATTCGAAGACCTAACAAACGTAGGCATATTGCAAACCTTCCAAAATAAAATCCCACGGATCGCAGTAAACGCGCCTTGGTTTGTACCATACAGTCAACTACACCGAGGTCTAAAACTAGAGAAGATAGAAGAATTTGCTAAAAAGGGTTACGCTAAATTTAATAATTTAAAATAATAATTAATATTTAAAAAACTATGCTTATTTCACTCCCGTTGCAAATATAATCAATTAATGTAACACCTTTCTATGCAAATTCATTCATCTCGGGAAGTTTACGTTTTTTTGCATAGAACAAATTTTTGGAAATTTATATTTTATAACATTTTCTTTCGTTTCAATTTATCATCGAGTTTGTTGTTTTGATCCATCATCGATTTTGCAGTCTGAAAAATACAGCATTCAAACATTCGTGCTTCATATCATTATTACACATAAAAAGAACTTATGTCTCAAACATATTTATTTTTGAATATGGGAAAATATTATTGTAATATAAAACTCGATGACGAATTAAAACGAAAGAGGAAATTAGTTAATGCATGCTTAAGAAAGCATCGTAAAAATAGTTTTCACTAAATATTTATACATAAAAAAAATTTGTTTACTTACGTGAATTAGCTTCGTGATGGAGTTGTAACTTCTTCTGCAATCCTTAAACTCTATAAGACTCTTCAACCATTGGCGCTAAGGATTCTTTGATATTTCCCGAAATTCTCTTATACTAATTTTCTTGTTTTAAATTGACTATTCCATAAGAAAATCAGTTAACAAATGAGAAAAAATTTCGTTCTTTCTTTAATCTAAATATACTCAAGTATCATAGCAACAGAATAATCTTTATTTCATCGTTATTCGCTTAACAAATTTTGAAAGAAAATGTTAGGAATATTTTCAGCAATACGACCATGGGTTGCAGATCTGGGGATAGTTGGTGGAAATCCCTTGCAAGTTCACCCCGGCTAAGTCCGATGGAGTCACTGATCAACAATGTGAGCGCCCCCCCCCCTCTTCTCAGGCTTGCTTGAGGGATGTAGCGTAGGTTGGAACGCCCTACTAACATTATGTGTTACTTAAAAAATATCTGTAGATATTTAAAAGTAATGGATCTTTCTAAGGTAAAACGCTCGTTATCCGAAGGTAAACTATTCCCCCGTTCGGATCTCCGGGTAGTGAATGCTTCAGGGAATCATGGTGCAAGTGGAAATATAGACATTGACGTACAGATAAACTCACTAAGAATCACTTTTACTCACTTTTAAGCATTCACAGGTAGATAGGGAAGATCGATTTTTAATAATAATAATAAATCAATATTGATGAAATAAATGGAGTAAGAAAGAAAATGTTAGTTAAGATGACTAAAAGAGAGGTACCTAGATGTTAACTGTACTTTAGTGATACGTATTTTTATTTACTATACATATTTCAATATTATATCTTAGAGTACACAGGCTTGTAAGAAAATGTTCTTTTTTAATTAAGAATTTTAAATATTCTTTTAGCAAGAGGAATACCTAATAAACTCAACATCACCAATAATACCAGTAGTTATATTAAATTATAGCAAAACTAAGTTCACAGCATGTCCTGGAGTGAGCAACATCGCCTCTGTGACATTCTTTCATACTATAACTTTCAACGTACATATATGGCCTTTTACATAGTTAGAGTTTGTGTTTCGGTGAAGTGAAATGTGAAGTTTCGTAGTAAATTACTGACTCATAACTTGATAGTATTTGTTAAGGCGTGATTAGACTGAATAAATTTAATAGGAATCAAATGGAAGTACCACGGGAATTTGAATGAAGTCTCAGATATTAACAAAGCGTTTGATTTATTAATTTAAATAACATGCGAGATTTCTTAAATATGCATGTAAAAGAAGATACAAATTAATAATAGCGTCTACAAATTAACTTAAAACTAAACATGTAACTTAGCGATCTAATGAACAAATTAATTTTAAACAAAAAAAGAAGAAAAAATGATTAATATGAATGGGAGCGATAATTAACAATAACAGAAATGCTCCATGCTAACATAATGGCCAAAGATATAATAACTACTAAATGAAATTGAACGTTGTAATGCAGATTTCAATAAGGCGCGAAGATGTGCGAATAATTATTATCTTCGCCAGTGATCACGGCATGAAGGAGTAATGAGTATGATATCATGAATTAACTTGAACTTCCGGTTGGTATCATGTGAGACGTTGATCATCAGGAGAAGAATTAGTTGACAATTTGAGACCTTATGATAATGAAATGGGACTTACAATTTGTGTGATGTAAACCCAATTAGCACCTCCGCATAGCTTCTGGCGAGTGACGATCTTGAAACCTTTGGACGTCCTCACAGGAATGGCGGCTTGAAAGCGGATTCCTAGGCGGCAGTGTGCGATGATCGTTGCTGCGAAGATAGCACCAGTCCGCTCGGCGATCTAATGATAAGTGAGGTGACTCAATAGCGTCGCTCCCCTCTCCTAGGTTTTGGCGGTACAGTACATTTTTTCGATTTTAGAGGCAATGATCTGTCCGTTCCATCTGGCGGGTAGTCCAGGTCCGCGACTAAACAGTATTAATTAGAAAATTGAGTGATTCAAGAGACAGGAGTTCGTTATCTTGTGTATAGGCTGCAGCTGGTCCATTCCCACCCACAACATACGGTAGAAATCTTATCAGTTACCAGTACGGCCCCGGCAACGAATGAGGTTGAACTGTGCTTTTGCCAGATCAGGTCTCTTACGATCTTTTTTATTTTTATTTATCTTTTCCTCTCTGGGTTTTACCATTTTTCCTTTATTTATTTCAGCTCCCGTATATTGAATATAGCAAATATGAAATTCCACCACCAAGTATTATGTAGGAGGTGCCAAGAGAAGCCGATCCCTAGAATCAACCTCCAGAAATAGCCCCGCAAAACCTAAACCTAATACAAGGCGTAAAGTTGATATTCCTCCTAAGACTCCTAATTAAAATATAGAACCCAAGCCAGGGCCATCGAATCAAAATACCCATTCAGGACCATATACCGAGTTGGTTGAAGACTCACCGTTCTATTCACCCAACATATTTCAGTCCCTGACAAGTCTCCCTAGTGAAGCAATGCAGTCCACATCGGCTCCTAAGGTGCATAGGCCACCGCCACTTTTCGTACGAAGTATAAAAAACTTTAAACTTTTCTGCACCAATTGAACAAGGCAGTAAGCTCTGGAAAATACTATTGCACTAGTAGGACAAATGACACCCATATCCAATCAGATACGCCCGAGACATACCGGCGAATAGTGAAATATTTAATGGAGACCAAGGTTGATTACCACACCTACCAATTAAAGGAGCAAAGATCCATCAGAGTGGTGTTCAGAAAATTGCATCCCACAACCCCTGTTGACGTTATAGAAGAAGAGCTCACCGCCATAAGCTTCAAAGTTAGACAAATAACAAATGTCTACAAGAACAATACTGGGCATCCTGGGGCAGGCAACAAAATTCCACTCCCTCTTTTCTTCATAAACTTGGAACCCTACCCGGAGTCGAAAAAATCTATGAGGTAACTGGACTTTACTATGCTCAGGTTCAAGTCGAAAAACCTTACCTGAAGAAATACATTGTGCAATGTCATAATTGCCAAGCATACGGGCACACTAGGCGCTACTGTCATCATACTCCAAGATGTGTCAAATGCGGAAAACCGCAATAAAACTGAAGAGTGTGTCAACCCGCGAGAAACACCTACTGTTTGCGCATTATTTCTTCAAGGACACCCAGCCAACTATAAAGGTTGTCAAACCTACAAAAATAACACGTCGGCCCAGCGACGAAGTGAGAGCGTCATGAAGACAGCCTTCAAAAATTGCAGATGGAACTGTTTCCTATGCCCAAATGTCCTGTGGTCAGCAAACAAATAGTCTCAGGGCTACACTGCAACCCGAACCCCCAAAACCACAAATCAACCCTTTAGAACCACAATATTCCATGAATCAAACTACAAATGACCCGCACCAAATCCGTCATATCCCCTTTCTTCAAATGCTACTGATCTCACACCATTCCTCAACAAATCTTATCTCCCATCCCTTTCCTGTCCAACAACATCCTTAAATGACATCCACCATATCCATTCTCCTTTGGAATGCGAATGGTATTCGGAACCACACTGACGAACTAACATCATTAAAAAAATGTAGCCTTAATCACAGAAACTCGACTGACTAGTAAACGGCATCTCAACGTAAGACAGTACCAAACCTACCGGACTGACCATCCTCATGGAAAAGCTCACGGTGGTTCTGCTGCCATAGTCTATCGATCCCTTTCCCAACACTCATCTCCTTCAATCTACTATAATGCTTGTTTGTTTGTTCATTTAACGTCACTTTCTGCTGCTATGGCTAATTGGACGATGCTACAGTAGGAGCTCTAAATTTTGCCTATCCAGGTTTAATTAGGATAGGGATTTTTAACGAGTACCTGACATTGCACAGGCTCGGGACCCCCATTTAACGTCCCTTCCGAAGGATGGCGTAACTAAGGATTTTTTACTCCCTTAAAAAAATCCTAGGGTCACCTGCCGGGCTACGAACCCGCGATCTTGGGCTTACTCTACTATACTACTGTTACAATCAAAACCATTTCCTTTTCCATCATCATAGCATCGGTTTACTGCCCTCCTAATAAATCCATCTCCAATTTTCAATTCAGCTCTTTTCTGAACTCCTTAGCGATCCATTTCCTTTTAGGTGAAGACTTTAATGCGAAACATCAACGATGGGGCTCAAGAACTACTAATTTCTGAGGCCGCATGCCTCACTTAACGCTACAATTATTTCTCCCGGGACCCTTACATATTGGCCCACTGATCCAAACAGAAATCCTGATCTCGACTTTTTCATCCATGCTGGTTTAGGTTCCCTAAACTACTCCATAGAACGCCTTGATGAACTGTCCTCAGATCGCAGTCCTTTGATCCTAATTCTTTCTAAAGCCCCAATATCCAAACTTCCTTCACCATCATTTATTAGGGGACCAGTTGACTGGAACCTATTTCACTAGCTTGTATTCCCCACCATTGACCTCAGAGTTTCCATAAAAAAAACCTTAACAAACGAAGACTCGAAGCTATGATACGTTTAAGGCGAATGGTACCTTCAAACTGAGAGTAAAATGGAAACAAAATTTGGAAATACCCAATAGACAGATACCTGGAATTGCCATCCTGGAAAATCCGGTATTCGTGACGGAGAACCGCCAAAACAAACCTTTTGGCCAAAACAAAGCTCATTTTGGCAATAAAATTACATCGTCTCATGGATTTAAAAAAAAAATATTGTCTACTAATAATAACGATAATTTTAATAATAAATAAATAAATAATGAGCAATAGTGATTTTATTACCGCCGAAAGACCAATTTCCCCGCATCTCCCCTTAGTATTAATAAATAAATAAGTAAAAAAAATAGTGAACAAGTTTTGACTTATTATCAATATAATCTGTAATTAGTCAATTATCACATATCTAGAAAGGAAAATAAATTATGAAATTAGTTAACAGTAAAGGGTGGTTGAAATAACATTTTCTGAGATCACCTCCTAATACATGATTTTTCAGGAGCAACTTTGCAAAAAAAAAACCTCGACCAATGTTCGGGCAAATATGGGTTCTTTGTTGGATATATCTACACCATAAAGTAAAGGCAATCGACGTAAATGATTGAAATCGGAGGGAAAAACCAGCTATAGCGTTTTAAAGAGTGTAGTGTGCGGTGGCGGACAGACATATTTTGTATTACAACCCAAATTCTACGTGTCTTGGAACGTGAATACCAAACGTTTGAGGTAGGGTTAAAATCTATTTTTTAATGCTCAATAATTCCATAGCTTTCAAAAAATAATTAACCAATAAAAACATGATTTTAATCATTTGATGTTTTGTGCAGGTTACTATTTCGGCGAATAACTTTTTCCTTTAAAAATGATAGCAAAAACTGATGCCCCAAGAAAGGCTTCTGTGTAGCGTATTAGAAGAGTAAGAGTCGGGATATCTGTATTCAACTAAAAAAGTATCAAGTAAAAGTATCAGATACGAAAAGAAAAGTATCAGTATCACTTGTATTCAGATACAGGAAAATCCAGTATCTACCCATGATTAGTACTGTTACATGGACAACGGTTGTGCAGGGAGGTGACATCCTAGATCACGCTCAACCCACCACATAGTCCCCCCTTATTTTTTATTGGAATGTGGAGTCAGTAGAAATATTTTTTTTTTAATAATTTATTCAATGAAATTTACAACTGCATTATGTTAACGCAACAAGTAAATGGTATGGATGGTTGCTAGAAAAATGCTTTAAGCTCCCAATTAATCACAACTGTGCCTACGGAGTTAGCTTGCTAGACCCCATAGCCGATCCCAAGCCCGGATAAAACAGGAGGGTTGGGCGTAGGGCAAAAACCCTACCCTATAAAACACAACAGTGGAGAAACCACTGACAGCTTTGTTCATGGAAAAAGTGCAGGTAAATATAATCCCCAGAGGGACCCGATCGGATGCGGGGGGGGGTCCCAACCAGCGCTTACTGTAAGCAAACTGAGAGAGGAAAAGAGAAGGAGAAGGAGAGAGAGGAAAAGGCGGATATTGCGAGTAGGAACATGGAATGGTCGAAGCCTTTTGCAAGCGGGAGCCAGCAAAGATCTGGAGACCCAATTAGAAAAGTATAGAGTGGATGTAGCAGCACTACAGGAAATTCGTTGGAAGGACAGTGACCTAGTCTCATTGAATAAATATATAATTATAAATAGTGGGAACAAGACCAACCAATACGGAAGTGAATTTATAATAAAAAATTCCCTGAAGCAGGCTTTGATAAACTAATCACTGGTTAGTGAAAGATTTTGTAGCGTCAGGCTCAAAGGAAGATTTACCAACATATCCTTAATCAGCGTGCATGCTCCTACAGAAGAGAAGGGTGAATCTGAAAAAGAGGAATTCTACAGTGAACTGGAAAGGGTGTATAGCTCAGTGCCCAAATATGATGTAAAAATAGTAATCGGAGACTTGAATGCCAAAATAGGAAAGGAAGAAGAATTCAGGCCCACGATAGGGGAACACAGTCTTCACAATATTGCAAATAATAACGGTGAAAGGCTAATAAATTTTGCAACGTCCAACGGTATGAAAATAATGAGCACAATGTTTGAACATAAAGAAACGTGGATCTCCCCAGATGGTCTTACAAAGAATCATATAGATCATGTACTCATTGACTCGAGGCATTCATCCGCTGTTCTAGACTGCAAAAGCTACCGAGGTGCAAGCTGTAACAGTGACCATTACTTAGTCTTAAGCAAAATAAAACAGAGGATAAATTGCGGATTAAAAAAGACTAGTGAAAGACAGGCGGACCCGGTGGACATAGAAAAGTTGGTCACGGAAAAGCGAAGAAGAGAAGAAATGAGAAAGGAATTTCAAGAAGAATCTGAAAATTGTTCAGTAGACGAAAAATGGAAATTCTTAAAGAAGCAATGAATAATGTCGTCCATAAAGTAGTGAGACCAAAGAAGAAGGCACCGAGAAATGAATGGAATTTAATTTTAAAGAATTATTTATAATTATTTAAAAATAAAAAAAATTACCAATAATTATAAATAGTAATATGACGTAAGTCAATAAGATCCTAAAATTAAATTAATGTTCAAAGAATTTCGTTCTAGTGTATTCATCGCAAAAATTGCGAGAGCACGAGGACATGGGATCGGATAAGAGAAAAGATTTGTCCTCTGCCGGCCGGCGGCCTTGGTGGCTCAATTGGTAGAGCGCTGTCATGGAAAGATAAAGGTTCCGGGTTCGAATCCCGGCCGAGGGCCTATCTTTTCTCTTTAAAAATAAAAATATTTAAAAATCAAAAAATTTACCAAAATTAATAAAAAATTAAAATCCTTCTAACTTTTCTACTGCAGTGAGGCTGGCTGCTAGTTTGAAGGATGAATAACGTCTTGAGATATTCTAACATAAAAGGTAAGTGGTTATGATTGAAGAGTTTATTAGATAATGCTGAAGTGATACATTTATTTAGTGCCAAATCTGAAGAAAACTGAAATCTGGATATCTGGGTTCTATCTTGGAACCTAATCTCGATTAACGAGAATTTTTTTTTTCTTGTTCAATTACAAAGATTCATTATTGAACATACTAAACCAATTGATTTATTGAAAATTATTGAAAATGATGATAGGGATTTTTGGTGCTTCTCCGTTCTCTTGGCTCCATCCTAGCTAATTTTCGGGAAATTTAATCTAGGGTTTATTTCTTTCTGATACCATTGACAGGTACATTACTGCTATTGGCACTACTATTATTTATGTTTTGAACCATATAAATAAGTTATGTATTGCATCTTTACAATTTATGTAGAAATATTATTTATTGTAAAACAATAAGATTAAAAAAAAAATCTCCTTTTAATCATGCACTGAGTAGGTCAGCGATAAGTATTTTGTTATCGAAAGATAAGTTTGGACGGAAATTAGATGCTTCAAATGTTTTAAGGAATATATTATATCAATTAGCCAGTGAGAACCTGATAAACTCTACGCAACCTTCATTTCATACTTTTTTGCTGCATCCTTCATTTTAATACAGACCTTTGGCGCCATTGGACAATTGCGTCATTGGACAGAGCACTCTTTTCCTCACCCCAGAAAAAATATTTTTTTCTGTTATAGAATGACAAGAAAGATAGAATAATAGAATGATAAACATTTGAAGGATATAATGTTATTTAAAACATAGGTACCATAATTATTTTGCTAGCAAGCTTTGATTTTGCAAGACAATATACCAAACTTCAAAGTTTGATGTTAACACAGTTTTATATATTTTAGTAGGTCATTAATTCAATTCAATTCATTATATCGAATAATTGAAGGCCATAAATCTTAGTAAAAAAATGTTTCGTACATAACAAAACTTAAAGTACGACTTAACTGTTGTTGTTTATTCATTTATTGTCACATTTTGCTGCTATGGCTAATCGGACGATGCTATATTGGGAGCTCTAAAGTTTGCCTATCCAGGTTTAATTAGGATAGGGATTTTTTAACGAGTACCTGCCATCGTACAGGCTCGGGACCCCCGTTTAACGTCCCTTCTGAAGGACGGCGTAACTAAGGAATTTTTACTCCCTTTAAAAGGGAGTCTTCCGCGTCTTCGGTCCTTCCTCCTCCGGATCTTCTCAGAGACTCCATCTCAAAGTGTACATCATAAGAGTGCATATCATCATTTATTAAGAAGTTCTCAATATCAAGTATTTGTTAGTTCTTCTGTACTCCTCAGTCCTGTGGTTTTTCAGGATATATTTTATCCCCCTAAAAAATTGCTTAAAGAATATACATTACGAACTGCATTTTTAATATTTTTTATTAAAATCAATCCCTAAAAATCAACAATTTAGATATTCAAAAGATGTATTAATGAGTCAGTTTTATAGGTACTTGTGTATTAGCCGGTCTGCATTAAACCTACCTCTTTATCTTGTGTAACCTCTTCTTCTCTCCTTATCACATGTCTCATTTGAGTTATTTGCGTGTGGATTATTAAATTTATTTTTGTGTTTTTGTCTGTGAAAGAAAATAGAACTTTGGGTATTGCTGTTTATAAATGAAGAAGCTGTGAAATACTTCCAACAGTTAAGAATAATTCCAAAGATGAAATTATATGAAAAAGGGCTTCAAATTGATTTTTACAATGATAGAAATAGAGATTTTTTCTCCAAAAGTGTAGGGAAAACATTTATATAAGAAGAGGAACGTGGCTAGAGAGGTCTAAAATTAGCATTTTATTATTACATTTTGTATATTTCAATTTCCATTAATAAGAAGGTCGGTGTAATCAGTATCTGAATTATCAGTGTTAAGGTTATAAACAATGAAGGACCAGCTAGTACACAAGCACTATTTTTGTTATATATATATTATGATGAGTTAAAGTTGTTTTTCCATTCCGCCCATAGAAAATATTCCCTCGATTAATTCTTATACCAATTCATCAACTCTTCCTTTATCTGTGTCTTCTTCAATCCAAATTCTCAGTCCAACACCAGGAAACAAGACCTCAACCTTTCTGAACTTTATACCCGTTCACACAAAACCAAACTATTCCGTTCTTATCTGGTCTATTGCCATCTGGAACACAATCCCATCTAATATCTGCCATTCTTCTTCCCTATCCGCATTTAAATTCCCTAACCGAAATCCCTGTCCCCATGTTTTTCCAGTATCTCCTCAATTCCGATATAGATGCTCTGTAAAAAAGAAAAAATGTTTCCTTTAAATTGATCTAAAGCAAATAATGGATTTTATTATTTAGACTCTTTCTTGTTATTTTACTTTACATCAATACACTTATTTAATTTAATAGTAATGTTTCAATTAGTAATAACATTTTTAAATACATTTGAAAGGAATATAGAATTAAATATTATCCATAAAATCTATATAGTACTCTTAATAACTCAAAGTTATTAATCATGTTTAGCATGATCATATATCCCTTCCATATGTATTTGAAATGGATCAGAAACATTATAAATCAAGTAAAGTATAGTTTATCAAGAAATAAATTGTCTTTCTTAACACTTGAGTAGTCGCGCCTTTAAATGGAACATAAGTAGTCGCATGTCATCTGTGAGATGCCTTTTCTATTTTGTCCGATTATACTCAAAATGTTACTTTAACATTATAGAAAATTGGTAAAATGATTGAAATAATTAAATCTCTAGTCATGGATGTTTATTAAAAAAAATGTAAAGAAATATAAAAAATAAAACAATAAGGAAAAGTTTTAAAATATAAAATAATAAACAGAGAGGTTTACAAAATATTTCATATGCGCAATATGAAAATAAATTTAAAGTATATACACATAATCAACAATTAATTACCAATAATACTTTTTTTATGTAAAAAAATGTATCAGTCTTTTTTGGGACTACAACCATCAGCACAAATAAAGGAACAATGTGCACCTAAGCATAAATACTGCCCAAAATCTTTACATCTGTACTGGGTGTACCTTATTTCTGTCTTTTTGACAATGTGAACACCGTTTACGAGAAGTAGCTTCTGCTGCATCTTCATTTGTTTCAATAGAAGCAGTTTCCTCTAGTGAGA